>CM064524.1:28339102-28669102 GCA_032716605.1 Paralithodes platypus | reverse complement strand
TTAAGCTTGATGGAGGTCTAGCGAGGAAACTAAGAAATAAATAAATACATATATAAATTGACCAAAAACTAAACACTACCCCCCTTAACAACCAAGACATATTTATAGGTTATTATGTACAGTATAAATTAAATACACCGTAGTTTATACACATGCCATCGACGGAACAGCAACTAATAAACCCCAATGCCTGCGTATAATAATAATAATAATACAAATAATAATAATAATAATAATAATAATAATAATAATAAAATAACAACAATACTAATAACAATAAACAATCGCGAAGTTAATATGTAAATTATGTGTGGAGGAATGGTGGTTGGGGAAGTGTGAGAAGCGTATGGGAAGAGGAGGAATGGTGACAGGAGTGGTGACGGCCGCCTTAATGATGTGGCAATTACACTGGTGATATCTATTAAGCCTTCATCACCACAGTGTCACTCACCAGGGGCCAACAGACACCTTGGTTACACAGTCTTAGCTAGGGGGGGTCTTGATACCTTACAGCAGGCTTTATAGGCGCCATTTTGTATACCTAAGTTCTGTTGGGCTGGCTTTGTTTTATGTTCTGTACAGTCGGCTGCAGAAGTACCTGACACATTATGATAAACTTGGAATGGCATGTAAATATTTCCTGTATTCTTTGCATTTTCATGCCAGTCTAAATACAAAGTACTGGGTCTGACACCCTGCTATGTTTTAGCTGCCTAACAGGGTTGTGTAAACAGTCTTTGGTATAAATACTAAAAACACACATATATATAAAACAAGAACAAAAAACACAGTTAAGTGCTTAGTTGCTGATACATTATAGACATAAACTATATCATCAATATGAAAAAATAGCTATTTTAGCAATCTCAAAATATACCAATACAATTGAGGAATTATACTATTACAATATTCTTACTCGCTTGAAATTGGTACATTTTGGTCTATCCAATTTGTATTCAATCATCATGTGGTCATTGTATCGTACCAGTCATTTGTTTGTGTATGTTACGTCAGAGTATCGTTAATGCAACTTCACTGTATCGTCAACATTATTTAGTATGGTTACACTCATCTGTATGAGTATCGAACGCAAACCAGAAAAATACAGTGCTATATTCTAGCCCTGATGCTTTCAATGCTTGGTTGAGAAACTTCAAAAAATAACCATTGTTGTAACCTTATAATATTATATGTTCACGACTGTAACCCAATTGTTCCTCAAATATTGTGTTACGAAGTGGCCACGACTGTAGGCTACATGGCACAAGGAGACATTGCAAGAAATGGCCTAGGAAATATCCAAGGTTTTGGAATATACTGTATGAATGGCTATCCTTTTAGTACAACTATGCCTATTTAACGTTTAATCTGGTTATCATTTGACTATTGTTTGCTCATAAATCTTCTTTTTCTTTGTTTCTTAACTATCAATTTCCCTTGGCAGTCCTAATGGAATTCTAATAGGCAGTGATTAATACCAACAGTTTCATTCTGTAGAAGTGCCGAGCTAATGGCTATCTCTCTACTATTCACATCAAGGAATTCGGCGAATATTGATTTCGACTATACAAGGTGGATACTGTAACAGACGTCCTCATGACTCTCCCAATAATCGGAGCTGTTTGTTAATAAGCGGACACCCAATGAAAGTCTTTTATTTCCCTTATCGTTGACAGGCACGTTTCTTTTACAATCACATTACGAATACATTTAAGAGGGTGTCACACGAGAGAGCTTTTAGTGTCAACTTTCCATGGTCAGCTATCTTCCGGAAACATTTTAAGGGGAGATGGTCGAATTGATTTGCTTTTTGTTTTATCATTTTATTGTTTTTGTTTTTTAGTTTCCTCCCTACACCTCCATTAAGCTGTAAAAAAAAAAAAAAAATCCCCAAGCCGGCCAAAGACCGGTTACTCATAAAATTACAGGCTCGCTATCGCTCGCCAGGACATTTCGACACCTAAAAGGCACGAAAGGTCTTAATAATGACAAAGAAATAGGCCTTAAAGTCTTAAAATCGCCAAAATAATGGGCCGAACGTCTTAAAATCTAAAAACCAATGGGGCTAAATACGAGGGAGAAGGGGGGAGCAGAAAATACCGTTTCTGCTCTGGTATCAGAAACTAAAATAACGATAGAATAAGTTAACAGACAACATTATTCTAAAATGTTGACTAGACTGATGATAGATTAAGTTAACAGACAGTGCTAATATAAAAAGACCAGTGTTGCCGATAAATATTGATGGGAAAAGCGACCGTGTGGTACCGGCTTCAGACTACGGGTGCCCTAAAGGGGAAAATATGTGTCTGAGATAATTAGGTCCATGTTCGAGAAATTAAAAAGTGAAAATGAACAAATACTGAAAAAATCGCACATTTCGAAACACAAAATTATTATCGATATATTATTTGTATTACCTTTATAGATGCAAATACAAAAATATTAGTTTTTTTTTAGTAAATCACATAAATTACCATTCCTGATCATCAACAGTCACTACGGTAATTATAAAGGGTGTACCGGTATCACATGCGAGTTTTTAACCCCTTCAGCACGATGACGTTTATTTACCTATGATTCTGGCGAAATAAGGCGATTTTGTCCAGTTAAAAATGGAGCTATGGTATCCGGAGAACTTAAAGAGATCGTATTTACCCTTCTGAATCTTGGAAGTTGGTTGGAAGCTAAAGAAAATCGTCATATGGTCTACCTACCGACCTGGAGTTGTTTCGGCCATCCTTCAGTGGCCTCGGCCAGAGCTGCTCCTCCCGAGTATGTTTGATGCAGCAGGCTATTCGCGAAGCATGGCTGATCAGGCACCGACTTGAGATGGTTGTCCAAAACTTTCTTGAAGACTTCCGTTGGCACATCCATCAAAGGTTTCTCACGTTCTCTGGCATTTTGTTGAAGAGACTCGGACCCTTATTTGTCAACCAGGAGTCCCTCAGTGTGCCCAGAGCTCCCCTACACTTTTGGGGAGGGATGTTACATTTCCTACCACCCCTGTCGCTCCAGTTCCATGATTGTATGGTGTGAAGGTTTGGCACTAGACCCTCAATAACATTCCATGCGTAGTTTATCAAGTATCTCTCTCTTCTTCGCTCCAGTGAATATAGGTTAAGAGCATTCAGCCTATCCCAGTAATGAAGATGTTTTGTCGAGCTGATGTGGGACGTGAAACGTCTTTGAACACTCTCTATTTCGTATATTTCCCCGGCTTTGTGTGGAGATGTTAGCACACTGCAATACTCAAGTCGTGAGATCATCAACGATTTTGAAAAGCGTTATCATTGGCCGTTCTTCTCATGTCTCTGAAAGAGCGCAGTATCCAAACTACTAGTTTCCTCGCCGCTACTGACTTGGCCTTATTATGTTCTTTGAAAGACATGTTTTCTGACGTTACTACCCCAAGATCTTTAACATCTGATTTTCGTGGGATTGACAGGAGTGATTCTGCTAAGTAGGTTGTAATTTCTTTAATCTCTTCATTTCCTCCATACCTTATAAACTGAAATTTCTCTTCGTTAAATTGCATGTTGATATCTTTGGTCACCGAAATACAGCGTTCATGTCGGCTTGCAAGATTTCTTTGTCTTCTATTGTGGCTATTCCTAGACTTAGTTTTGTGTCGACCACAAATTATGAGACACAGCTGTGTTGTACATTAGCATCGATATCACTTATTAGTATTAGGAAGAGTAAGGGTGCCAACACTGTACCCTAGGGAACAGAGCTTTTAACCTCTGAACCTTCTGATACCGCTTGATTTACTGCTACTGATTGTCTTCTGTTAATGAGAACATTACAGATCCACCTCCCCACCTTTCCAGTGATATATACCTTTTTCTTTCAGCTTGTGTGCTATAATTCCATGATCACACTTATCAAATGCTTTGGCGAAGTCAATGTATCTGACATCTACATTTCTATTTTCTTCCAGGGCATCTAGAACTTTGTCATAGTGTTCTAGCAGCTGCGAGAGACATGCTCTTCCTGCTCTAAACCCGTGTTGTCCTGAGTTGTGGAGCCCGTTTTCTTCCACGTATTCAGAGATTTTTCCGAGTAATACTCTTTCAAAGATGTTGGTGATGCGAGATGTTAATGCTACTGGGCGATAGTTTTTTGGCAGAACCTTACTTCCTCCTTTGTGTAGTGGTGCAATTGTTGTGTTTTTCAGGCTTTCTGGGATTTCTCCAATATCTAGGCTCTCTCCACATTATGGCTAGAGGTCTTGCTAGCGATGTTTTGCAGTTCTTGAGCAGGACTGAGCTCCAAGAATCTGGTCCTATGAGCGGCATGCTGTTTATTGCCCTTTCTATATCTATTGGCCCAAATTCTAGATCTGATATATGGGAAGTTTTACTGTGCACATTAACTGACAATAAACGAAATTTGTGAAACGTCAACTCTAAAATGTTCACCACAAAGCTGAAGACAACGGATACATGCCGTCCATTTTAGCATAAACATGTCGATATCCCAATTAAAACGTAGGTGACGTTTTTGTTTACACCATTTTTAATACAAATTTGTCACGTAGGGGGTATTGTTTATATATACAGTACATACTGTATCTATATATATATATATATATATATATATATATATACAGGGTGTTTTAAAACAACACTGCCAGAGTATGACGACCACATTGATCAAAATATATAATACACATATTTCTATTCTATTTTTACCAAAAAAGATATTGTAACGGAGATAAATGGTTATTTAGAAATGTAGCAAAACAGGGTTCTGAGCTCAGCACAAAACATATGATACATAATATGAATGATTACCAAGTAAAAAAGGTAAAGATGAGATATCTAATGACCTAATCACATATGAATAATTACAAAATCAAAGTAACATAAAATTGGTAATGATATTTTGCAATTAGAAGAAAACTGCTAAGTATTATAATCCAAGTAGCGTAAAAAGATATGCACCATTTGTAACGATGACCAAGAGGTAAAATAATGAATCTCAAGTCTGGGTCAGGTATCCGAACACGGACTGCTATAGGTAATTTAATCGTTCGTGAAACTGTTTGAATGGGAAAAAATTGTTCCTGCGCAATTTACTGTTTCAATACAAATACCTCATTACGTTACTATTATCACAGAGTACTAACGAAATATGTCTATCAGTTTTATGGTTGAAGTTTGACGATTTTACGTAGCTGTAGACATACAAGTATACGGTGTTCACTGATGAATATTTAAAATCATCTAATGGTACCCAAAACAAACAATTTACGTCACTTGGACTTAACGAGTATAAAATAACAAAGGCAGAGACACACCTAAATAACGACAATCCATATTTATGTGATATAATAAGGTAAATAAAATCACTATGACAGAAGAAGATAGCACCATGGCCGAGCAGATGATTAAACACATGAGAAGATTCGTTATGACTCCAAAGCTTCGAAGAAAAACTCGAACTGGGATGGGAGGCAAGAGGTAGGCTATTTGGGGGGAGGGGGGGGGACACTAGCCCGTGTTCGGATTATAGCTCATACCTGGGTGTCACTAATTATTTTACTCTATGCGGTTTAAATCGTTAATGGAATATTATTGTGCATTTTGTCCTTAGATAATCTTCTTCGTTATTGTAGTTACTAATTAGCAGATGAGGTCTGGCAGTGTTGTTTTAAAACACCCTGTATATACTGTATATATATATATATATATATATATATATATATATATATATATATATATATATACATATATATATATATACCGTATATAAGGTTCTAGTGGAAAAAAAAACCCATATCGCTACCGTTAAAGATAGCGAAATGATGCCGTTCAAGTTTGCTGACAATTCTGAATAAGATAACAAGAACCAATATCTAATCTTAATTACCCCTCAAAATTACATAAATTAATATAATATATTTGTCATAGCGTAATATTTACATACCAGCCAAAAATAATTAAGATAAGCCAAAGCATATATTAAATTAATTGTTCACCACATACAAAGAAAGAACACATATTTAGTAGGCTATTCGATCTTAAATCAAAGAATCTCCAACCCAAAACATTAAAATAGGTAAAACGAAGCAAATTGATTGCATGTTGTCAATTAACCAGTCCAATTGGATAAAATATAATTTATAGACTTAATTATAGGCCTACTTCACATACACAATCTTGTAACAAAATACGTCTGATTACTTGGATATGTTTTATTTAACCCATGGCGCGTTACAATAACGGTTGAATAATAGCGGTTGAATAGCGTACGGTAGCTACCTGTGAAACCATAGGCCAACCCTATAGGGAAAATAGTGAAGATAGGGATTCCACTTAAGAAGACGATAACAATAGCATAAACAAAACACATTTGGCTTGCAATAAAGACAATTATCAACAGGAATATACAAAGAACAGTATCAACAATTTGGCTTACACTAAACAATAAAAGCAGCAACAGCTACAATAGCATAAGAAATTTGGCTTTTATTCCAGAACAAGATCAACATCAGTAGCAACAAATGGGATTCCACTGAAGAACATGCAACAACAACCACAATACAAATCATTGCTTGCAGGAAGCACCTTTGTTTGGTAGGATGCCAACTGCCTATAAAGCCTAAGTACCCCTCTTTTCCCAGGTTACTGTCTAGTTGAGTCCGCCATAAAGCTGATAGGAGAAACGAAAACAAAATGTCTCTTACTGATTGCGTCTATGAGGATAGTGGTCATATTTGGTCTACGGTATATATACGGTATGTATTTATATATTTATTATTTAGTTTCCTCGCTAGAGCACCATCAAGCTTTAAAAAAACACCCCCTTTCAAAATACATTTGTACATTTTTCGATAGAAAAATGTCCAAGCCGAAGGCAAATTCCTCCTAAAATTACAGGCTCGATATCGCTCGCCAGGAAACAATCGACACTAAAATTACAACATTTAAAGTTCTAATTCTTAGGGTCCGCGACCACTTTCGCGTTCCCTCTCCCTTTTCTCTGTCTCGTCCTGTAGGTGAATTTTACAGGGGGGAAGGATTCCTAGCCCCCTTTCCCCAGAAGGAAGAGTAGGACAGTACAAGAGACTGACAGAAACGAATAAGGTTGGGTAGACGATGCCAAACCTCACTCTCAATAGGACCAGCCTTCACAAATAAAAATCTCTAGTATTATCCAAATCGAATAAATATGATGTTAACAAATTCGTTATGAAGACTAAATATACCTTACAGAGAATCTAACAATTATCTCATTCAGGAGTAAATTCCAACTGTCCACGAGGGCGGAGTTCCCCCCGCCAGTGCTGACGTGGCCCCCTACAGCTAATTAACTTGTTAGCTGACTGGCCTGGCCGGGGTGGTGGTGGTGGCTAGGGTGTTGATAGGCTGGTGGAGGAGGAGGGGGGGGGGGGGGGAAGGCAAGTCGGTGCCACGGTGACTTTGGTTCGTTCCTCTTACTTAGGGGACAGTGGTTATTTGATGGAGTCTATTTATTTACATATTCATTTATTTTTAGTTTCCTCGCTAGACCTTCAAGTTCATCAAGATATAAAAAAAAAAAAAAAAAATCCCTAATCTCTTCAAGATACGAATTTGTAATTTTTCCTTTCTCTATCGCTCGCCAGGAAATAATCGACACCTAAATGTCACGAAAAGTCTTGATGTTGATATAGGAATGGGACGAAAAGTGTTAAAATCGACAAAATAATGGGCCGAACGTCTTATAATCTGAAAACTAATGGGGCTAAACACGAAGAAGAATGGGGACGATAAAAACAGCCCATCTCCCCTTAATTGTAGACACCGGTATTTATTCTTTTCAGTGTACGATAACCCGTTTATTTGTGTACAGTTGCCAACGAAAGATCTGAATTTACCAAATAGGGGACACTAGCCCATTCCTAGGTGGTGATGCACTTAGTGAGCGAAATTGATAAAAATACTACCCACAGAACATTCGTGAGGCTAGAATGATAAGCTTAGTATCATATTGTACGATAGTTAAGGTACAGTCGTCAGGATTAATTCGTTTCAGTTTCCCTGGACTAAGGCGTTAGTAGCACTGCACGATGGAGAGGTATCCCCTCCACCTCCTCTCCTTGTTGTTACCATACCCCCACCGAAACCCTCCCATTTTCTCTCCGACCCCAGAACTACAACCACCCTCCCTTCTCTCGCTGTCACCCAGCTAAGGGCTACTTCTGGACCTCACCAATTGCATGTATTTCGAACACCTAATGAAGGAATGCAATGTATCATAGGCAGAGTCAAGTATTAGCCTTAGTAAATTTGAAATAAAGAAAGAGAGGGAGAGAGAGAGAAAGCGGGGGCGGAGGGGAGGGGGGGGGGGGGGAGGATTTCTCCTAAAACCTTACATATGACTCTAGTGATTCATACACCGATGCATTTACCATTGACCCCTGAAAGGTTCATACCGATGTACTGATGGTTTAGTACTGTATCATACTCTAACATAGCTGCCAACCTAACCCACGTGAAGTTGTTTTTCATTGTCATCGTTGTAATGGCTCAGTCTGGGCTACGTAACAAGCTTGAGACAACGAGGACCGTCTGTGTCAATTCCACGATGAGTCTCTCCCATCAATGAACACACAAGGTAAACCATTCAAGTATTTTGAATTATTTAGTTTTATACAATTATTAAATACTAATATCACTACTTATTAGCACCGTATACAAGAACAACACATTTGCTTAATCATATTCACCACAAATATCTCTGCTTCCAGACAGTTCAGGACTCATTAAGTGTAAACAGCCAATTTGCCAATAAATGCTGTGCATTATTGCCGAGAATGTGCCCAGTTAGTCGGCCATGTGACTTCATTACGCTAACTCAACACTTATCTTCTTAATGGTGCTATCTACCCAATCATTAGGCCATATTGTTTTCCTAATTGGCCATAATGTAAAACTACCGGTACTGTATATAAACGGGACACGAAATACCCTCGGGCAAGGTACTGGGGTTTTCGAAAAGAGGCTCCAGGCTTGAAAATATTACTTGACATAAACAGGCTTAATAATCCTGAAGGGTTGATAACCATTATATATGCCCTATTTTAATTAACTACCCCTCGGGTACTCTTACGGTTATCTATCCATTAGGGAGGGTATTATTTTAAAGTTGCCATGCCCTCAACACATACGCTCACCCATACATTAGGGAAGGACTTATTCATATTTTGTCACCTTACCCTTAACACCTTGCTATAAGGTTATTCTATTTGATCAGGTATCTTGTTTTGTAACGAAGTTAAGGGGGGCGTTTACAATGGCTATGTAGCAATATGGGTTGAAACATAGCAAATTGCGTTAAATACTCCCTGGGTAATTGCAAGACGTAGGGTATCTACTCCACATAACACTAGTGAAAGCTTCACGCCTATTCAAGCTTATTCTCTTGAGATAACTTTCAGATAATTTGAATTCACACCCGTTAATAATAATTACTAAATAACTATAGCCTATAACGCCCATTTATTAAATCCCAGATTAACTACAAGAGTTGTAATATTGAACTGATCCATAATTCTTCTACTACAATAACACTCTGTATAACAGTTTCGTGTATAACCAAACAATCTTATTATATAATTATACAAGTGTGTATTTCTATCCCTCATATCCGGTATATCCATATCATTATACAGTTACCCCTACTAGTAACGGTAGTAATTCGCAGCTTCAGGTTAGGTTTTGTTTAGTTCATATGTTTAATGTGCAGGAGATGGTGGTCGAGAGATGTGTGTGAAATACTTCATTCCTTCATTAGGTAATAAATGTGACATAATTGCAGAAATGTGACCATGGTATAATAGCCCACAAACTAAAAGCAAAAGGTATAACAGGGAAAATCGGACGGTGGATATACAATTTCCTCGTAAACCGGAAACAATCAGTAGCAGTAAACCAAGTCACATCTGAGCCTTCGGATGTCAAAAGTTCAGTGCCCCAAGGAACAGTGCTAGCGCTCCTTCTGTTCCTCATTCTAATTTGCGACATAGATACCAACACAAGACAAAGTACGGTGTCGTCCTTTGCGGATGACACAAAACTAAGCAAGATAGTAAACACACAAGAGGACACGGGCCAGCTGCAGGAAGACATAAATGTAGTGTTCTAGTGGACCAGGGAAAACAACATGCAATTCAATGAAGAAAAATTCCAATTAATAGGGTACGGAGAAAATAATGTCGTTAAAGAGAACACAACCTACCTAACAGAATCTAACCACATAATAGAACGGAAAGACAGTGTGAGAGACCTTGGGGTGTTAATGTCTGAAAATATGGGTTTCAAATAACATAACCAGGTCAAAGTTGCGGCTGCGAAACGTTTAACGGGTTGGATTCTGCGTACATTTAAAACACGCGGTGAATTACCTATGATAACGCTCTTCAAATCTCTAGTGCTACCGCGGCTTGAATACTGTAGCGTATTAACATCCCCATACAAAGCATGTGAAATAAATGACTTGGAGAGTGTACAAAGAAATTTCACTTCGCATATAAGTTCGGTAAAACAGCTACACTATTGGGATCGTTTAAGAGCATTGAAACTGTACTCGCTGGAACGTAGAAGAGAACGTTACCTAATACTATACACGTGGAAAATCGCAGAGGGTTCAGTACCAAACCTACATACTCCGATAGTCATGAAATTCAGTGATAAGAGAGGCTGGGAATGCGAAATCCCCCGGATGAATAACAGGGGTGCTATGGGCTCTCTGCGAGAGGGCTGGTTATCACACAGAGGCCCACGTCTCTTCAACAAACTCCCACGGCGAGTAAGAGACATGAGGGGCATCTCTTTAGACAACTTCAAGAGAGCCCTTGATGTCGAAATGCAAAAAGTGCCAGACGAGCCCATCTTCGCAAGGGAGCGTGCTGTCTCTTCAAACAGCCTGCTGCACCAAAACACAACCCACAACGAGGGGCGACGCGCTCCTCGGTGCTTCTAGGAGAGTGGCGAACACAACCTTAGGTGACCTTAGGAAGGTGTTCAGAATAAATTTAATCGGTGAGGTCCCAGAAGTAGCTCCTAGCTGGGTGAGAGCGAGAGTAGAGAGGGTGGGTGTAGTTCTGGGGTCGGAGAGAAAATGGGAGGGTTTAGGTGGGGGTATGGGAACAACAAGGAGAGGAGGTGGAGGGGATACATCTCCACCGTGCAGTGCTACTAACAGGGAAAATTAAACGAATTAATCCTGACGACTGTACATGTTGACACTATAATAGTTATTAAGGAGAGGGGGAGGGGTGTGGATATCTGGACCCCTTTCTTCATGTTTAGCCACATTAGTTTTGAGATTATAAGATATTCGCCCCATTAGTTTTCAGATTATTTGCCATTCGCTTTATTAGTTTGGCGATTTTAAGAAATTTCGGTGTCGATTTGTCCCTGGCAAGCGATAGCTATACTGTATATATATATATATATATATATATATATATATATATATATATATATATATATACAGTATATATATACTGTATATACAGTATAGTGTGGGTAATCTTTTCCGATATCGTGTACTAATTGGAACAGCACGTACAAATTGGCTAGTACATCCTAAGTTTATTGGGTTAAAAGGAAGGAGGATGTTGACTTATTACGATCATCGTCTTTGCCATTAGATTTACCTAACGACATTTATTGATGAACATAACATGTTTGATATAGTACCGGTAGCCAGTGGAAAGCTAAACGATTATAATTGAGCTCAAGGATTAACTCTCTCTCTCACACACACACACACACACACACACTCTAACTAATTAACTAACAGACTGACTGACTGTCTCTCTCTCTCTCTCTCTCTCTCTCTCTCTCTCTCTCTCTCTCTTGGTAATGTAAGTGTCTCTAAGGTTAGTTCGGCCAACAACGAGCCGCTTCGGACAGATCAACATTTATGTTGTTGGGTTCCTTGTGAAGGCCATTCCTTGGTTTTGTCTGGATGAATGTCCGTCTGGTTGAAGGTTAGTCTGGTCTATTGTCTGTCTGTTTGGTTGAATCACTTTAATATATCCCGCTTTTTGGTTGATTTTTTGTGTTTGGTTGAATTTCTGCGTTCGGTTGAAATTCTGGCAGGTAGACTGTGTGTGTGTGTGTGTGTGTGTGTGTGTGTGTGTTACTCAGTTACTTGTTCGTCAAGGGGAATCCACGCAATGCGAGCTAAGCTCATTATTATCGCGCCTCCTTAACTGGGAATGTATTGCGTGAAATGCATGTTAAGTGTTTACGTACTGTTGGAATGGCTGTGGATGTGTGTGTAGTCTGTATTTAGCCAATTGGCGACATCGGAAACGAAGGCTTAGGGTGGATCTGTATGGTACCATTCTCACTATAGACGGTACCGTCTCGCCCGAAGGCTTAGGTAGCCATCAGCTTAAGTGAACCATATGATACTCATCTCGCCTTGTACCATTTTTGCCAACCCCAGATGGGACGTCAAAACGTCGTCCACTTATTCCAGGTACCTATTTACAGCTAGGTGAACTGAGGCTAACACATGAAAGGAGACAAGCCCAATTTGTCTCCGCCCGGCCGGGGATTGAACCCCCGACCCCTCGTGTGTGAGACGAGAGCTCTACCTACTAGGCTACGGGCTGTGTGTGTGTGTGTGTGTGTGTGTGTATCTGCAACACACACACACGTTATGGCGGGGTCCAATAAAAATAATACAAAACGAGATGAAAGCCAATGTTTCTTGAAGAGAGAGAAGGATACAGTATTTCGTGATGAGACCAAACTTCCCGGGTCACGCGCAGGCCTTCTGGGGGGGAGGACTCAACTTCAAGCCCCTGTCACACGAGCCATTCTATTCCGGCTTCTTTCCTCGGCAATTCTACTGTGGAAGCTTCGGATATCTAGTCTGACAAGTTTTCATTCAACTAACGTCATCTACCTCACTTGGACACCGATGGAAAGTCGCAAGAAACCCGAAATGTGGCTGGAATTATCATGGTGTCGATCGAAAGTCGCGGCAAAATCCACTCGTGTGATTCGGTCTTCAGGGGAGGAGGAACTAATCAGCACCTGAAGAAGAAAATTACTGCCCGGAGAAAACTTCGGGAGTTGGATGTAAAGAAAACGCTATGTGACAAACCTGAAGAGAAAAACATAACATACCGGTACGAGAAATTGAAATATGTCTAGAACAACAAATGGTACAATAATCTCGTAATATACAGTCTATATATACATGATATACTTTCAAACTTACATAGCAAAGTAGAAAATAAGTTGCAAATTGTTTCTAGAGAAACACGTGCTTGTATCAACAAAAAAAAAATCAGCAAACGAAGATAACTTTTTGCATTGATACAATAGGAAAATATTTAATGGCTATTCATTTTGTCTGTAGTAAGAAATAACAGAAAACATATTTGGTCAAAATAACTAAGCTCTCTGAAAACTGTGTCCGTCCAGAAACAAAGCCGAGCAATTCCAACAGGATACACACGATTCTTTTACTGGGGGATCGCAGCAGAATATGGTACACTCGGATACCTTAGTCTGTAGCCCACTCATGGATATTTGTGGACTTCACTTATTACTATTTATGGAAATATATCTCTGGAAACGAATTGGTGAATATATTTTCCTATACATCAACTACCAAAACTGTGTATACTAGTTATTGGCAAGCTAGTTCCATCTAAAAATCATCCCAAATAGTTATAATTGCATAACAATAAACAGGGAGTGGGCTAGAGACTATGGCATCCGAGTGTACCATATAATATTATAATCCACTATAGTCGGTTATATTTCAGATGACTGTAAATTGAATCCTTTAGCAACTGACTTTTCGATACTTATTGGAAAACAATAAATTATTTTATCTCTATCATTTAAATAGCACCTTTTCATAATTCATAGCATACATCGTTACCAAATCTTCGTAATAGCTTAGTAACTATGGTGAGGATATTGCAATTTACGGTCAGCCGAAAAGAAACCAACTATAAAAGTCGTTGGAACACATTATATAATTAAACGAATCAAATATTCAGCATGATCGCCAATAAACATTAAATAAGTGACCTGGGAACTCCTTGACCAATGTTATCATATCCAAATAACATCTCTAGAACAATGAAATAAAATCTTGTAAATCATCATTGTACCTTAAGTGGAAGTATTTGTTATTTTCTGAACCCTCTTCTCTCTCATGTTTAGCCCCATCAGTTTTCAAATTTGAAGACTTTCGCCCATTTCTGTATTAATAATAAAACCTTTCGTTATATTTAGGTATTTATTTTGTTCTTGGCCTGTAATTTACGAAAAAAATACAAATTTATTTCGAAGGGGGTCTTGGGGATGTTATTATTATAAGCTTGATAGAGGTCTGGGAAGTAAACTAAATGAAATATATATATACCAGTAATAAAACAAAATATATAAATTAATAAAATCACCTCAGATCGTACCGTACTGATGGTACTGGCCCATGAACTATAAGATCGTACCGTACTGATGGTACTGGCCCATGAACTATAAGATCGTACCGTACTGATGGTACTGGCCCATGAACTATAAAATCGTACCGTACTGATGGTACTGGCCCATGAACTATAAGAGTTCTCGGATAGTTTTGAGACATTATTATTCTAAATTTCCTTATGAAAGATTTAAGGTTCTTAGGTTCTGAATTGACGTATACTATTAGGCGAAAATAATTGGAGTATACATTCTGGAAAACGGATGACTTCGTGACTTCGATACAACCCTCCGCTAAGTTTGCTTTTGTGACAGTGGTTTGAAGGGGAGATGAGCTGTTTATCTGATCTCCCTTCTTCTTCATGTTTAGCCAAATTGATTTTCAGATTACAAGACATTCGACCCATTATTTTGGCAATTTTAACACCTTTCGCCCCATTTCTTTGTCAATATTAAGACAATTTAAGAGAAACCCGGCCTTTGGCCGGGAAAATCTTTTCTATCGAAAAATGTACAAATATACCTTGAAGGAGGGTCTTGGGCAGTTTTGTTTTTAAGCTTGATGGAGGTCTAGGGAGGAAACTAACAAAATAATACAAATTAATAACAAATGTGAGCAAATATAAACGACCCATCTCCCCTTAAGTTTGAAGCAGACGAGAAACTTACCCCACCCCCCCCCCCCACCCCACCCCCCCTTCATTGTAGTCATGATTATTAAACACGCAAAGTTAAAGTTATGCTCTATAATTGCATTTGTGCCTCTCGAAGCGGTTGAATGACCAAAACAATGAAATTCCACTTACATTTTCCTGTTTTCCATCGCACACGTCTCAAATCAACATCGCCCCAGTTTGACACTCTGAATTATTACTTTGACATCCTCCAATATACAGTGACATCCTTATTTACTGACATGAATAGGTTGTAGGGTAACCTTAACCCATTCAGTACCGGGGACGTCCTTTTCATTATATTCTGGCAACTATTATATGATTTGATTCAGCTTACGAAGGACCTCTAACAATTGAAAGGCTACAGGCACTCATTTAATCCTTTGAGCCACCACACATATTTCCTAAGCTGAGGAAAATCGTCTAATAGTGTCCAGAATATGATGAACAAGACGTCACCGGGACAGAATGGGTTAACCCCTTCATAGAACAGAACTTGTATATTACCGTACCCTATATTTAAGCAACCACTAAACTATTTTAAGCATCTTGGGACAAATATGTAGGACTCAAAGGTTTTATTCTATTTTAGCTAACACATGTAACTCGATACTTCATTCTCAATTAAATAACATCGTCTGGGGGTACTGAAATAACATGAAGAAAGACACCATCTGTTTGAAATGGTTAAAATATGTCCTTAGAGTGAAGAGGTCAACTATGTGAATAGAACCGTGCTAATTAAAGTTTATCCTAGCTACTGCCAGGCGGCTTTATTAAGTTTCCAAATTACTAGTCAGAATGCTGAAAGTGGATATCCAAAAATATTACAATTTTCTATGGTATTAATTCAACGAGTATTTTATTTACCATATTAGCCAAAGTTGTTAGGCTATTATGGTATATATATTTAATAACTAGTATCATATTACGGTATGATTACATTATTACGGCATAATTCCGGTTATTATTTGATTGCTGTATTTATATTAGCAATATTGTTACAACTATGATTACAGTATACGGAGTAGCGGTAATATTACTAATATTAGTAATAGCAATGTTTCCTTATTGTAACCATCGAATAGGACCTACATACAGCAAAGCTCTGTTTGTGATTAGTCCTAAGTTGTGTGTGTGACTATCAGCGCGCCACATTCAATGGTTCTCAACAGCCACACACATCACCCATATATCATTGGCCACTTATAATTTACACTCTGGATAACTGCTGCTGCTGCTGCTACTACTACTACTACTACTACTACTACTACTACTACTACTACTACTACTACTACTACTACTACTACTACTACTACTAGTAGTAGTAGTAGTATAGCATAAGTAACATCACATATGTAACATAAACCATAACTCCAACAGTCTTAAGAAATATTAACACCAACGCTTTCCCGCCACATTTAACCCCAATTTTGATCTAGCAGCTTCTGAATTGCCCTCTTATAAGAATGTTACCAACTATATGAATCTATAACCTCAAGCTAGTAGGATATACCAATGCATAATCTTCTCAAAAGTTGGGGGAATAAGGTCTGGAGTATACTCGCCTTTAGCGTAGAGTGTGTGACCCTGCCATGGCGCCAGCATGGACTACTGGGAAATATAATATATCTTTGGCCGTCACACTCAATGATCCTCAACAACCTTTAGACTGAACCTTATTTATTAAAAGAACCTTTACCATTTATACACTGGACAACTAGTAATCAGTACCAGTAGTGCTAGTAATGCAGTAATAATAACATTTTATCATAACTATAGAGAAACAGTATAATGCTCCCACAATAGGGAAGAGAGAGAGAGAGTGTGTGTGTGTTTGTATGTGTGGGTGTGAGGCTGGCGCCAGATCGGACTACAGGGCAGCATAACTCTCTCTGGCCGTCACACTCAATGGTCTTCAACAACCATAGACTTGACCCTATACTGTATATTGTGGACCCTTTACACCGGGCACCTTCAGTAGTATATACTATCTTTTTTGTATCTCTGCCAAACGAAGCTTGCCTAGATTATGTGGTCGTCCTTGTCTGTCTGTCTAAACAGGAAACCCTTATTTACATGAAACTTCGTTAGACTTTTCATTTCGCACTAGAATAGAAACGATTAACTTTTGGGCTAAATCCGCTGACCTCTTAGCCCCCAACCGCTAAGCAATTAAACATGTCATTATATCTAAAGTGTTTTAACAGAATTGCATGAGATTATGGATGCTGTATTCAGTAGATACTAATGACTAAACTGGCTATGTATGAAATCAGCCACAGACCAAATCAGCCGCGGACCGAACCAATACGGCCCCGGACATAAACGGCCACGAACCTAAATGGTCATTCAGCCAATAAAGGTTGGAATGTTTAAACTGTTTGACTCTACTCGTAATAGGCCACCCAAAATGCCGTGGGCCAACACGGCTATTGATGAAAAATGATAAACGAGACCAGACTGTCAAATTGACCACCCGCGATTTTTAGGTTACAAGTAAGTGAATACCAAACAAACATACAATACTAATGTAGGTTTGTGATGGATAGCCAGAATGTAGGTTTGTGATGGATAGCCAGAATGTAGGTTTGTGATGGATAGCCAGAATGTTGAATTTAAGGGGGTATAGTGCTTGGTTTTTGTTCTATATATAATCTATTAATATATTTTTGAGTTTCCTCGCTAGACCTCCATCAAGCTTGGAAAAACACCCCCTAGATCACCTTCAAGATAAATTTGTACATTCTTCGGTAGAAAAATTTCCTGGCCGAAGGCCGATTCCTTCTAAAATTAGAGGCTCGCTTCCATGAACAAATCATCACCTAAAGGGAAAGGTCTTAATATTGACAACAAAGTAAGGCGATAGGTCTCAAAATCGACAAACTAATGGAACAAACGTCTTAAAACCTCAACACTATTATGCTAAACATGAGAGAGAAGGGGGGCCAGAAAAAGCGAGTACTACCCCCTTGATTGTTTGTGTTTATAAATGCAACTATATTGTATACGGTAATTCTGTTAAATACCAATGTCAGCAGCTCTATCTTCCGTATAAAACCAGACTCGCAAGTGGTCAGTTACACAGCTTTCCATGTACCGGCACTGGACCATAACGGCCACGAGCCAAAACAGCCGCGGACCAAAGAGATGGTGCTCAAATACCGGTACTGATCACATTAAGGGGAGGTAGTTTTTTGTTCAGGTTCCCCTTCTCCCTCATGTTTAGCCCCATTAGTTTTCAGATGTTTGATGTTCGTACCATTAGTTTGGCGATTATGAGACCTTTCGCCCCATTCCTTCGTCAATATTAAGACTTCATGGCACGATAGCGAGCCTGTAATCAAGGAGGGACCGACCGACGGCAGGTACCTTTTTATCCCAAACAAATTACAAATATATCTAGAAGGGGTATCTTGGAGATTTTTTTTTTTTTTAAGTTTGATGGAAGTCTAGGGAGGAAACTAAATAATAATAATAAATACTAATAAAATATATGGACCAACAAATAACCCTCTTCCTCCTCAAGGAGGTGGTTGCATTTTTGTGGACCCCATTCTTCCTCATGTTTAGCCCCATCAGTTTTGAGATGTTATGATGTTCGCCAAATTAGTTTGTGATTTCAAGACCTTTAGCCCAATTTCTGTGTCAATATTAAGACCTTTCGTGCATTTAGGTGTATATTTTCTTCCTGGCGAGCGATAGCAAGCCTTTAATATAGTAGTAACCAGTCTCGAACCAAGGCATTTTTACATCGAAATATGTACAAACTTTTTTTTTTTTTTTTTTTTTTTTTCTTTTTTTTTTTACTTTGGAGGTCTTGGGAGGAAATTACCGTATAATTAGATTAAACGATAAATATATACTGTATAAACAAATACACTCAGGTGACATCACACAGTAATTGGTCAGTTTCTGTAAGATATTTGATGACACTGATGTAAAGGATGCCACAGTTAGATTCATTAGATGAGGATAATTGACTTTATTTCAGTTATTGCATGAAGATCATATATGGTTTAAGACGGATATATTGAAGCCAAATATGTAAAGTCACACACAAACACACCTGGTACTGTACCACTCACCCCTCTATTTCCTTAATGAAAACAAAAATGTATACGAACGAAACACGAACACGACACAATAAATGCGTTCTCTGATTGAAAGGTTTCAAATTGGGTTTGTCTAACAAGCAGGGTGTCAAACTAAAGCCGAGCCCATTATTTTTAGCTTGTATTATTATACTGCATATGCATAGACAAAACTATATTTTTTAGTTACAATTATTTCTTTGGAAGTGATGAATTGGCGAAAACAATGTTATTTCATGTAAATGTTCTTGAATTCCTTTTCATATTGATTCAAGTTTTCAATCAAAATTGTTTCGGTTTGACACCTTGCTAACAAGTGTGTGGTAGCGCAAATGTCTACAGTTGTAAAGGTTGAGTATTTACGTTGTGATTCTCCGAGTGTTTAGTATCTTTCCCTTTCATGCCACTCACCTTGGGCATTAGAGTGTGTATGTGTTTGGTATTACTTTCATGCCACTCACCTTGGGCATTAGAGTGTGTATGTGTTGGGTATTACTTTCATGCCACTCACCTTGGGCATTAGAGTGTGTGTGTGTTTGGTATTACTTTCATGCCACTCACCTTGGGCATTAGAGTGTGTGTGTATGGTATTACTTTCATGCCACTCACCTTGGGCATTAGAGTGTGTATGTGTTTGGTATTACTTTCATGCCACTCACCTTGGGCATTAGAGTGTGTATGTGTTTGGTATTACTTTAATGCCACTCACCTTGGGCATTAGAGTGTGTATGTGTTTGGTATTACTTTCATGCCACTCACCTTGGGCATTAGAGTGTGTGTGTATGGTATTACTTTCATGCCACTCACCTTGGGCATTAGAGTGTGTGTGTTTGGTATTACTTTCATGCCACTCACCTTGGGCATTAGAGTGTGTATGTGTTTGGTATTACTTTCATGCCACTCACCTTGGGCATTAGAGTGTGTGTGTGTTTGGTATTACTTTCATGCCACTCACCTTGGGCATTAGAGTGTGTATGTGTTTAGTATTACTTTCATGCCACTCACCTTGGGCATTAGAGTGTGTGTGTGTTTGGTATTACTTTCATGCCACTCACCTTGGGCATTAGAGTGTGTGTGTGTTTGGTATTACTTTCATGCCACTCACCTTGGGCATTAGAGTGTGTATGTGTTTGGTATTACTTTCATGCCACTCACCTTGGGCATTAGAGTGTGTGTGTGTTTGGTATTACTTTCATGCCACTCACCTTGGGCATTAGAGTGTGTATGTGTTTGGTATTACTTTCATGCCACTCACCTTGGGCATTAGAGTGTGTGTGTGTTTGGTATTACTTTCCCCACAAACAAACATCCATATATTGATTACCGGTACATCTCAATATATCGTATGCGTTTATTGATTCTATGGAGCCATAATATGAACTTTAAACTTTGAAGTACCGGTACTTATAGTTAAAAGTGCTTATTTATTACATCGCACAATTGCTTACCGGTATATATTACATTACAAAATAGGGAAGTGAATCATAAACTCCGAGAATAGGAAATATGAGATAGTTTGACCAAAAACCAGTACATTTTTTACAATTTATACACACTGCTATAAATGCTAATTTATCAGTATATCAATGGCTTTCCACGGCTTGAGGTCGAGGTGCTGCAATAGAGAAAAGTTATTAACCCTGTCACCGCGGTTGCCGTAGGGTTACGTCTTGGAAATATCCTGGAATTTAAAGGAGCACAGCAGGCCCCGGTCCGCTCTCCGGCAAGTTTGCTGCGGCACTGAGGGTCTGTGGTGGGGTCTCACAAGATATATTCAGTGTTGCCAAAGGCAAATATAGCAGCTCATTGCTAATTATTAACAAATATTGCCGATGTCTGCGGATGAACCCCGCGAGCTTCAGAGCTCATTCTGGTGTCATTTTAAAGTTTTCCTTCTTCTATTCTTTTTCCTGCAAACATTTAATTTCATTCAGGCACTTGTTTAAGCAATCAGGAGTGCCTGAATGAGCCCTATTATAGCAGGAATATGCCCGCACTGATAGGGTTAAAGTGCGTGCTCACAAAAATTAGATCGAATAAAGCTTCCGATAATTGCTGGATGCCGTTTCCATGTTACAATTGTTATTTTATTTCGCTGGCTTATTATTCCAGATGTCAAGGTGTGCACATATAGAACAGTGTTTTAAGTGCATCCTCACACACAAATAGAATGAAGCCAACGTTGTAATGGATGCCACTTTTTTTTTTTTTTTTTTTAAGGGGACACAGGTCGTTATTCTGGTTCCCTTTCTCCCTCGTGTTAAGCCCCATTTATTTTAAGACCATAAGACGTTCCTCCCATTAGTTTGGCAATTTTAACACCTTTCGCCCCATTTAGTTGTCAATTTGAAAACCTCTCGTGACATTTAGGTGTCAAAAAAAATGCTGGCGAGCCTGAAATTTAAAGAGTAATCGGCCTTTGGCCGGGAAACTTTTCTATCGAAAAATTTTCAAATTTATCTTTAAGCGGGGTCTAGGGGGTATTTTTCTAAGCTTGATGGAGGTCTAGCGAGGAAACTAAGAAATAAAGGAATACATTAATTAATAGATCAAAAACCGACCCACCTTCCCTCCAGTACTATATCCGCCCACTATAGTACAAGCTGCTCCACTTTCACTCATCATAAACACTTCAGATCACTAGCTTTGTCGGGCCAGTAGAATATTATCACCGGCTTCAGAACATACAATATTATATACCGGTACTCAATGTGTGTGTGTGTGTGTGTGTGTCTGTATGTATGTGTGTGTGTGTCTGTGTCTGTGTGTGTCTGTGTGAGAGAGACAGAGTGAGAGCTTTCATTCTCTCTCTGTCTCTCTCTCTCTCTCATTTATGATTCTACGAGCAACTATTTAAATCTTGGAAATATGTTAGTACGTTAGACATTAAGGGGACATGGGTCGCTTTTCTAGACCCTCTTCTCCCTCATGTTTAGCCCAATTAATTTTTAGATTCTAAGATGTTCAGCCCATTAGTTTGGCGATTTTAAGACCTTTCGCCACATTTCTTTGTCAATATTAAGAGGGTTCGTGTTATTTAGGTGTCGATTATTTCCTGGCGAGCGATAGCGAGCCTGTAATTTAAGAGGAACCAGCCTTCGACCGGGACATTTTTCTATCGAAATATTAACAAATATATCTTGAAGGAGAGTCACGGGGAGTTGTTTTTTAAGCTTGATGGAGGTCTAGGGAGAAAACTAAGAAAAATCATTAAATGATCCATAAATGAGCAAATAATTACGCCCATCTCCCCTTCATCTAATTCTTGGGTGGCATGTGAGTGGCGTACTGGCCAGAAAGTCCATTACTTATATGTGTATGATCTAAACCTAGACTATCCCTGTGCCACATATGGAGAGAGGGTAAATATAGTGTACTGGTACATCAACGTGGACAACTGAGTGTGGGCGATGTAGGCTATGTTACACCCCCTCAGTTAACGGCAGGGTATTAATTTGTTCCCTAGACCTCCATCAAGCTTAAAATTACACCCCCTAGACCCCCTTTCAAGATATACTGTATATGTAAATTACACCCCCCTAGACCCCCTTTCAAGATATACTGTATATGTAAATTACACCCCCTAGACCCCCTTTCAAGATATACTGTATATGTAAATTACAACCCCTAGACCCCCTTTCAAGATATACAGTATGTGTAAATTACAACCCCTAGACCCCCTTTCAAGATATACAGTATGTGTAAATTACAACCCCTAGACCCCCTTTCAAGATATACTGTATATGTAAATTACACCCCCTAGACCCCCTTTCAAGATATACTGTATATGTAAATTTTTCGGTAAAACAATGTCCCGGCCGAAGGCCGATTCCTTATAAATTACAGGCTCGCTATCGCTCGGCAGGAAAAAAGTCGACACCTAAATGGGACGAAAGGTCTTAACATTGGCGGAAATGGGTCGAAAGTTATTAAAATCGCCAAACTAATGAGGAGAATGTCTTAAAATCTCAAAAGCAATGGGGTTAAACATGAGGGAGAAAGGGGTCCAGGCATAAATCTCTCAAGGTCTAGTGACCCTTCTAGGCATCTTGTCCTCCAAAACACTGAGGATCAAGTGTCCAAACAGTGGTTTAGAGTGGGTAAGGGAACATTGGAAAGGTAACTACTGCCCTGGAACTAATGTCCGTGGCAGGATTAGGAAGTTAGTAGGGGACAGATGGGTTAGTAACTGAGGGGGGGATAAAACAAAATTATTCATTTACAAACGCAGTCAGTCGCGGGTTTGATGCGAGATATTTGTCTATGCGGAGTTTAAATGAATCAACGGTGCTGCAGTCTATAACGTCTCGGGGAAGCCCATTCCGCAAGTTGACAACTCGATTGAAGAAGAAATTCTTAGATTCGTGTGAGTTAAAAGATTTACCAGTAATTTTGCAACCGTTTCCCCGCGTGTAATTAGATTGGTCGATAGTGAAGTACTTACTACAGTTCATATTGTCGATGCCTTTGATGATTTTGAACACTTGAATTAAGTCGCCTCTTAATCTGCGCTGGGTTAAAGGAAATAGATTTAATTATTAATTCACTAAGATGCTCTTCGTATGGTTTGTTCTTTAGGCTAGGTATCATTTTGGTAACTCTACGTTGAACTCGTTCTAGCTTGTTTATATCTTTTTGGTAATAAGGGCACCAGGATTGAACGCAGTATTCCAGAAGAGGGTGGACTAAGGAATTGTAAAGGGTTACCTTACCTTTACCTTACCTTTGGATGTGTTCGCCGCTCTTCTAGCGGCACCAAGGAGCGCGACGCCCCTCGTTATGGGTGGTGATTTGGTGCAGTAGACTGTTTGAAGCGACAGCTCGCTCCCTTGCGAGGATGGGCTCGTCTGGCACTTTTTGCAGTTCGACATCTAGGGCTCTCTTGAAGTTGTCTAACGAGATGTCCCTCATGTCTCTTACTCGCCGTGGGAGTTTGTTGAAGAGACGTGGGCCTCTGTGTGATAACCAGCCCTCTCGCAGAGAGCCCATAGCACCCCTGTTATTCATCCGGGGGATTTCGCATTCCCAGCCTCTCCTATCACTGAATTTCATGACTATCGGAGTATGTAGGTTTGGTACTAAACCCTCTGCGATTTTCCACGTGTATATTATTAGGTAACGTTCTCTTCTACGTTCCAGTGAGTACAGATTCAGTGCTCTTAAACGCTCCCAATAGTGTAGATGTTTTATCGAACTTATATGCGAAGTGAAATTTCTTTGTACACTCTCTACGTCATTTATTTCACCTGCTTTGTATGGGGATGGTAATACGCTACAGTATTCAAGCCGCGGTAGCACTAGAGATTTGAAGAGCGTTATCATAGGCAATTCACCGCATGTTTTAAAAGTACGCAGAATCCAACCCGTTAGACGTTTCGCAGCCGCCACTTTGACCTGGTTATGTACTTTGAAACCCATATTTTCAGACATTAATACCCCAAGGTCTTTCACACTGTCTTTCCGTTCTATTATGTGGTTAGATTCTGTTAAGTAATTTGTAATTTCTTTAACACCATTATTATCTCTGTACCGTATTAATTGGAATTTTTCCTCATTGAATTGCATGTTGTTTTCCCTGGTCCACTGGAACACTACATTCATGTCTTCCTGCAGTCGGCCCGTGTCCTCTTGTGTGTTTACTATCTTGCTTAATTTTGTGTCATCAGCAAAAGACGACACCGTACTGTGTCTGGTGTTGGTATCTATGTCGCAAATTAGTATGAGGAACAGAAGGGGCGCTAGCACTGTTCCTTGGGGTACTGAGCTTTTGACATCCGAAGGCTCAGAAGTGACTTGGTTTACTGCTACCGATTGTTTTCGGTTTACGAGGAAATTGTATATCCACCGTCCGATTTTCCCAGTTATACCTTTTGCTTTCAGTTTGTGGGCTATTATACCATGGTCACATTTATCAAATGCCTTAGCAAAATCGGTGTAAATGACATCCACGTTTTTCTTTTCTTCTAGCGCTTTAAGAATTTTGTCATAGTGTTCCAAAAGTTGTGAGAGACATGATCTTCCCGCTCTGAACCCATGTTGACCGGTGTTGTGTAGTTCATTTGTCTCCATGAATGTTGAAATTTTGCTTCGCAGGACTCGCTCGAAAACTTTAATGATGTGAGAGGTTAGAGCTACCGGGCGGTAGTTTTTTGGTAGTGCTTTACTCCCTCCTTTATGCAGTGGGGCAATTATTGCGTTTTTCAAGCTATCTGGTATGTCACCAGTGTCTAGACTCCTTCTCCACATTATAGCCAGGGGTTTTGAGAGGTTTTCCTTAAATTTTTTCATTAGGATCGAATTCCATGAGTCCGGGCCTGGTGCCGAGTGGGATGGCATGTTGGAAATGGCCTCTTCTATGTATTTTGGACCGAAATCAATATCCAGCATCTGAGGGGTTTCCGTGGGGGAGGTTTCCATGAAAAATATATTTTGGTCTCTGATGACTTTTGTTTCATCAGGCTCACTGAATGCCATTTCATACTGCCTGCTTAAGAGTTCGCTCATTTCCTTTTTGTCCCCTGTGAAAGAGCCGTCCCCTTTGCTCAGTGGGCCGATGTTTGATGTTGTTTTAGCCTTTTGTTTGGCGTATGAAAAGAAGTATTTGGAATTTTCCTTTATACCTGCAATAGCTTTCCTCTCCTCTTCCATATGTTGTAGTTCATATGATATTCTTAGCCTTTGTTCAATTTCCACAATTTCTCTATCTATTTCGACCTTTTGCCTATCCTGTAGATTTTGATGTGTGCGTCTTTGTGTGAGTAATTTTCTTCTGTACAGCCTCCTCCTTTCCCGATCTTGTTTGCTTCTTCGTTTTGTTTGTCTTGCAGGTATATGGTGGCTACAGATTTGGGTCATGGTTTCTGTTATTAAGACTAGACATTCTGCTGGTGTCAGGTTATCCATTAAATCTTCCCAGTCTATTTCCTCCATTTCTTGATTTACCTCTTCCCACCTAATGTTTTTGTTATTGAAGTTAAATTTACTGAAGGGGCTGGTTTTTGTTCTCGATTCTGAGGTTGTCTGTACACTTTCTAAGGTTGTTTTGATCTCAATTAATTTATGATCTGAGTATGTTGTGTCCGATATGTTAATGCTGTGTACTAGAGAGTCGTTGTTAGTGAAGACCAGGTCTAAGATATTGTTTTCCCGTGTGGGTTCAGCAATATGTTGGGTAAGACTAAAAAAATCACAAAGTTCAAAAAGCTCTCTCGTATTAGTATTTGCTTCTCCGGTGTTATTTGCCACTAACTGGTTTTCTAGTTGTCTCCATTTAATGTTTGGTAGGTTAAAGTCTCCTAGCCATATAATATTTGGTGTTGGGTTCCCCAGGGTTTCCACTTCTGATTTTATTTTGTTGAGCTGGGTTTTGAATTCTTCTCGGGATGAGTCTGGAGGCCTGTATGTAACAATAACTGCTAAATTTAGGGATTCTATTTTAACTCCAAGTATTTCCACCACTTCATTACTGTTATTTAGGAATTCAGTACATATCAGTGAGTCATGTATGTACAAGGCTACACCTCCATGTGATCTATGCGTTCTGTCCGCCCTATGTAGGTTGTAACCAGGAATCCATACCTCACTATCTTCCTGATCTTTAATGTAAGTTTCTGTGAGAGCCGCAAATATAGCGTTTCCTTCTTCTAGCAGGCCCCTAATAAATGGTACTTTGTTCGTGGTTCAATTTTTTAGGCCTTGGATATTTGCAAACAAGATTGGGGAGGGATTGTTTGGAGTACTATGTGTACCTAATAGTCTTCGGGATGTATTGGCCACTCTTGGGAGGCCAGGAGGTGCTCGAGGTGTTCTATGTGCTCTTCCATCTCCCTCAGTCTCTTCATCTTCATCTGCCCTTTCCCTCCTTGCCTTTTTCCTCTGTCTCGTCCTCGCATAGCTAGAGAGTTTTTTGGGCTACCATTCGTGTTAGGTCTAGCATATCTCCAAGTCCCTTTAATATGAAAAGCTGGGCATTTCATATTGTAGCAGGTCTTGTTCTCAAGTGATGTCTTGCAAAGGGATGGGTGGTGGTATTTGCAGGTTTCACCAAATCTACATTTTCCATGACTGGTTATGTTGTTGCAAATTTTGGGATGAGCAAATCTACATGAATTCCATTATATTCGCCCTTTTGACCAAAGTAGCACCTTCTTTCCAGATAATATCTGCACACTGGTGTAGACAACCCAAGTAGGTGTGGCTGGGGCTGCAAGGGGTTATGTGGTGAGCTAAGTGTGGTTGTGGGTGATAGTGGGCTTGGTGTATGGGTGGGTGAGGCCTGCAGTGGGGTGGAGTTACGGGTCAGTTGTAGGTGGGCAGGTGGCAGTGGTGAGGGGGGAGACGATGTGGAAGGGGAGCCTGATATGGGGGCTTGTTGCATCCTACGTTCATCCTGCAAATGTAGGATAACTTCTTTGGATTTTTGCTCAAATGACCTGCCTATAAAGCCAATTATTTTGTTTGCCTTCTTAACAACTTCTGAACAGTGTTGACTCAGTTTTAGGTTACTCGATATTGTTACTCCCAGATCGGTTTCTCTGTTTACATCCTTAAGATGAGTGCCATTCATCGAATAGTTTGCTTTCTCATTTAGGTATCCGATATGTAGTATATACTTTACATTTATCCGCATTGAAACTCATTTGCCAAATTTGGCCCCAACATGACAATTTATCTAGATTGTGTTGCATATCGTCAACTTGTTCTTTTGAGAGTACGCTATTTTCAATTTTTGTATCGTCAGCAAATTTTGAGATTGTACAGGCGAGACCCTCATCTATGTCGTTGATGTAAATTAAAAAGAGAATTGGTCCTAGTACCGTTCCCTGGGGTACCCCACTACTTACATTGGTCCATTTAGATGCCTTACCGTTTATGACTACTCTTTGCTTTCTGTCGCTGAGCCAATTTTCTATCCATTTCAACACACCGTCTTGTATTCCATGCGCTTTAAGTTTTAGCAGTAAACGTTTGTGGGGAACTTTGTCAAAGGCCTTTTGAAAATCAAGGTATATAATATCTACAGCTTTACTCTCATCGTAGAGGTTGAGGATATCGTGGAAGAAGTCTAAGAGGTTTGTTAAACAGGAACGTTTTTTACGAAAGCCGTGTTGAGTATCTTTAAGTAAGTTATTTGCCTCTAAGTGCTTTACGAGTCTGTCTCTTATGACCGTTTCTAGAATTGTACACACAATTGAGGTTAAGCTAATTGGACGATAGTTACTGGGTAGGGGTTTGCTGCCTTTTTTGAATATCGGTGTTACGTTGGCATACACACGGTATTGAAGGCTGTTATTATACCTTGATTAACACTGAATTATGTATTGTAGTTATTATAAAACAGTGTATAGTTAATAGTGTTGGTACGAAATGTTTAAGACATTTTCAGGGTGTCTATCATATTTGCTATAACTTCTGTGTTTGTCTTTTGCTAAATGGAATAAGTCTTAAAATGTCAAGATGCCTTTTTGTATGTGAGTTCTATTATCAACGAGTCTTGATTATTTATATTTAGTTTATGAAGCCCCTAGGAACCAAAGGACAAATTAAAATAGTTTTTACTCGTTTGATTTCAAAAGTTTTGGTCCTCGGTCAAATTGGTATATGGCCGATTTTGTCCTAGGCCTACATGGGTAATAGCAAGCCGTCAAATTAGTCCCATCGGTATTGCCCGTGGTATACAGGGTGTCCCGAAATAGACGTGCCAAACTTCAGGATATGATTATACAGATGGCTAAGCTTAAAATACTCTATAACGAAAATTATATATCTCAACCGAGATATATAAGATATTGAAGGTTGTACCGGTATATAGTGTATCCCCGCATCGCTGTAATGGACTCTTCCATGTCAAATAGTTTCCAGTAGGTTTAAAGTGAGATAATAAATACATAATCATTTGCAGCTTACATAATTATAATATCTTGATAATAACATGGTAAAATAATTGCAGTTAGATGGGGCTGTGGTTGAGTCTAGGACAGGTACGGTACGCCAGCCTTATAGGGAGATACTGAAGAAAATGAAATTTTCAACAGGCAATATGCATGTAACGAGTACAATTTGGAATTTTGCTTATAGATGATTTTATACTTGGAATATGTTTTTCCTAACCTAATCATGAAGCTTGGCACGTCTATTTCGGGACACCCTGTATATGGGTACAGCCAGGCCAAGGTGTGTGAGCTGGCTCCCTAGACCTATTATTCTTTAAAAATAACCCCAAGAGCCCCCATCAGAGTTATATGTGTGCATTATTCGGTATAGAAAAGCCCTCGGCCGAAAGCCGATTCCTCCTAAATTGCAGGCTCGCTATCGTTCACCAGGACAAATCGACACCTAAATGGCACGGAAGGTCTTAAAATCGCCAAAACTAATGGGGCGAATGTCATAAAATCTCAAATTTAATGGGGCTAACATAAGGGAGAAAGAGGCACGGACCCCCCCCCCCCCCCCCACACCCTTAACTACTTGAACCGCATAAATAAATATTTGGTTTCCCAAATAGTGCTGTCTGTTTTTTATCAGTAGCCCCCTTGAGGACTATGACGCGTTTTAACAGTTTACTTTGGCTATCATGAGACGATTTTATTCTGCTTAGGAAGGATGTGTCGAAGTCAAGAGGCATAATTGAGTTGGTTTTGACTCCTTAGATTCCTAGAGGTCCTTCCTAAACTGCATAAAATCGTCTAATGATAGCCAGCATATACTGTCAAAATGTGTCATAATCCTCTCGGGGGTTAGTAGATATTAAGGGGAAGGGTTTATTTATTGGTCGATCTTTTTATTTATAGATTATTTTTTAGTTTCCTCTCTAAACCTCCATCAAGCTTAAAACACATCCCCAAGAACCCCCTTCGGTTCCTCCCAAGTTACAGGTTCGCTATCGCTAGCCAGGAAAAATCGACACCTACATGGCACGAGTTCGAATATTGACAAAGAAGTGGGGCGCAATGTCTTAAAATCGCTAAATTAATGGGCCGAACGCCATAACATATGAAACCTAATGGGGCTAAACACGATGGAGATTGGGAGCCAGACAAAAAACAATAATCCCCCCCCCCCCCCCCCCGGTATACGATGACTCCATTTATTTCACATTTTGGCTAACATGATAATTGTATTAATGTTAGGCATGATCTCTAGGGATGGAATGGGCTATAAATAATGTTGACACATTCAGCGTGTCACATTTGTGACACGCTAGGTATATTTAAACGATTTTAAGCAGTTTAAGAAGGATCTGTAGTAGTAAAGCTAGTTAAGTGAGAAACCTGTTAATTGCTAGAGATCCTACCTAAACTGAATATACCAGTAATCTATTAGTAGTAGCCAGGGTATAATATAGAGACGTACGTCGTCGGTACAGAAGGGGTTAAGTCACAATTTTAATCATGCCAACCCTGCAATGTATCATAATTGTGCCTTCATAAGTTTTCCATAAAACTGCTGATCTCGAATGTGCACTACAATATGATGAGCTTTAAACAGTGAACAGTAATTGTGAGAAAGTATGGACTTGGGGCACGTGGCTAAAGGGAATGTTTCAATATAGCCTACCGGTACTATATTCATGGGTTGGAAAGATTGAACAAGAACATGTCTACTAATAAATCAGTCCACCAATAAATAACAAAAGGCGATTAAATAAAAATATAGGCTATAATAAAGTAACAAAGGCAACTAACTTTAAAAGTCTATAATAAAATAACAAAGTTGTCTAACTTTAAAATAGTCTATAAAGTAACAAAGGCAACTAACTTTAACCCTTCCAGTATCGGTGACGTCGTTTTGTTTTATTTCAGCTGCATTTAGACGATTTTATGAAGCTTAGGTAGGGTATATAGTAGCTAAAAGGATTAATTGAAATAGTCTGTAGCCTTTTAATTGGTAAACGTCCTTCGTAAGCTGAATAAAATTGCCTAATAGTTGGCGGAATATAATGAGAAGGATGTCACCGGTACTGAACGGGTTAAGGGGGTACTACTACTCGCTTTTTCTGGACCACCTTCTCCCTCATGTTTAGCATATTAGTGTTGAGGTTTTAAGACGTTCGTTCCGTTAGTTTGGCGATTTGGAGACCTTTCGCCTCATTTTTGTGTCAATATTAAAACCTTTCGTGCCCTATAGGTGTCGATTTTTTCCTGGCGAGCGATAGCGAGCTTTTAATCTTAAAAGGAACCGGTCTTCGGCCGGGACATTTTTCTACCGAAAAATTTACACATTTATTTTAAAGGGGGTCTAGGGGGCGTTTTTCTATGTCTGATGGAGGTATAGCGAGGAAGCTCAAAAATATATACAGTATTATATAGAAACAAAATGTATATATAGACCAAAAACAGAGAACTACCCCCTTAACATAGTGTATAATAAAGTGTATGTTATGATCGGGCAACAGGCCAAGCTCTCTCTCCCCCCCCCCCCCCCACCCACCCCAAGCCTCTGAGCATTACACGCCATGCTAACCCCAGGGGCCAGTGGTTGTATTTCACCACAGATGGGGCAAGTCGGTTATCCCGTTCAGTACCGCTGACATCCTAGCCTTTGCATTATGTTCTGCCAACTGTTAGACGGTTTTCTTTAGCTTAGGAAGGATGTGCACCCCTTAAAAGATTAGAGAGTGCTTCAAGTAATCCTATTAGCTACCATATATCCTTCCTATGCTTCATGAAATCGTCTAAATGCAGTTGAAATAATAACAAAATAACGTCGCTGGTACTGTAAGGGTTAAGCCGTATATGACAATTCCGCTCTTCATCTGATTGACTCCGAGCGTGCACACAATATTACTCCAATGAATTTTAAAATCTCTTGCCAAGTTAAATATACATGGGATAGCCTAAACAAATTGGTTTGAGTGATTTTAATTCAACGCAGATTGGGCAAGTGGTATAATACAGTAAATACAGAACTATCGCTCTTCATCTGACCAACTTCTAACATTTATATGAGCCCGTTCAGTATTAGAATCACTTACAGTGATTAGTAGCACACATTTTGAAATTATATTTATACGATTCATTTATTTTGTTTAAATAAACCCAGTTCATGCTTTCCCTCAATCGATTTTCACGGTCTTCAGTCACTCAGAAAGCGGTGTTTATGCAGAACATTTTACCTTTGTATCTATATGATATATTGCGCGTAGGCTATATACAGATAAAAATAGGTTACATTAAATTATACTAGGTTAAGCTATGTAAATTAGCAGATTGTATCGATGCCATGTATATAGTCAAGTCCACAAACACTTAAAATTCCTCTCTTGTATATTCACCGAGGAAGACGGTATTCCAAAACTGTTGGAATAAATACGTCTGCAATGTCTGCCACGTCTGCCATTGTGTGATAATCTATTTGTTATCACTTAAGGTTTTCGCCTAACTTTTGACTGTTTACAGCTAGGTTAATCTATTCCTCTCCACGACTGTAACACCAGTAACACATTTCAGGTGGAATAAAACAACTTATGTGTCTTGACCCTTCCTTGCCCCATATAGGTTGTATAAAAACTCTCCCCTTGCCTCGGGTTATGAGTGTGTCCTGACGCAAGCACCCACTCAATGGAGAGGCGGCCATATTTTTCACACCCTGGCCGTTCAATTGTAACGCACCACAATAAAAAATAAAAATAAAATGACCTTATATATAAACGGGACTTTATTGTGTCACGGGAATTTTTGAGTGAGTTATAATAGCGGGGAATGCCGTCGCTTGTGATTATGATATTTACCGTCGGACGGGATTATTATTTAGATTTTTAACGCCTATAAATAATATTATTCGGTCTTGTCTTTCTTTAAAATACATCTATATACTTATACAGCGCTACATTTCAATGGTACTCGATTCCGGAAGTAATGTTTTAAGATATAGAAACAAACCTTCCGAAAACATTTGCCTGTAGGCTCCTTATAACATGGTCTTCCAAGTTCCAAGCAATACTATACATAGCATTGTCCAAAGCTGGGCTATAATTGACAAACAATGCTACCTGGAATATCAATAGGCTGTATTGTACTCTACAGCATAATGCGATCGCTTGTGATATTATGGGTTATTGGTGTTAAGGGGGTATTACTCGCTTTTTATGGATCCCTTTCTCTCTCATGTTTAGCATATTAATGTTGAGGTTTTAAGACGGTCGTTCCGTTAGTTTGGCGATTTTGAGACCTTTCGCCTCATTTGTTTGTCAATATTAAGACCTTTCGTGCCCCTTATGTGTTAATTTGTTTTGGCAAACGATAGCGAGCCTCTAATTATTATGTTCCTTCCAACAACCAACCATACTTTTAGAAGGAACCGACCTTCGGCCTGGAAATTTTTCTACCGAAACAAATACAAATTTATCTTGAGAAGGGGTCTAGGTTTTTTTTTCTTCTAAGCTTGATGAAGGTCTAGCGAGGAAACTCAAAATATATATTAATAAATAAATATATAGACAAAAAATCAAGCAGTACCCCCTTAAGGGGAGGTTTTTAGTTTGGTCTCTAGATATCCATCAAGCTTAAGATTACACCCCCTTGAGCCCCTTTCAAGATACATTTGTACATTTTTCGGTAGAAAAATGTCCCCGCTGAAAGCCGGTTCCTCTTAAATTACAGGCTCGCTATCGCTCGCCAGGATAAACTCGACACCTAAATTGCACGAAAGGTCTTAAAATTGACGGAAATGGGGCAAAAGTTCTTAAAATCGCCAAACTAAAGGGGCGACTGTCTTAAAATCTCAAAAGCAATGGGGCTAAACATGAGTGAGAAAGGGGTCCAGAAAAAAATCCCTCAAGTCGATATCTCCCCTTAACCCCCTCAGACTGAAATAGTTAACTTACTGACGAGGAGGCGGACCGCATGGTATTATCCCCACAACAGTCAAAATCTCACTGAGGTACCGTTAGAAGTCGGACGAACTTGGGGTTGCCACCATTCGACAGATTCTGATCTAACTTACCTAACTTACTGAGGCCTAAATGACACTAGAGCGTCATATAACTTATTAGAGAGATATTAAGATAGGTTCATATGACGCACTAGCGTCATATGAGTTTTTTGGCAAAACCGTCATATGACGCTATCGCGTCATATGAGTCAGAGGGGGTTAAGAACGATGTTAAAAATAATATCTACCGTCGTGCAGGGTTATCATATACAGTATATTTATTAGTGGCCCCTCCATCATTGACGATATGCCTATTAGTATAATAGTGCCCTTTCAAGCGCCCGCGGGTAGCCCGTTTGAAACGACCGCCGCGGGGAGAAAGAGTCTTACATCATAAGTGCAACGCTAATTATCTTATGGAATCGTCTTATGATTGGGGTACTCACTACGAAAAAACTTTGTAAAAAATAAAAAAGACAAAGTAACTTAAAACTTGTTATATTAGTGCTTTCCATCTCGGTGGATTTCTTGCGTGGTTTCTATCCCTGACGCTGCTCTTAGAGACGCCATTCCTCCTTCCTCTCCCCGCGTTCATACCGTGTGGATGTGCTCCGCCACATTCTTCGTTCGCTCTCTTCTAGTGAGTCCTTGCTCATTTGTATATATCTGAGTTGTATTTGAACAGGTTTTAGATTAGCCAGAACAGGCTGCCCCATTTGGTATGCCCGCAGGGAGTGTTAAAATAGGGTACTATTGTACAGGTGCCTCCAAGTCCCCCAGGATCAGCACCTCATGTGTGTTTATTTGTGTTTCTCTGCGCCTTAGTCTTGCTTTTACCTACTAGTTAGGAGGCTACTATATCCGCAGTTTCATTATCTTTGATTAGCAGGCGCCCTAGTTCAAGGGTTGTCACACATGGTGTGGAACCTTCTAGAGTCCGAGTCTGCGCTTCCCCTCTCTCATGGGGCCCTCGCCATGTGCTGCTGCTGTGTCTTCAGGAGGTAAGGTAACCAGCCAAGATGATGATTACTATGAGCCTCGTGGCCAGCCTCAGTAGGGGTCTCCTTAGTGGGCTAGGGGTAATATTTTATTAATACAATTATGATACTATTGTAGCCCTAAATTGTAACCCTCGTTTTTTGCATGTAGTGATATTTTACATGTAAACAGGAAGTCAAGAGACATCCTAATGGTGATGTGTGTTTTTGGGGGTGTCTGACTTTCAAATATAAGTCATCACCTCTAAAAATTTTGGTTTTATCTTTCCGGCGTGCTTTCTGTATATCGTTGCAATTTTTTCGCCTCGTAGGCAAGAAAGGAATGAACCAAATATCCCGGCGTAGTGTGCTGTACCACAAACCTCCCGGCGGAAATGCGAATTCCTAAGGGAGTATCTCGGCCCGCCGAGTGAACTCGCCCAGACCGGTAGCCTCACACAGCATGACTTCTAACGCCCGGCGCATCAATCAAGTGTGAAAATACTATCTATCTAGTCCAAATAGTCAGGGGGATAGTGAAGGGCTAAGGTATTAGTGGGCCAGTGACACTTTGTCACAGGTAAGCGGTTCAAGAATTGAAAAACCTAAGTTTTTCACTTTCAGGTCCAGCAGAAGGTTAGAGTAGCAGTGGCTATAGCTAATTTTCCGGCGGACTTGAGGTAGGATGCGTAAAACCTCTCGGATTATCCTTATGAGCATTGATTCCTAGAAATTTTCTATTTCCAGATCATGACACATAGGTAGCAGCACAGGCAGCAGGTGAGGGGCCGATCACGGCGGGTTTTTATTGTTTAGCTCCATCATGCCTCTGTTTACTCTATGCGCTACTCATACCTGCTCTCTTTTACCAGTGTTCGCACATAAACTATGCGTGAAATGTGTGAAGTGCCTAGATAGATCACGGGGTCTCTGGGTGTCGAAGAAATGCGCCGTGTGTTCGGAACTACGAGCGGCGCTGTTCGAGAAGAGAGATCACTCATGCCTCGTGGCACTGAAGGAGATTAAGAATTTATATAATGTTTACGCAAAAGACGTTGCCCATAAGGCCTTGCACTGCGATGACGAAGCGCTTTGGGAACATCTTGTTATCAAATCTCCAATTTTAAAATTAACGCCGGCTAAGTCAACTCCTAAACCGAAAGCTAAATCTAAAGTATTATCTAAAGAGCTAGTAAGTAGTAGTAAGAGTAGCGACAGTACTGAGGCGACCCCCCCCCCCCACCCCCAGCTGGCCGAAACGAGGACGTTCTACTTCGCCTAGGGCCCAGTCTCGGTCCTGTTCGAGGTCTCCTCACAGACGGTCCCGTCAATCTTCCGTCGAGAGATCTTCTAGGTCACATAAACGACGGAAAGAGGACTCAGTAACTTCGACCCCCAAATCAGTGACAGGACATAAGAGTGCCCGCACGGATGAGACGCGGTCGTGGCACCGGCCATCGCCGGGGTCGCGGCCACTTCCCTCCACCTCTGCCTCCACAGGGCCTAACGTCCAATCTGGCAGCTCGAAAGTAGGGACGGAGGAGACTGAGTCGAATCCCAGGGATGTACCTAGGGAATCTTTAAGTGAACCACAAGAATTTAACTTTGCCATACCCAAATTAAACTTTGTTGTACCACGAAGGGGTCCCCCGATAGTGTCACAGAGGGTACTGGCGGAATAATCAGGACACGACTAGGGAACGTGATAATGTAGAAACAATCCCCTCTTCGGTCCCAGATTTAGTTTGGCCATTGAACGATCAAGTGTCTGAACCACGGCAACCAACGCCGGAAATTGTGGAACTATCGGAAGAGCCAGAGGATGTTGATCTATCCTCAGCACAACCAAGACCTAATGAGGAAGGGTCGGAAGAGGGCTCTGAGTCTTCCAGAGGGTCTCATAGTAAATGTTTAACAACGGATGACCTTAATGATATATTACACAAGGTCATGCGCCAGTACCATATCCCTACGTCTCAGGTTCCTTCCACTACTACTCCGGTAGTTTCCCCGATCGAGTCAACAGTGCGGCCATTCGAACCAACCGGAGTTAGGCCTCCCAAATTTCCCCCTTTTAACGTCAATCCAGCGAACATCACGGCAAGTGGCACGACAGTGCCCGCCTCTTTGACAACCAATAATGTTCGGGTTATCACGGACATTACTCCTCCTCTCGATAAACTCCCACATAGGAGAGGCCCTATGCCTCTCTTGTACAGGCCAGATTGTTCATGGGTCCCAGCTATTGCGAAGAACCCACACATGGCACAAACGACTGTATCGGGGGAGCTTCTGGTCCCTAGTGAGTGGACCATAGAGGTGAATAAGAGTAAGAAACTTAGAGCCACAGATGTACAAGGGCAACTATTGGATGTTACTATTAAGGCTATACCTAATGTATATTCTTCTGACTTTTTTGTATAATCTGCTACTCCGGCATTACCTCCTGCCCCGTCTGCACGACTCTTTGCGGATTGGACACGGTCTGACGGCGTGAATGATATAAAATCACTTAACTCGCTAACGCCGGAATTGGATACAATCCCGGTGCTAGATCAGATTCACAATCCAGTCCTACAGGTAGGTGTGGGCCCGTGGGTGGACTGGGAAGCTGAGGCGCAACAATTTGCAGCTACCATTACCTCAAAATCCTCCCACCAAATTCCTCAGGAAACCCATTCGTGGTACTCTTTGCCCATCAATGAGGCTGAAGGGGTGTCCCCCTGCTCTGTTTGCATTCCTTTCGGCTCCCATACTGTCCCTTTATGATTTACAGGACCCTTTTTCTACTCCCCCTCCAGCCCACTTAGACAGAGACTTCAAATTGCGAAACAAAGCATATAGACTTTTCTCACAATTCCTTTTAAGTCGCCAGATAGCCCAGTCACTCACGAGGACTATAACAGCCATTTCTGATCAGAATGTAAGGAAGGCCACGGATTTGTCCCGGCGGCTTCTATTGCAAAATTCTATACAGCCCCTAGGTGATATCAGAATAGCCTTAATGGAGGCTGTTCGTGCACGCCAGGACTTACGGGTGTACATGGTAAAGAAGTTACCGGAAGACATTGGTCGCCGGGTAACTCTTTCCCCTGTCTTAACTGCCTCATTACTAAACTTAGACACATGGAGGGCAGTATATAATATGGTAGATAGCTTGAAGCCGAGTACCTCCCAGCCTAAGAAGGAGTCTTTCAAGAAACCATACTCCAAACCAAAAGGTGGAGATAAGTCTCAATCTACCGGTGCTAAGCAGTCCTTTCAGGACCCCAGGTCTCCCCAACAGCAGGGAGGTACTCAGTACAAGCAGAAACAGGGTAAATCATCAGGCAAGTGGAATAATAAGAATAAGCCACAACACAAGCCACATCAGGGAACGACGTCTGCCAACACTAGTCAGCCATCTACCTCTGCCTCACCACCACCAAAAAACTAGTCAGTCAAACTCTCTCTCTCCCGGGGCCTAACGAAGGAGAGATGGATTCGAGAGTAGTTCTGCTGGACAAGCCCAGTCAAGTGACTGGGTCATTCCAGGCATGTCGCAGAGCCTGGTCCCGGCGGACTTGGGCACGGACAGTGGTAAACAAGGGAATCATTTGGACGTGGCTCCGGTGACCTCGTTTACGTCAAACTTGAGAAGTCAATCATGTTTCTTTAGAGGTGGAGTCACTCGTCCAAGAAATCATCAAGCATGTCATTGTCCCGGTCGATCAAACTTGCCAGGTTTTCACTTCCAGACTTTTTATAGTGCCAAAGAGGGACAGTGTGCAGATGCGACCAGTAGTAGATCTCTCGTGTCTGAACACACATTCACAATTTACCTTCAAGATGCTCACAGTGAATCAAATCAGGGTCACCCTCCCGCCGCAAGGCTGGATGTGCTCACTAGACCTGTCAGACGCCTATTGGCATGTCCCCATAAACAAAAGGTTCCAAAAATTCCTTGCCTTGAGGATCAGGCAAGAGACTTATGTCTTTCAGAGATTGCCATTCGGTTTGAACCTGGCACCGAAAATATTCAAAAAATTAGTCCGGCAGGCACTTATGCCAATGTTAGCTCAGGGGATCAAGGTGTTGTGGTACCTAGACAACTGGCTATTAGTGGCGGAGTCAGAGAGTTTATGTCATATCCATGTCAACTAAGTTATAAATCATGTAATGGTTCAAGGTCAACTTGGCAAAGTCGCACCTTGTTCCCACACAGGTAATTCAGTGGATAGGGCTGGTCTGGGACACAGCCAATCTTACTCTCAGTCAGAGTGTGGACAACCGCAACAGATTTCGCAGTAAATTGTTTCGGTTTCTCCACAGTCTGAACACGACGAGCAGGACGTGGGAATCCCTGGTCGGTTCTCTCAACTGGATTCAACTAACTGTGAAGTTGGGCCGGTTGAAAGTAATGATATTAATCTTGGAAGGCAACAAATTCTTCCCACTCTTGCCGGAGGGAAAATTATGGGCCATTCCTCCATTAATTCACAATTTACTGTCGGTCTGGGCAAGGAAGGAAACATTGCATTCAATAATGATGTGGGTTTCTCCCCCACCTATGGTATGGGTAGACACAGAAGATTCAGAGACAATAGGCTGGGGATATTAGTCGAACCTAGGCCACCAGGGTCAAGGTCTTTGGTCCCAAGACGAGAACTTTCATATCAACAAATAAGAACTTACAGTTTTTCCTTCAAACTCACGGCTCTTCTTTACAGGGAAAATCAATAGCCTTTCGAATGGACAATTTGAACGCGGTACACTGCATTCAAAAGCAAGGGTCAACGAGGTCTCGGAAGTTACTAGAATTGTCGGAACAGATCTTTGCTCTGGCCGAAATGCTGAGCATTCATCTTCATGCATCTTACCTCCCAGGTGTAGCGAACGTCTGGGCAGACGCTCTGTCTGTCCCGGAGACAGAGCACCAGAGTAGAATGGGCACTCAAGCAAAACATCTTCAACGAGATGATTGCAGAGCCATACCATCCACAAGTGGATCTATTCGCGTCCGAAGGAAACCACAGACTCCCTCTCTTCCTAACCCGCCGGGAAGTGACTTCGCATTGTTAGAGGACTAGAACAAATGGAATTCCATCTATCTTTTTCCGCCTCCAGACGCCTCACTCATGTGTCAAGTAGTTCACAAACTATGGGGTTACCGGGGCTTAGTCTCGATGATCGCGCCACTTTGGCCGGCTCAGGTGTGGTACCACCAATTGAAAACGTGGTGCGAGAACCCGGTGCTACTCCCGGTCTTGTACTTCTACTTGGAGACAATTGGAAACCTAGAGACCTCGCTGGCTTTTGCCTTCTGGACATTCAAAATGCCAAATGGTTAACTCAGTATGGAGAGAGTGTTACAAGTAAATTTCTAAATCAGTATACTATGTCTACCAGGAGACAATATCAATCTCATTGGAAAACGTTCACAACCTGGATAGTAGAAACGGCGCAAACAGACTCATCAGTAGCTTTGGTCTTTAAGTACTTAGACTATTTGTTTGAACAAAAACGCTTTTCTGTAGTCATGCTGAAGAACCACTTGTCTGCCATTAGAAACCCCTTTTACGACCTTACCGATCTATCCATACTACAGGCGGAGGAGAAAGGGTTAATGAGGGCATGTTTCAAACTGCGCCCACCACTATGTCAGCTCATGCATACCTGGTCACTGGACAAAGCTTTATCTTTGCTTCATTTGCGCAAATATAATCATGCGCCGGACTTTGACTCATTATTAAAGAAGGCTGTGTTCCTTATAGCTTTGGCAACAGGAAACAGAGTATCTGAGCTGGCGGAAATGAGCAACGAACCTAATTGCCTAAGGTTTGGGAGACTGAATTAACACTTACAAATCGCTCCGTCTCCCACATTCATAGCAAAGAATGAACATTGTGATCATGTGTTTTCAGAACTTACAGTCCCGGCACTCAAACGCGGACATACGCATCACATTTTGTGCCCGGTGCAAGCTTTAATCAAGTTTATGAGGGTGGCACAACCTCAACAACCAGGCTTCTTATGGGTCCACAGCACAGGTACTCGCGTCACGAGAAGGAAATTAGCTTCTTTACTCGTAGACGTCATTAGGGAAAGTAATCCCGGTGTAGTGGGCAGAGCCCATGATATCAGAAAGTGGGCTGTCTCTCTCAGATTTTTACAAAACTATTCAATTGATGACATAGCTAACACTAAATTGTGGGCTTCCAATCACACTTTCTTGACACGAATCCTGTCTGTGGCTCTGGATAAGCCAAAACTAACCTGTGTGGCGTTATGGCAGCGGGTCTAGTTAGTCCATGTGCTATTACTAATTAAGTTTAATCTTAAAAGGAGAAAAAGGAGGGGGGTGGGGGTGGTGCTGGTAAGCCCAAAGCCCTAGAGCCCCTCCGCCGGATGATGTGAGGATGATGTGATAAGATCACGAGCTGTGATACTTAATAAGTCGAGCTGGTTCTACAGCTCTAAAATATGTTTTCTATTTTTGAAGATATCTATCATAGTTACAACTATATAGTATAAAATAAAGTGTACAAATTATATGGAATGTACAAATAGTTTTAAGGACAGAAGATATAATCCAAGGACATGTGTGTCTGTAGTAGTTGAGCAGGAATACAAGTATGTTCCTAGACAACAAATGTTATGAATCTCAATGCGAGATCTTATCATATGTACCTAGTCGGTCAAGTATAAGCAGATATTCTTCGAAGTAACGCACTGCTTTCTTTCCAATGTTTTACTTTTATTGTATGTAAGCAATAAAGACTTAAATTTGTATATGATTCTTAGTCTCTACCTAAGGTATTTGTTCGTGGTTTGATATTGTTACGAATGTCCCCCTCCAGTCTTGAGATATCAGGCATATCGTCAATGATGGAGGGGCCACTAATAAATTATAGGTTTGAGTCCCGGAGGGAAGAATGAAAACCTAATATTTAGTAGTGGCCCCGAAATCAATGACGATTTAGGGCCCTCCCTTCCATCCCCTTCCCATTCGTTTGATGTCTTGAGTTTAGTCTTAATATGTCATTAAAGGAGGAATGGCGTCTCTAAGAGTAACGTCAGGGATAGAATCCACGCAAGAAATCCACCGAGATGGAAAGCACTAATATAACAAGTTTTAAGTTAATTTTTCTTTTTTCTTTTTTACGAAGTTTTTTCGTAGTGAGTACCCCAATCATAAGACGATTCCATAAGATAATTAGCGTTGCACTTATGATGTAAGACTCTTTCTCCCCGCGGCGGTCGTTTCAAACGGGCTACCCGCGGGCGCTTGAAAGGGGCCTATTATACTAATAGGCATAGGCCTATCGTCAATGATTTCGGGGCCACTACTAAATATTAGGTTTTAATTCTTCCCTCCGGGACTCAAACCTATAATTTGTTAGGCCAATAAAATACAAGGTCTTCTCTTGCTTTAATATGCTATGTAAGTATGTATATTTAGCATTGTATTTTATTTGTCTGGTACTCAATTGTATACCGGTATTTAAAGTTTCATTTAAATATTACGGAAGATGTTTGCCAGTAGCCTTCTTACATATTCTTCTAAGCAATACTTCAACATCGAATTCCTTTAAGCAAGAACAAAGGTATTACACCTCGGTATTAAACACTACGCATCAAATTATTTAGTGGCTCGAAATCATATACCGGTAGTGTAAATATATATAATAATCCACTAAGTTCATTGCAGCACTGACTTATTGCTTTATTCTATAGTAAACATACACGAAGATAATACTAAATGGTTAGCTACTAGAGGTCTAGAAGTCTATTTGTTTACAGACTATCAGTACCGGAACCGGTACCGTACATATTCAAATACAGTACATCCTAAATTATAAATGTTCATAAGGTACCAGTACCAGTAGGCTACTCCTCAGTTAATCTACTGTTTATTTTGTTTAGCGATTAAGCCAACATTACCACAGTAATAAAAATACAAATGAATCACTTCCTCAGATCTCGGTTACTGTTTTCAAAAACTAATGGACGAATTTCGATAGAAGTTCTTCTGTACTAATTCGAACTAATTCGTAGTCAATCATCACGATACTCACTATGAGGCACAGTGATTTCCTAAGGACGTCACGCAATACAAATAATAATAATTGAATTATCCCAATTGGGGGTTAATGTGCTTAACCCACAATATTTAAGATGCTATCATCTCTAAAATGTATGAACGAAATATAATTAAATTTGGATGCTGCATTCAGTATAGCAATGAGTCAAACAGGCATGTACGACCGTTCGGCCCACATTGGCCTCAGACCATTTGGGCAGAGAATCCAAACAGTTATACGACCCATGACTACCTAACCATTCTGCTGGACCCATATCAGCCGCAGAGGAAAATGGCTGCTACCCAAAACTGTCAGCCAAATACGGCACTGACCAAAACAGCCGAAGGTAAAAATGGCTGTGGATAAAAACAACCCGTCTTGTTAGACCGTTTGGATCATATCAGTTACAGAACATATCGGCCACGGCTCAAAATGGCCAAATCGGTCACTGTCCAGTACCAATTGGACTAAATAAACCCCGTTTCAGCTAACCTGGCACAAATCCTTACCCCTTAACATCTTATAGCTTGAATAAAATGTACACAATCGAGCTGGTGTTTATAGTATTTTGTAAAGGAAGACCAGTAAAGAGATATGTGAAATTACAGCCAGTTTGCTATAGCCTTTTCTGAGATATAAAGACACTATTTTATTGCCAAGTTAGCTGACACAGGGTATAGTCAGCTCCGTTCTGTCCACATTTTTTTGGAACCAAATTGGCCACCAACCAAAAATGCCTAGGGCAAGAATGGTCCTGGGCAATTATGAACACGGGCCAAAACAGGCACTGACCAAAATGGCAAAATGTATTCCACTGCTTGGCTCATATCAGCCCTGGACCAAAATGGCCACAGATCAAACGCCCAGACCACAAGTAACTGTGCCAATACAGATTGGACAAACTCGACAGCTTAACTCTGCCCATATCGGCTACTGACTAAGCCACAGACAAAAATGACTACGACTATGAACAGATATGGACAATAATGCTGCAGAGAAGGAAACGCCACAAATTAATGGGGAGGTGGCTCGTTTTCCTGGTCCCTCTTATTCCTCATGTTTTGTCCCATTAGTTTCAGATTTTATGACGTTCGTCGCATTAGTTTGTCGATTTTAACCTTCCGTCCCACTTCTATATTAATATCAAGACCTTTCGTGACATTTAGGTGTCGATTTTTTCCTGGCAAGTAATATCGAGCCTGTAATTTTAAGAGAAACTGGCCTTCGGCCGGAATTTTTTTCAATCGAAAAATGTACACATATATCTTGAAGGGCGGGGGGGGGGGGGGGGGGTTAGGGAGTATTTTTATAATTTTGATGGAGATCTAGGGAGGAAACTAAATATATAATAATTACACAAAATAATCAGCCAAAAAATTAACCATCTAAACGGCAACTGACAAAAACAATAACTCGGAAATAACCACTCAGAATAAGTTCACAGCTCGGCTCTGCCCTATTGGCCTTGGACCTAATCAGATTTGACACTGCTTCACCTAATTCGAGAGCGCAGAACATACTGGTAGGTTATCTGTGTGTCGATTCAAGTTTGGTTGGACTGACATTTGCTATATTTGTTTAATGTTACAGTTTGACCGAAGTGTATAGTAAATTGTAATTTTATAATACGACGGATTATATTCTCTCTCTCTCTCTCTCTCTCTCTCTCTCTCTCTCTCTCTCTCTCTCTCTCTCTCGCTCTCTCTCTCTCTCTCTCAGCTCCATGGGTAGAAGCTAGACCTACATAGAGCTAAAACCAGCACATAGGCCTAAAATATATTTTACCTGTAACAGATCCCCCCCCCCCCAGAAGTGTTTAAGTTATTCAGCAGAGAAGCCTTAAGGAGGTAGTGCTTGGTTTTTGGCCCATATATTATATATTTTAATTAGTTTTGAGTCTCCTCACTAGACCTCCATCAAACTTAGAAAAACACCCCATAGACTCTCTTTCAAGATAAGTTTGTACATTTTCGATAGAAAAATTTCCCGGCCGAAGGCCGTTTCCTTCTAAAATTAGAGGCTCGCTATCGCTCGCCAGAAAAAAATCGACACCTAAATGCCACTAAGTCTTAATATTGTGACGTCTACCAGCGTTGGCAGAATCGCCTCTCGTTGGCCACTAGCGCTCGCCAGGGACATCGAAATAGGCTACAGTTGTTGTTGTTGTTGTTGTTGTTCCCCAGGCTGTCTGGCCGAACAGCCCCAAGGTCTCGAGCAAGGCCATGGCCATAAATGAGCGCCCCCACAAAATCCTCACTGCTTACCACTAACAAAGCCCTGGTGACCGAAGCCACTCCAAGGCAGGGAGCTGAGGAAGGTGCAGAAACGCCTGGGAAGCCAAAGCCCCACCCAAGGCCCTGTGCCCCTCAGCAATTATAAAGGGAAAGTTGAAGGGCAAGGGAAAAATGTGACACTTTGGCTCCCAATCTGCCAACTTCTAGGTTGGCAGTAGGGAGGTCAATCCACGGAAAAGACGTCGCCACTTGAGATCTAGAAGATATATAAGTAAAAGGAACAGTCAGAGTAAGCTATGGGTATGGCAGAGATCGCTCAGTTCTCACTCGGATAGACCAGCCCATCACCACATGACTAGAACCCAATCCTCTCAGCATCAGCTAGGAAAGGCCCTAGAAAGCCGCCTTTGGCGGGGGGATAGCTCCCCTATTTCAACTCCTTTCGGGGTTGGGCACCCGCCCATTGTCACAGACAGTCCAGTGGTGGTCTTTGTTTTCGTCTGTAACAACGAGTTATATTTTATATCAACAGTAGTGATAATAGTACCAGCGTGTGAATGAGAAAGACTTTCAGAGCGAGGAGGTAGTAAGTGTCTGTATGTACGGGTGCATTCCTGCCTCTCGCTCGCCATTGGACGGCGTGTCTGGCTGTGTCCTGTGGCGCCTGCTGTCTTGTGACGTCTCGGCCCGTGATTGGCCGACCATCGCGCCTTTGCAGTCTCCTGTGTACTTACCTCCTCCATGTGGGTCCCCAGGAGCTGTCCTCGTCAGGACAGGCTTGGCGCGCGTGCTTCTAACATCCCTTTGCATACTCTCTCCCGATCACCACCTTTATCACTGTTTCTCTCACTCGATTCTCTCTTTCCATACTCTAACCTTTATTAACTGTACAACACTCCCCTTGGGTTCTGCATACGGTTTTCATAGCCGGCCCATTGTATTGCATGCGCCGTCCTCAGAGATATTTGCATGTACTTAGAATAGGTTTGAGGGTTCTTAGTTAGTATAGGTTAAGAACTTTGTGTGTCTCCATTATTGATTTAGTGTTTCTGCTCTTTTATTTAATGCTAGACTGGGATAAGGTAACTGTAGTCGTTGTCTCCGATGTGTGTACGGTTTGCTTATACCTACACGACTTCGACCGGTCCTGTGGTAGCCTGGGTTGTCTTTTCGGTTGCGTCCTTTGCGAATGCAGCATTGTGTTGACTGAGGGTTTTGGCCTGTACCAGTTCCACACTTTGCTGCCTCTTTGTTTGTCTTTAGAGGGTCACCAGGATAGAACCAGATACTTGTGATCTGGATCTATCGAGAGAGCCCCCTAGTCAATTAACGTAACTTAAAGGATGCAGTCTTAAGGACATCGCTAGGCTACGAGCCTGTCTTGCTCAACCCCAGTTCCTTACCTAGAGTATCCCAGCTAGACATTATTAATCGAGTAGACACTTGTTAGTATTTAATATAAGCTCTTTGATATGTGCGCATTATTATTCACAGCATTTATTAGTCTAGGTTGTTGCTGAGCCGCACAACCATAGCAGACTGTTTCGTTGATGAGGAAGTACTTCTTTTAGTGTCGAGCATTGCTACCGTTGCGCATTTATAGTATTCTCGTGTCAGTTAACATTATATGTCCTATCTTTTAGTGTATTCGATTTACACGTGTGGTGTCCTGCCTGCGGCCTTTATATAGTTCTAAATCAGTACGAGCATCTTATGAGCATCAGACTTTCTTCAGAAGTTTCCAGGTCTATGCTGTAGGACTATACTTCACTTTCTTTCAGATAGGAGGGAAGAGTTTATTGTTGTTTAGAGTAACTGTATTGAAGCATCTTTTTATTGTATTAAATCTTGCAGTGATTTAATTGATCTTTCCATAGATTCCTTTTTATGCATTTTAATGTAACTTGCATCTTGTTTGTTATCAGGCTATACCAGTGCAGGTTAGCCTGAAGTAGAGTACATTTATGCCCAGTTAAGGATGCCCCGCTATCGCAGAATAACCCTGGAGGGTATAGGTGTTTTGTTCGCCGGCATATAACTTCGAGGGTTTGGATCTAGCATACCGTTGTTGCATAGTGCCCTATTACTAGTCCAATCATTGAGTGCCCTTGTTTTATTCGTAGTCCCGGTCGTAACAAATGGCGACCTTGCCTAGTATCTTATCTTAGTCGTCATAACAAATGGCGACCTTGCCTAGTATCTTATCTTAGTCGTCATAACAAATGCGACCTTAGTCTAGGATTTAGTGAACTAAGAAATAATTGCAGGATTTTTTTGTGGAGGTTTTTTTTTTTTTAATCACCGTTTGGGGGTCGATTGTTATTTCTCACAGTTTGGCAGTGGACATTTGTTTTTGAGGAATATTTTGGACACGTTGGATTTTTTTTTTGGCAACGTAGTATAGCACTTGAGTTGTCTTCAAGCATTTTTTTAGTGAATAGTGCTACATGAGAGTTTAGGTACTTTTTTTTTTTTTATAAACGTTGAGGATTTCCGGTGGACACTATGTCGAACGATGGATCAGTGCACAGTGAGGACACAGTACGGGAAGCAGGCGAGGAGGTGGAGAAGGTGGAGTTGTCTAACGGCGTTCGGGTGGTGAACAATGAGGAGGATGCTCAGATATTTTTGGAGGAGCCTGTGTCGGCGGATCGGGTGTCGGGGCTAGACCGGTACGGACTGCAGTGTGTAGCCACGGTCTTAGGGTTGTCCGGTACTAGCGGTTTGTCGAGAGGTGAGCTGGTTGCCTGGGTGCTCGGTGGGGTGCATGGGGCTTCGGGTGGAGCGGGAGCTGGGGCACCTTCTGCCCAGCCCCCATTCCACTCGACTCCTATCATGGCGCCCCCTCGGGCTCCGGAACCGGGTACGTTCCCGCAGGCCGATGCCCGCTGGCGGTTGGGTATGCCTCTAGGTGATTCACGGGGTGGGTCCCCAATAGTAGCACCCCCTCCTCAGGGTTTGTCTTCCGAGATGTTGTTTCAGCTCGAACTCGGCAAACTCGAGCAGCGAAAGCATGAGGCTGAGCTCGAGCAACGAAAGTATGAGGCTGAGCTCAGGCAGCAGCAGCAGCAGCGGGAATCTGAGCTTAGGATTCAGGCTGAGGAGAGAAAGGCCATACGTGAGGCTGAGCTTCAGGTTGAGGCTACGAAGTACTGTGCAGACATAGAGCTTGAGAAGTCTCGGGTGGAGTCGACAGGGCAGCGTCTCGGTTCTGGGAATCGAGGTCTTGATCAGTCTTTATCGCACCTTCTTAAGTTAGTCCCTGCATTTGACGAGTCGGGTGTCACCGAGTTTTTCCTGCGTTTTGAGAAGTGGTTGCATTGAGGCAGTTGGACAAAATTGAAAATAAAGCTATTAGATTAATCAATAACCCTGCAATCACACAGGACCTTCCTACATTATCCATACGAAGAAACGTTGCATCCCTTGCATTATTCTACAGATATTTTCACAGCAATTGTTCCGAGAAACTTGCTTCAATTGTGCCGCCTCTCCACATCTTTCCCCGTAGAACTAGGGCAGCTGAGAGCGCCCATGAATTTACACTTTCTCCTCCACACTGCAGAACTTCTGCTTATCAGAATTCATTTATCCCCAGAGCTACTACTCTTTGGAATTCACTTCCCTCGAATTGCTTTCCACAAACTTACAATCTACAAATGTTTAAATCCAGTTGTTACAAACATTTTATGAATGGAGGATGCCTTTAGGCACATGGACCTTTTTGTTTTATCTGTGTTTTTCCTTCCTCCGTTCATTGTCTCTTAAAAAAAAAAAAAAAAAAAAAAATGCCGGGAGCACCAATGGCCCGAGGTTAAGTGGGCAGCCCTTGTTTCCTCTAGGTTGGTTGGCAAAGGACTCAAGGCATATGATGCGTTGCCCTTGGAGTCTTGCATCGATTATGAGGTATTGAAGGAAGCTGTTCTGCGGGCGTACGAGTTACAAACAGAGACATATAGGTTGAAGTTTTGGGGTGTTACGAAGGGTCGTGAGTGCAATTTTCTAGAACATGCCCAGGACCTGTCTGATGCTTTGAGAAATTTGCTGAGGTCAGAGAAGGTGACGACGTTCGAAGAGCTTGAGCAGTTATTCCTTCTAGAGCAATTTTTTAAATGCACAGGCGGCGACCTGACTTTGAACCTCAAAGAGAAACATCCTAAAACTCTACAAGAGGCAGCTGAGTTGGCTGATCTGAGATTATCGCTGATTCGTGGGTGCGGGTCTGCACAACGGACCGATGCAGTTAACAAGGGGCGCAACACTCCACTCCCCCGAGTCAGTGATGCAACATTTAACCCGGGAACTGCTGGGAGACTCTTAAGAGTTCCCCCGGCGGACTGCGGGGAGACTCTTAAGAGTGAGTGAGAAAAAAAAATCAACTTTTGACATCGAAAAAAAAATATTTTGTTTATTTTTTTTTTATTTTTTTTATTTTTTTTTTGGGCCCCTGGGCCATGCAAAATCTCAGTCCTCTACCTCCCCTCCTTCCCCACTTTCCTCCTCTCCTTCAGTTATCACCTATTTTCCCTGTTATTCCCTTATTCTGAGGTATATTTTCGTGCTAACATTAGAAATCCGGTTGGAGGGTGTGGTCATCACTGATAGCAAGCGAATGCAAGAGAGAGAGAGAGAGTATCGATCGACTGTGTCTCAGTGGCCTTGGGGGAAATTGGCGGGAAAGCAGCTTGCCTCACCCATACATTATACAACTCGTGGGCTATATCTCCAATTTTGACCATCCAAACGCTGTTTTCACGTTGTTGTTTCAGGTTAATACCTTTATAATCAACCCATAATAGGCGCACATGGATAAGTATTAATGCTATTAATGGCACAATGAATATTTTAGTGACGGAAACACCTCAAATACGTCAGCACAGGGGGACGTTTCCAATTACCCCCATGCGCACTTGTTAGGTTAATAACAAAAGTAAGAGCAATGATACTAATTTTGATCACAAACCAAAAACCGTCCCGTTTAAGAAAGGTCAGGGCCCTTCCCCACCTCAGGGGAAGTCCAAGGGTGAAGTAGAGTGTTTTAAGTGTCATAAAAAGGGGCATTTTGCACGTTCCTGCCCTAGTAACCAACCTGCAGCAGTCGTGTCTTTGGCTAGCAACATTGGGGTGTCTCTGAGGTCTTCTGCGTTTACCCGGGGTGATATGTCAGATGCGGGGGCACAGCCAGTGAAGGAGTGTCCGGAAGGCTCGAAACCTGTCCGCGATGCTTTTTGCGACCATAGAGGGCGTGGCTGCGTGAGTTGGGCTGGTTGCAAGAATAGGTTGGAGTTGTTGCATGATACAGGTGCATCCCAGACTCTGATGAAAAACTTTACAGGCCAACCTATAAACGCGACACGGGTAGTTGTAGTGCAGGGTATTAATGCTACACGGTCATACCCGTTGGTTCGAGTGGAGCTGGAGGTTGATGGTGTGACACGAGAGATAGATGTTGGAATCGTAGAGAAACTGCCAGTAGAGGGCGTCGACCTTCTTCTCGGCAACGACTTTGCGGTGCCTACTTCTGAGGTTCCACCCTTAGTCGTTGCCGAGAGGGCGGCCGACGTGAGTAGGGAGGGGCATGAGTTGGTCGAGAGGTGTCAATTACAGCAGATGGCGTGTGTTGTCACCCGATCTCGTGCATCTAAGGTGTCACAGCCTATTCCTCAGTCTCTAGACCAGCGGAGGAACGGTCGGAAGTAGAAAGCTAAAGTTGGGAGAAGTTTTGTGAGTTTTGATCCAGCGGCTCTTCTTGGCGACTCAGTATTAGCACCAATGTTTAGGTCCGGAGTGGCCCCAGAACCTGTCACACTTGGTGAGGAGGTAGGGCGTGAGAAAACTACGAGACAGCAACGTTACACACTTAAGCAAGATAGGATCGAACAGTCCAGTATCGGGGGAGGCTATAAGTTGCTCCGGGAGCACTTAGATAGATTGGCTCCTTCGGATATCTGTCGGCTGCAGATAGATGATCCTGAGCTTCAGAAGTGTAGTAACGGTACGATTGAACTTGATGAGGACGGGGATGCAAAGCCGGGGGACTTCTTTCGTGTGGAGGGCATATTGTACAGGCGTTTTCTAGATCCCAGACAGAGTTGGGAGGTTGGGTCGAGAGTGGTTGACCAGTTGGTAGTGCCTAGTGTGTGCCGTGATAGCCTACTGAGGTTGGCGCATGATGTACCGTTGGCAGGGCATTTGGGTGTACGTAAGACGGTAGCAGCATTGGTGAAATTGTTTTGGTGGCCAGGTATGAAGGCACATGTGGCGTAATGGGTGGTAATGTGCAGTACCTGCCAGACAGTAGGTAAACCAAACCAATGTATTCCCAAGGCTCCGTTACACCCTATTCCTGTAGTCGGGCCACCATTCAGTAAGGTTATAATCGACATGGTTGGCCCTCTACCCCCTACTAGTGCAGGCAACAAGTTCCTCCTCACAATCATGGATGTTGCCACTCGTTATCCGGATGCATACCCCATGCGAAATGGTACTGCTAAGACTGTTGTTCGTAACTTGCTATTGTACTGTTCTAGGTACGGGTACCCGCAGGAATTGCAGTCAGACCAAGGGTCCAACTTTACTTCTAACCTTTTCAAACAGACCATGCAGCAGCACGGTATCAGTACAGTTGTCTCTTCAGCCTATCACCCAGAGAGTCAAGGGGTGTTGGAGAGGTGGCACTCGACTCTGAAAAGCATGCTGCGTTGTTACTGTGTTGAGAATGGCAAGGATTGGGATCTTGGGTTGCCCTATGTATTATTCGCTGCTTGGGAGGTACCTGGTGAAAGCCTAGGGTTCAGTCCCAATGAGTTAGTTTTCGGACATCAGGTCAGAGGCCCCCTCAACATGGTTAGAGAAATCTGGGAGGGCACAGCAAAACCATGTTCCATGTTAAAGTATGTCCTCGAGAGTAGAGAGAGAATGCTGAGAAGCCTAGAGTTGGCAGGTAGGAATTTGGTAGGGTCGCAAGCACTTATGAAGGACAGGTACGATGAGAAGACAAAACTCCGGGAGTTTAAGGTGGGGCAGGAGGTGTTGATTCTGTTACCTCTGCCAGGTCATCCGTTGTCTGCCAAGTACGCTGGTCCTTATAAGGTGGTAAAAAAGATCTCTGACCTAGACTATCTTGTGGCTACTCCAGATAGGCGTAAAAAGAATCAGCTGTGCCATGTGAATCTGGTGAAAGAGTTTGTGAGGCGCCCCCCTGAGCCTCTCGCTGTCCCTGTGTTGACCTGCAGCGGTCATGGAGGAGAAGGAGTGAGGGACAGTGAAGCCCAGGTGGAGGATAACTGGGAGTGTCATGTCTCTGCTGACCAGTGGGCGGGGAACTCCAGACAGGTGGCTGACGATGCTCTAGTGCACCTGCCTGAGCAACAGCGTGCAGCCGTGCAGCGCCTGTTTGCTTCATACCCCACTGTGTTTGCAGAGCATCCAGGCCTCACAACTCGAGTGGTGCATGACATGGACGTGGGATATCACCCCCCTTTAAATCAGTACCCTACAGAATTCCACCCATTAAACTCCAAGCCCTCAGAGCGGAGTTAGAGTATATGTTGGAACGGGGGCTGATTGAGAAGGGGGCAGTTAGGTGGACATCTCCTGTCACTCTGCAGCCCAAGCCTGACGGGAAGGTTCGCTTCTGCATTGACTTTCGGAGATTGAACGGGTTGACTCCCACCAATGCTTATTCCCTTCCCCGTGTTGACGATAGTGTAGACAAGATTGGCAAGACACAGTTTCTAACTAAGGTAGACCTAGTGAAAGGCTACTGGCAGGTGCCCTTGTCTGAGCGGGCGAAGGGGGTATGCGGGTTTGTGGTTGATGGGAACACCTACCGTTGCAATGTGATGCCGTATGGCCTTAAAAATGCCCCAGCAACCTTCCAGAGTCTTATGAATGAGTTAGTAGCCGACATCCCTAACTGCACTGTCTACCTAGATGACGTTATAATCTACAATGACAACTTTGAGAGTCACTGTGAGCACATAGAAGCCTTGTTTCGGAAGCTCAGTGAGGCCAGCTTGGTGGTCAATCTGGGCAAGTGCGACTTTGTCCGGGCAACTGTGCAGTATCTTGGGTTTGTGGTCGGGTTAGGCCAGGTGTGCCCCCCCAAAACAAGATACAGGCTATTAACCAGTTCCCCAGGCCGTCCACCAAGCGGCAGATCATGAGATTTTTGGGCATGATCGGTTACTATCGCCGCTTCATTCGGGGTTATTCTACTGTGTTAGCTCCCCTGACAGATTTGCTAGCAAAAGAGAAAAAGTTCAAGTGGGCACCTGAGTGTGAAAGGGCTTTTTCGCTGGTCAAGCACCTACTATGCACTCACCCAATCCTCAGGGCCCCTGACTTTGAAAGACCATTCCAGCTGGCAACAGATGCCAGCGGTGTAGGGGCTGGTGCCATCTTAATGCAAACAGACGAGGAAGGTTTGGAGCATCCAGTCAGTTTCTTTTCCAAGAAGTTTAATTCCGCTCAGCAAACTACTCTGTGGTGGAGAAAGAACTGCTGGCAATAGTGTTGGCGCTCAGGCAGTTTGAAGTACCGTATATGTTCCTGCCTACGGGCCAGTCGTGGTGATTTACACCGACCACCACCCTCTTAAATTTCTGAACCAATTCCACAACCGGAATATGAGGCTGACACGTTGGTAACTCATGTTGCAAGAATACAATCTAGACATTCGCCATATTACCGGTTGTGAGAATGTGATTGCAGACTGTTTGTCGAGGGTGGAGGATCCGGTGTAGATCACCACAGGTGTGTGGGTTTGAGTGGAGAAAAACCAGGCTTGCCCCTGTAGAGCAGCCGTCAAAAACAACATTAAAATTAAATAAAAAATCACATAAAAACTCTTTCTTTTTGATAGTTAATTGTAAGTTGCCAATGTTATAGCTAAAGTCCTAAGTTGAACCTGTCTTTCACTTAGTAGGCTGGGCTCTGTGAAGCTCGCTCAGGGAGCATAGCAGGCTAAATTATACTATTGTGTTTGGGAGGGGTTGTAAGATTTTCTTTATGCTAATATGTTGTTTTATTTAAGAATGAGCTTTGCATTTCATTTCTGGTGGAGTGGCTAGGTGTGGTGGGTCTTGTCGGCATTCTGCCTTGTCAGATATGGTGCTCGCCTAATGTTGAGCATCCCATATCTTGGGCGGGGTGTGACGTCTACCAGCGTTGGCAGAATCGCCTCTCGTTGGCCACTAGCGCTCGCCAGGGACATCGAAATGGGCTACAGTTATCAGAGAATGTTGTTCTTTCTTTCCTAGTACCGGTAATTGCATTGTCACAGACAGTCCAGTGGTGGTCTTTGTTTTCGTCTGTGACAACGGGTTATATTTTATATCAACAGTAGTGATAATAGTACCAGCGTGTGAATGAGAAAGACTTTCAGAGCGAGGAGGTAGTAAGTGTCTGTATGTACGGGTGCATTCCTGCCTCTCGCTCGCCATTGGACGGCGTATCTGGCTGTGTCCTGTGGCGCCTGCTGTCTTGTGACGTCTCGGCCCGTGATTGGCCGACCATCACGCCTTTGCGGTCTCCTGTGTAACTTACCTCCTCCAAGAGGGTCACCAGGAGCTGTCCTCGTCAGGACAGGCTTGGCGCGCGTGCTTCTAACATCCCTTTGCATACTCTCTCCCAATCACCACCTTTATCACTGTTTCTCTCACTCGATTCTCTCTTTCCATACTCTAACCTTTATTAACTGCACAACTCTCCCCTTGGGTTCTGCATACGGTTTTCATAGCCGGCCCATTGTATTGCATGCGCCATCCTCAGAGATATTTACATGTACTTAGAATAGGTTTGAGGGTTCTTAGTTAGTATAGGTTAAGAACTTTGTGTGTCTCCATTATTGATTTAGTGTTTCTGCTCTTTTATTTAATGCTAGACTGGGATAAGGTAACTGTAGTCGTTGTCTCCGATGTGTGTATGGTTTGCTTATACCTATACGACTTCGACCGGTCCTGTGGTAGCCTGGGTTGTCTTTTCGGTTGCGTCCTTTGCGAGTGCAGCATTGTGTTGACTGAGGGTTTTGGCCTGTACCAGTTCCACACTTTGCTGCCTCTTTGTTTGTCTTTAGAGGGTCACCAGGATAGAACCAGATACTTGTGATCTGGATCTATCGAGAGAGCCCCCTAGTCAATTAACGTAACTTATAGGATGCAGTCTTAAGGACATCGCTAGGCTACGAGCCTGTCTTGCTCAACCCCAGTTCCTTACCTAGAGTATCCCAGCTAGACATTATTAATCGAGTAGACACTTGTTAGTATTTAATATAAGCTCTTTGATATGTGCGCATTATTATTCACAGCATTTATTAGTCTAGGTTGTTGCTGAGCCGCACAACCATAGCAGACTGTTTCGTTGATGAGGAAGTACTTCTTTTAGTGTCGAGCATTGCTACCGTTGCGCATTTATAGTATTCTCGTGTCAGTTAACATTATATGTCCTATCTTTTAGTGTATTCGATTTACACGTGTGGTGTCCTGCCTCCTGCCTTTATATAGTTCTAAATCAGTACGAGCATCTTATGAGCATCAGACTTTCTTCAGAAGTTTCCAGGTCTATGCTGTAGGACTATACTTCACTTTCTTTCAGATAGGAGGGAAGAGTTTATTGTTGTTTAGAGTAACTGTATTGAAGCATCTTTTTATTGTATTAAATCTTGCAGTGATTTAATTGATCTTTCCATAGATTCCTTTTTATGCATTTTAACGTAACTTGCATCTTGTTTGTTATCAGGCTATACCAGTGCAGGTTAGCCTGAAGTAGAGTACATTTATGCCCAGTTAAGGATACCCCGCTATCGCAGATTAACCCTGGAGGGTATAGGTGTTTTGTTAGCCGGCATAATTATAAGTTCGAGGGTTTGGATCTAGCGTACCGTTGTTGCATAGTGCCCTATTACTAGTCCAATCATTGAGTGCCCTTGTTTTATTCGTAGTCCTGGTTGTAACAATATTGACAAAAAAAATGAGGCGAAAGGTCTCAAAATCGCCAAACTAACGGAACAAACGTCTTAAAACCTCAAAACTAATATGCTAAACATGAGGGAGAAGGGAGTCCAGAAAAAGCGAGTATTACCCCCTTAATGAACGACGTAAGTAGAACGTACCTGTTATTATAAGGAAAGTGGGTGATGCCTTGTTATGTTTTATGTGTTTCAGTTCCTTATACCTATTAATTATGAAGAGTCTAGAAATCCCAAACCAAACCTCTCATACTTCAAGAACAATCGAGCGGATAGTTTTACCATTAGGGAAGACACAATACGTAAATATATATTAATGTGTAAAGCCCGTTTGTTCAAGTCGTTCCCGAGTTACAATAGGCTAGGAGTAGTAATTTCTAGACTTGTCATACCAGTAATTAATACATTATCTACTATATGAAGGGCACATTCTGTGAAAAATCTGTATGTCTGATTGTTCACGAGCTACTCTCTCAGTTTTCAAGATGGGCCTTCCAACGAGTTTAGGAATAAGCCTGAGTCAGTCATTAATTACCTTTCTTTAGAGGGAAATATACCTGGGATATACTGGCTACTGATAAAACTTCTTACATATTTGTATCTATAAAAATACCGGTACTTGTATATATGCAGGATACTGTTGTGTGTGATACTGTCTTGGTGGTATATATAATGGTTAAAGCGTGTAAGTTCTATATGCGGTGTCCGGGGTTCGAATTCTCAGAGAATCATGTACTTTCATGAATTTCATTGGGAGTTATTGGTGTTAAGAACGACATTATTTAACCCGGAATAATGTTTTAATTAAATTGACTTGCATACGATTAGACCCGTAAGTAGAGGAAAACTCGGTAGAGCGGATACCTCCACCTAGCCTGTGCTGGCTCGTTCTTTACCATTAATATGTTAGGCCTAAATGTTCTTCTGGATCTGGGTTACTGGATAGGGTCCGGATCGCCTCCTCAAATCTAACCACTTCTTCTTTGGCGCCGCTTATCCTATCTGCCTGCCAAATATCGTGAACATTTCTGGACAGCGTCCTACATTGAATCTCTTCTTCCTCGGCGAATATATTATCTACCCACAAAATTTCGTGAAAATCGGAATATAACTTACTGAATTTTTCTCCCAACCAAATTTCGTGAAAATCTATGGATCCCTCCATTGGCCCATATCCTACCTGTCCACCAAATTTCGTGAAAATCGGATAATAACTTCGTGATGTATCTTGTATACAGACAAACAGGCAAACAAACGGAGGCAAAACATAATCTCCGCTCAACTTCGTTGGCAGAGGTAATAGCAAAATAATAGATTTGAGGTTGAAAGAGTAAACATTCAATAGACCTACCTGTTACTTCAAAAGGGTACTCAAACTGAACAGTATCAAGATCGAAACAATTCCCTTTCCTTTAATGCACAATAACTAGAAGGACACTCGGTAAAGCGCATACCGTTCCTCCGTCTACGCTGGCTGGTTCTTTACCATTAATATCGTAGGCCTAAATTGTCTTCTAGGATATGATCCGGATCGCCTCCTATATTGAATCACTCCTTCTTTGGCGCATATCCTATCTACCCATCAAAGTTCGTGAATATCTCCGGATCGACTCTTATATTAAATCACTTCTTCCTTGGCGCATATCCTTTCTGCCCACCAAATTTCGGGAAAATCTTTGCCTCGCCTCCTAAGTTTAATCACTTCTTCCTTGGCCTACTCTACCTGACCACATATTTCGTGAAAATCTGTTCAGAACTTTGCGAAATATCTTGTTTACAGATAAACAGACAAACAAATGGAGGCAAAAACATTACTTCCGTCCAACTTGGCGTTGTTGTTGTTGTTGTTCCCCAAGCTGCCTGGCCGAACAGCCCCAAGGCTCTGAGCACGGCCAAGGCCATAACCGAGCGCCCCCACAGAACCCTCCCTGCCGACCACAATAAAGCCTGGGTGACCGAAGCCACTCCATGGCGGGGAGCTGAGGAGGGTGCGGAAACGCCCGGGAAACCAAAGTCCCACCCAGGGCCCTGTGCCCCTCAGCAATTATGAAGAGAAAGTTGAGGGGCAAGGGCAAAATGTGACGCTTTGGCTTCCAATCTTGGTAGATTGGGAGGTCAATCCACGGAAGAGACGCCGTCACTCGAGATCTAGAAAATATATAAGTAAAAGGAACAGTCAGAGTAAGCTATGGGTATGGCAGAGATCGCTCAGTTCTCACTCTGATAGACCAGCCCATCACCAACCAACTTGGCGTTGGTGGAGGTAACGTAATAAGCCTCAAAGAAGCTTAGGCTTCCCTACCGAGTCAGAATTGTTCACTGACAATTAGCAAGCCGTAATATATTGTATATAAAAGCCATGTGCACACTCAACTTGAACATCTCGATTGTGTGGAGTGGATGTGGAGAGATGGCACAGACAGTTGAATACATTACGAAGCAGAGCAATTAAATTAGCAATACTCCAATAATTAATAATTATTTCCCCCCTTTAGATATACGATGAGATATCGCATTTCTTGCATAATTTACAAATATATTTATGGTGAATATTCCGTTCAACTTGTGTGTGTAGCCTATGTGGGTTTTTTTTTTTTCTTTTCTAAATTCAATCACACTCGGAACCACATCTCTTTGGAACTCATTTGTTCAAAATACATTTCCACCAACTTTCAAACCACAGCAGATTACATCCAATAGTAATAGTTTTTTCTTGAATGGAAAACATTAGGTTACCGTAATGGACTATTTTCCCCTGATAATTGTTTTTCCTTTTTTTTTTTTTTTTTTTTTATATATATAAACAAAAAACACACATTTACACCGTTAATTAGATGACAGTGAATTAATGTCATGATTTACATACCATAGTATTAAAAGAACCAAAAGACGATCTCCTTTATGCCATGAGGTGTCAACATTAACCTGTAAAAGACGTCACCTGATCCAAGGGGTGTAAGTAGATGGCCTCATTAACAAACAAGGGTACAAGAACTGGGCAACACGACACGCTGGAGACCTATTAGTAAACAGACACTTTACTGTTTATCTATTCCGGGACATCGAAAATCCCCGAGAGGGAGTAGCCGTTAATGAATCACCTTCAAATAATTGTATTATCTAGCTTGTTTCTGTTAACTTGGGAGGGTCGCTTAAGCCCGACCCCTCATTGATGTGTATAGTGTGTGGGGGAGCATGTGGAAAACTATTGTATGGACAAAGCATTGGCAATTGCACGACTTGACTACGGTATTGAAGTGTGCTAACATGCTAACATCTCAACACAAAGCAGGAGATAGATACGAAATAGAGAGTGTTCAGAGAAATTTCAAATCCCACATCAGGACAGTAAAACATTGTCACTACTGGGATCAGCTGAATGCTCTTAACCTCTATTCACTAAAGCGAAGAAGAGATACTTAATTATTAACAAATAGAAATGTATTGAAGGTCTAGTGCCGAACCTGCACACCACATTATCATGGAACTGGAGCGACAGGGGGGGGGGGGGGGGAGGCAATATTCCACCCCGAAAGTGTAGTAGAGCTTTGTGCACACTGAGGGACTCCTGGTCTTTTCAACAAAATGCCAGAGATTGTGAGAAACCTGATGGATGTGCCAACCGAAATCTTTTCAATAGGGCATTGGACAAGCATCTCAAGACGGTGTCTGGTTAGCTATGCTTCGCGGGGGAGAGAGCTGGCCCTTGAAGTCTGGTTCATCAAGCACTGACAGAAAACAGACTCGGGGCGAGCAGCTCTCGCCGAGGCCATTTAGAGATGGCCGAAACAACGCAAGATAAACACAGGGTAGGATGTTGTTGGAATGGTTGTGGATGTGAATTTAGTCTTACTCTGTAACCAGTGTAATCAGCTCTATCATGATGATCATCTTTTATATTTTATTTTGTATACCGTATATATTTTTGTAATGCATGTATACCAAAAGCATAGCTGCACGTAACACGAGACCCCCTCACCCCCGAGGATGGTAAGAGTGATAGAGAGTAAAAATCAAGGTACGTTAGACGTAATATAGGTGTGTTGGAAAGAAGTGTGGTGTGCATATTCAGTGTAGTGAAATTAATAGGAGGTGGTGTTTGTGAAAGTTAGCTGGATTATTTTATGTGTAGTTGAGACACAAATAGAAACAGTGGGGGAAGTCAGGCAAATGAAAGATTAGTACCAATAGCTCCTTATCATATGCCTATGGGGACTCCCCTGTAGGATGTCAAGCGAAAGCCCAGTCCATTATTTTTAGTCGATATTATTGTATATATAAAGTAAAAAATTATGGTTTATATAGTAGTTCAAATTGTGTCTTTGGAAGTGATAAAATGGCCAAAATAATGCTATTTCAGGTAAATTTTCTTGTATTCCCTCTCATAATAATTCAACCCTTCAAACCAAATTTCTCCGGTTTGACACCTTGCTCCGCTGGATATTGCCCTGTTCGATTGGTGCCTACAATATCTCCAGTTCAATGCTAACATATTAGACATGTGTACATGCGACACTGGTCTTCCGCACCTCTAATGACCGCCAGTGCAGCATGGGGGATGGAAAGTCATGTCCGTAGGTTAATAAACCTACGTCGCTGCGTCCGGGAAGACTTAAGGGGAGATTTCCACCTGGAGGATTATTTTCTGGACCCCTTTCTCCCTCATGTTTAGGCCCATTGTTTTTGAGATTTTAAGACGTTCGCCCCATTAGTTTGGCGATTTTAAGAACCCTCGCCCCATTTCTGTCAATTTTAAGACCATTCGTGACATTTAGGTGTAGATTTTTTCCTGGCGAGCGATAGCGAGCCTGTACTTTAAGGGGAACCGGCCTTTGGCCAGGACATTTTTCTACCGAAAAATGTACAAATTTATCTTGAAAGGGGGTCTAGGGGGGAGTAATTTTAAGCTTGATGGAAATCTAGGGAATCAACTAAAACCCTTCCCTTAACGACAGTCAATATTGAGTGTTATATTTTCCCACTACCGGTACTTTTGACGCTGACGGATGTGTAGAAGAATCTATTCAAATACGGTATATATACTTGGAGTACCGGTATGCAATACTGCTAACACGGAGGGGCTATTATTGATAATATTAAATATTAGTACAGTACATGTTTAAAAGCACCCTTTTGGGAATCAAGGTACGGGAATTGATCAGGCAGGTTATGCTATGCTATGTTTAAAGTTGTATCCTGTCATGTTTCCCTCCTATATGCAAAAGAAAAAGAAAGAAAGAGAGAGAGAGAGAGAGAGAGAGAGAGAGAGAGAGAGAATGAGGGGGGATACGGAGAGATTAACCCTTTGAGTACCAGTGACGTGTGTTATATTTTAGTCTAGCCATATTTAGACGATATTCTGCAGCTTAGGAAGGATATGTGGTAGTTAATAGGGTTGGTTGAGATAGTTTGAAGTCTTATTATTACTAGAGGTCCTTCCTAAGCTTAATACAATCGTCTAATAGTAACCAGATTAAAATTAAAAGGACGTTACTGGTACTGGACGGGTTAAACTATAAACGCCAAACATTCACACACACACAAAGCGAGAGATGAGAGGTTGAATGTGACAGAGAGCAGAGGGATAAGTTGGAGGCCACCACAAACACACACACACACACACACAAGGAATTATGCGGGCCCTGACAAGCGCCGCCAGACTAAATACAGCCCGGCTATATACGGACCCCAAGGCAGCTCTGGAAAATAAAGGGATAGATGATGACGTGACCAGAACACCACAGAATACACGGAATAAATATTACAGGCTTAACACGAAAAACGCACTATTTTATCAGACTTCACCAGACTACAGGCTATATTAACGCTAACTAAACCTATATAAATAATAGCTATACATCTAAACCACAGTACCGGCATACTGTGGCATTCCACAGACTAGGATATATGAAGACAATCTATATCATTATATATATATATATATATATATATATATATATATAAATATATATATATATATATATATATATATATATATAACCTATATATACTGTATATAGGCCTATACTGTATACATACATCCATACATACATGCAGAGTGTTTAAAAACTGCACCATCAAATCTACAGGTTGTGATAAAGGTTACAGGGAACAAGAAGTAAAACATTCTAAATAAGCAATGTCATATTTTGTACCGGTACCATTAACCCCTTCATTACCGGTGGTGTCTTTTCATTATAGTCTGGCAATTATTAGACGATATTATTCAGTCTGGGAAGGACGTCTACCCATAAAAAAACTACTGACTATCTCAATTAATCCATGCAGCTACCATATATCCTTCCTAAGCTTCATAAAACTACTGACTATCTCAATTAATCCATGCAGCTACCATATCCTTCCTAAGCTTCATAAAACTACTGACTATCTCAATTAATCCATGCAGCTACCATATATCCTTCCTAAGCTTCATAAAACTACTGACTATCTCAATTAATCCATGCAGCTACCATATATCCTTCCTAAGCTTCATAAAACTACTGACTATCGGTATCTCAATTAATCCATGCAGCTACCATATATCCTTCCTAAGCCTCATAAAATCATCTAAATCTAGCTGACATCAAGTGAAAAGGACGTTCCCGGTAATGAAAGGGTTAATGAGATAATATTGCATTAATATTTCTGTAGCAGATAATTGAGATACAATCGTAACATTTGAGGAATTACATACGGTAATGAAAATACAATATTGGATCGCTATGAAAGCCTCATAGACTTGCATGCCCCTCTGCTTAAACCCACAATAAAAGGAAAATATATTAGATTACCTCCTTTTAGACTGCCTCTCCAGGGGTGGAGGGGGATATGGCTCCCTGTTTTGGTGTTGACTGTTGACATTGGTTTGATGGTGTGTGTACGTATATTTGTGTGTTGGGTGGTTGGGAAGTAGTAGATATGTACAGACATAAATGTAAAACATGACTGTATAATTATATAATGACTAGGTTACATAAAAGCAATCTATACAAATTAATACTATACAGTATAAATAGGTTATTATAGACTGAATACAGCCAGGCTATTATAGGGACCCCAGGTAGCCCACAAACATATAGGCCCTCTGTTGACACTACCAGAAAACCACAGGGATATCACCAATATCATAACAGGCTATAAATACAAACTATATCGTATATACAAATAATTACATGTACTTCATAATTACAGGACATACACATTTGTATACGGTAAACCATATTATATATTGTATATACCGGTACATTATACATGCAAACTAATTACAGACAGGTTATATATATATAGGTGCCTTAGGTACCGTAACTCATGAAAGTAAAGGGATTCCGGTAGTTGACGTTACCAGAAAACGAATATAGCTATACAAAGGATATAGGCTACGGACTTAATTTTGACTATATACAAACATAATAATTTAATATACCGGTACTGAAGATTAAACAACCGTGCTCAGTAGAGCTCATAGCCTATCTCTACAAGCCGTGTTAACGAGAGCATGTCATTTAATGTCGTCCTATAGATAGCCGTGTTTGTTCATGGACTTCTTGATCTACGACCGATATGGTATATGGCCCGTTTGGTCCATGGCCGGAATAGGTAGCCTCGTCGGATCAATCCGATTGGTATTGTCCGAATTATTATTTTGGTTCATGGCGGTTTTAATACGTGGCCGATTTGGTCAGCGTCCAATATGGGTACCGGTACCGTACAGGCAAGTGGTTCAAATGTTGTGATCATTATTGGAGGTTGAACCGTTTTGGTACATGGCCATATTAGTTGGTGGCTGTTTTGGTCCATGGCCATTATGTGCCGAGTGGTGTATTCTGATGGGCTGTTTGGGTCTAGGGTTGTTTTGATCCAGGGTAGTTTTAGTCTGCAGGAGTAGGCTATTTGTCCGAAGCTGTTTTCGTCCACAGTCGATTTGATTATCCGTTGGCCTATATGGGAAGAGGCTAAAGGACATGATCAAAAATATGTATTGTCTGAGTGACCAGTTTGGTACGAGACTGTTTTTGTGTGGCCATTTTTGCCCGGGTCTGTTTTGGTGCGGTCCGTGGCAGATTTGGTCTGTGGTTGTTTTGCTGCATAGCCAGTTTGAGTCGTTAGTTGCCACTCAATACAACATCGAAGTATCATTCTATTTCGTAAAGTCATGTCAGATTGTTCGTGTTTAAGCCCCTAAACTCCCAGTTAAGAATGTTCAACCATCACCAGATAGTTTGCGTGAAGTTTTTATGCACGGTATCCAGTATGCCGCAAAAACTTACCATGATCTTTTTCTCAGGTATCAAATGAAGGTACCGGTACTGATGAAGTTTCCTGTAATTCCATTTATTAGTTTTTGAGATAATCTTCTTACAAACTGACAAACAAGCAGACAAACTAACACTGAGCCAGAACGATGATTACCTAATCTCCGCAAACTTCATAAATATATAACTACCCGTACCGGTACTTCATCATCGTAAATATAGACTACGCTAATTTACATAAACCACAGTACATAAAAAAAAAAAAAAAAAAAAAAAAAAGCTACAAACATGAATAAGGACTGTCACTAGGCTATATATAAGGGGAGATTTCCACTTGAGATATTTGACTGGATCCCTTTCTCCCTCATGTTTAGCCCCATTAGTTTGGTAATTTTAAGAACTTTCACGCCATTTCTGTCAATATTAAGATCTTTCGTACCATAGAATCGATTTTATCCTGGCGAGCGATAGCGAGCCTGTAACTTAAGATAAACCGGCCTTCGGTCGGAAAATTGTTCTACTAAAAAATATATAAATTTATCTTGAAAGGGGGTCTATGGGGTGAAATTTGAAGCTTGATGGAGGTCTAGGGAGTAAACTAAAAATCTCCCCTTAAAGTAAACCCTATAAATACGGACTATATAAATAGCGGCTATATACGGACAAAATACAGGCAGAGACCCTAGGCAGTTGAGGAAAATATAGTGTGGTTGATGACGCTACCAGACCACCACAGGAGAGCTCGGGCAGGCGGAAACGGGACAACTTTTCACTATGGGGCCATTTTGGATAATTCATCGCAAAGCATGTAATTACTCTAACTGAGCATGTTATTATCCCTCTCCGTATGATAATGTATGTTAACTTTTGTTTTCTGAAGGACATAACCTTTATATAAATTATACACATGCTTTATATAAATACTTGTAGCTTTGAGAGGTTAATATTATCTAAAGTACCGGGTAACCTTCTGACTCCCTCATGTCCATAATAACCTGAATAAAATCGACTAATATTAGCCAGAGTAGAGAGATAAGCGTCCTCTTATATATCATTATTGCCAGCAGTATCACGTGGTCTAAACAATGTCTAGTACCCCTATGATGGTAATTATTCAGTGTGTAGTCTAACGATTGGTTTATAATGAGAGTAACAATAACAACAGATGTCCATGGTCTGTTTAGTGAAGTACCTCTGACTCACATGTCACTTGTTGATGGTCATGGTACTTCCCGAGGAACACCATAGGAAGGAGATAGACATGGATAGATAGATAGATAGATAAAGATAAATGTACGTAAACAGGCAGACCGACAGATAAACAGATATAGATAGGCAGATAGACCCAAATAGAAAATGAAATAGCTATAGGCCTACCTATATAATGCTATTACCAAGCATAATAGATATAGAACCATTAAAATACCATCATTAATAGTTGAATACCAGTATACCGGTATTAGGCCTATCCAGGAACTTCAATTTGGTGTTGGCTAAAGCTAAAAACAAATGATACAAAGTTGCGGTATATAATTTACAGAGGTAGGGTAATAACGGTATGCAGCCTACTGGCACAACGCAATCAATAACATGCAATGGGAATTGTCAATATTTCAAACAAGAGCATAGGCTAGATCACACATAATATCTGCGCCGTGCCGTGCCATTCTATATAGCCTACCGGTACTAGGCCTAATCTATTTGCAATCCCGTAAATAGCTACTGTGCGAGTTTACGTTCATCTCAGTATAGGCTAGCCTGACACAACACATACAGTACCGGTAGGACAATTAAAAATTGACTTCCCCTTACGAAATACATCCACAGCACCATTCATATAAGCCTACTTCTTGCCTGTGGCGTATGAAAAACAAAAATAGCATAACCTATACACTAAGAAAAGAGCCATACTCTGGCATAAGATATCGGTACCAGTACTCAACATTACCTCAAATTATAGAAATGCCAAAAGAAGTCCGTCGTAAGACATATGCTGAAGAATAGAGACTAATACTAAAGACTATGGACGAAGAAGACTAAGATGAAGACAAAGACAAAGAAGACTAAGAGGAGGACGAAGCTGAAAAAAGAAAACAGAAGGTAAGAAGACTTAATTAAGGGGTGGAAGACCGTTCTTTGGTCTAATAATTAATTTATTCATATATGTTTTTAGTTTCCTCGCTAGACCTCCATCAAGCTTAGAAAAACACCCCCTAGACCCGCCTTCAAGATAAACTTGTACATTTTTCGGTGGAAAAAATTCCCGGCCGAAGGCCGCTTCCTCTTAAATTTGCAGGCTCACTATCGCTCGCCAGGAAAAAATCGACACCTAAATGGCACGAAAGGTCATAAAATTGACAACGAAATGGGGTGAAAGGTGTTAAAATCGTCAAACTAATGGGCCGAACGTCTTATAATCTCAAAACTAGTGGGGCTAAACATTATGGAGAAGAGGGTCCAGAAAAACGGTCTGCCTCCCCTTAAGTGGCCACAGGGAACTCCCAGCAGTAAATGCCAAGGGTAGAGCCAGGCACATCTCTTAATTAAAATAAAATAAAAAGTGGAAGCAGAGGGGACACTACAGAATATAAAGTTCAAGTCTGAGGATCAAGATAAACGGCAGAAGACGAGAAGAGCGTAAATCAATTAACGGGGAGTGAAAGTGGAGAGCAGACCTGAGAGCCCGAAAATAAAGAAAGGAGAGATGCTGGGTATTTTCAAGTACGGTACGTGCAGCAGAGGAGTGTGAGGTGAAAAAAACAAACATATCTGGATAGATAGGAAATGGAGGTAATAATAATTGAATACAGAGAGTAGCCTATGATAGAGAAATATCATAAGGATAGAAAGAGATGCTGGGCAATTCCAGATACGTGCAGCGGAGGAGTGTTAAGTGAAAAATATATACCGGTACAGTACATACAAAATATATACAGTACATACAAAATATATACAGTACATACAAAATAACTGGATAAATAGGAAATGGCGATAATATTAAAAAAAACAAAAAAAAAGTATGTGAGATGGTTTTATACAGAGAAGGGGGTGAAATATAAAAGGAGATGATGAGTTCCCGAATATGTGTGATAGGACAATATAGAAAGGGGAAATATTTATTATATTTTTAGTTTCCTTCCTAGACCTTCATCAAACTTTAAAAATATCCATTAGATCCCCCTTCGAGATTAGTTTGTACATTCTTTGATAGAAACATGTAACGGCCGAAGGCCGTTTTCTCCACAATTACAGGCTTGCTATCGCTCGCCAGGAAAAGAAATAGACACCTAAAGGGACATAAAAGGTCTTAATATTGACAAAGAAATGGGGCGAAAGGTCTTAAACTCACCAAACTAATGCGGCAAACGTCATATACTTCATTCAACTTACGAAAGACCTGTCATAGCTAGAAGTTCTGCATGAATTAAGCCTAATCCTCTGGCTGTGGTATTAACCCCTTATGTACCGGTGACGTCCTTTTAACTTTATGCTGGCTACTATTAGACGATTTTATTCAGTTTAAAATGGGCCTCAAGCAACTAACATGCGTCCCTATGTGGGCATGGTATGGGTTATGCGTTTGTATGCGGGATGGTCGTGCTACACCCAGACTGGCACGGTATGTTCCCGAACACTACCATATGTTCCAGACTGACTTCAGACCGCATTCGCATGTTCACAACCGTTAACCGGAAGGTTGCAGACCACCAACCCACCAACCGCATGCAGCCTCAAATTTTGAGCTGGCTTAACTTTTTGGGGCCCGGACACGCATGTCCACGAATGTAGCCTACTGCTGCCGACCATCTACGACCATCAACCGCATCTTGCAGACCATACCCCGCATATGTATTCGCTGTTATGCGGCATTGCGTTCTTGACTGTGTGAAAGCCCCTTTAGGAAAACAAGGAGGAGAGATGCTGGGTATTTCCAGAAGTACATGCAGCAGAGGTGAAATGGGCGTGATATATAAACTTTATAGGAATACACATGGGGAAAACAAATACAATACATAAGAACAGAGTGAAAGCGGTGGTAGAAAATTTATATTTAGGTGTAGTTAGATAATAACGATGGTGATTATAAGCATATATATATAAATATATATAGCCACTGACACCGACTACCTCGCTTGGTAGATTTCACACTGAACGTCTACTTTTATAGACGAGGAAATGCTTCTTACAACCCACTGTGTTAAATTAGCTAATAAAATACAATACCGGTACCGGTAATTGATATGCCGGTAACTAGATGCTACGGCAACACCTCGATGATGTCATGGGCAGATCTCTGTTGGTAATACAATGAGTTGATCAGCGAAACGGAACTTATTATAACTCAATCTTTTAATTATTGAGTTTGACTTTACTACAGTATTTCACGCACCAATGCGTCATGATGCATTACAGTCAAATTGCAGAATAAAACTATGTAAGTCCCATTCTCACATGGTGCTTCTCTTACACTGTAAAATATCCAGAATTAACAGTATCATTAAACATAGTCAACACAATATTACTATAGGGTTTCTTGTTTCGTTTTTCCTTTTCTTCTATATTCCAACTCTCAATGTTTTATTAGGATTTCAATTATTTCTATCTTCCAACACAAAGCCCTGAGGACTTACTCCAGATTGCAAGTAAAGCCTCGAGACAGGTGAGTGTTGCAACTGTGTCATTTGTAGTCTTACCTTCGAAGACCTACGATCGCTCAAAACGTTGAAGCCAGGAGGACTTACTCTAAATGAATCTATCGAGTGTTGCAGCCGGCTCGTTTGTAGGGGTTTGTATAAAAGTTAGTAATATCGTCTCCAGTACTGTCCAGGAGTGTTAGCCAGAATACAAGACAATGGGTACCGCTAACACCGTACCGACAGAATTACGCTCGGCATTTTTACCCCTTATGTACCTGCAAAGTCTTATTAATTGGATTCTAGCTATATTTAGACAACTTTGTGCAGTTTAAGAAGGATATATGGTAGCAAAATGGGTTAGGTGAGTTATTTCGAAACCTGTTAATTGCTGGAGTCCCCTTTTAAATTGTAAAATCGTCAAACAGTAGCCAGCATAAAGTTAAAAGGATGTCACCGGTATTAAATGGTTTAACACTAATTGACTTGCCCGACAGGTCTATCATAAGCTAATTACCATCGTCTAACGATAACCCAAGAGAGGGGAAAAGGGTGGTTATGTACTAAAAGGGTTAAACACCTGAACTATTTTTAGTTGTAGGGTAGATAATAATGACATTCACAATAACAAGGAACACAATAAATAAATGGGAAGCAATTTGCTCTGCTTAATATCAAGATCACAAAGGTTGGTACGGTACGGTACGCTCAATGTTTTTAAGCCCGGGGGGTGGTTCACCTTTTGGTCGATTATTTCATATATACAACCCACAACGAGGGGCGACGCGCTCCTCGGTGCTGCTAGGAGAGTGGCGAACACAACCTAAGGTAACCTAAGGTATATTATTTTCTACTTTCCTCCCTAGGCCTCCATCAAACATATATATATAAAAAAAAACAAAAAAACACTCAAGATATAGGCTATATATTTGTAAATTTTTCGGAAGAAACATTTCCCGGCCGAAGGCCGATTCCTCCTAAATTACAAGCTCGCAATCGCTCGCCAGGAAAAAATAGACATCTAAATGAGACGAAAAGTCTAAATATTGACAAAGATATGGGGCAAAAGGTCTTAAAATCGACAAACTAATGGAGTGAACGTCTAAAAATCTGAACATTAATGGGGCTGAATATAAGGAAGGGGAGCCAGAAAACCGACCCATCTTCCCTCAAACTCGTCAACAACATGGTACAAAGAGATTATAAACGTAAATACCGCTATAACCCTTTCAAGATCCGATTACCCATTTCTTTTCTGATTTCTGGCAATTATTAGACGATTTTATTTAGATTAGGAAGAGTATATGGAAATCAGAGGGTAAATCAAGATAGTATTTACTCTTATAATTCCCAGATCCTTCCTAAACTGTATATAATCATCTAATGACAGCCAGAATAAACTGTCAAAATGCGTCATAATCTTCAAAGGGTTAAAGTGACCACGAAGCCTGCATCATAGTAGGTTACTACTAGTCATTAAGGGGTAGTGGCCATTATTTGGTATAATTATTTATGTAGCCTATTCATTAATATTTATGTAGCCTATTCATTAATATTTATGTAGCCTATTCATTAATATTTCTAGTTTCCTTGCTAGACCTCCATTAAGCTTAAAAAACACCCCCTAGACCTCCCTTCAAGATAAATATGTAAATTTTTCGGTAGAAAAATATCCTGACCGTAGGTCAGTTCCTCATAAAATTACAAGCTCGCTATCGCTCGCTAGGAATAAATCAACCTCTAAATGGAACGAAAGGTCTTAAAATTGACAACGATAGGCCTATAGGGTGAAAGGTGTTAAACTCGCCAAACTAATGCGGCTAACATTTTAAAATGTCAAAACTATTAGCCTAAACACGAGGAAGAAGGGGGATCAGATAAACGAACCACCCCCCCTTAACCCCTTCTGTACCGGCGACGTTTCTTGTATTTGATTTCAGCTACATTTAGACAATTTTATGAAGGATAGGAAGCATATATGGTAGCTAAAAGGATTAATTGAGATCGTCTGTAGCCTTTTAATGGGTAGATAGCCTTCCTAAGCTGAACAAAATCGTCTAATAGTTACAAGAATATAATGAAAGGTACATCACCGGTACAGAAGGGGTTAAGTAGTAAGCTATATATTATTACTGGATTATCCACTAGACTATATAGTCTGCAGATCATCCAAGACGGTACTGAGATCATTCAGCCTAAAGGGAGATGGGTAGTTTTTCTGGACACCTTTCTTCCTCATGTTTAGCCCCATTAGTTTTCAGATTTTAAGACAATCGCCCCATTACTTTGTCATTTTAAAACCTCTCGTCCCATTTATATATCAATATCAAGACCTTTCGTGCCATTTAGGTGACAAGGTTTTCCTGGCGAGCGATAGAGAGCCTGTGATTATAAGAGAAATCGGCCTTCGGCCGGGAGATTTTTATATCGAAAAATTTACAAATTTATCTTTAAGGGGGGGGGGGGGTTCTAGGGAGTGTTTTTAAGCTTGATGGAGGTCTAGCAAGGACACATAAAATATAATAATACGATAAATGAATAAGCAAATAAATATGAACGTTCTCCCATTAAGTAGTAAGCTACCGGTATAGGCTAGTATTACTGCATTATACACACTAGTGACTAGACTATAGGCTGCAGATCATCCCAGACGGTCACCGAGAGATCATGATATTATCATTATAGGCTAGTCTAATATATGAAGGTACGGTATGTAGCGGCTTTTTCTCCCTCATGCTTAATCCCATTAACTTTGAGATTTTAAGACGTTCGCTGCATTAGTTTGTCGATTTTAAAACATTTCATCCCATTTCTATATCAATATCAAGACGTTTTGTGCCATTTATATTTATTTTTTTTCCTGGCGAGCAATAGCGAGCATGTAATCTTTTGAGAAATCAGCCTTCGGCTGGGACATTTTTCTATCAAAAAATGTACCGTACAAATTTATTTTCCTTTTTGACTGCCTTCAGGAGGCAGGAAGTGCTATCTAAGACACTCTAATTTCTAGAGGTCGCGGCTTTGCCGCTCGGTCGCTCTATAATGATAACAGACTGGGAAAATATAATGATAACACAAATCAGTGTTTGTGGATTGACACCCTGCTCAGATACGGTACCTCTCAACTCCATCCCTCCAGTCTCCCTCGCGACAAACCGTACCTTCATATATTAGAATAGCCTATAATCATAATCATAATCATAAGATCACAAAGGCCGGTATGGCAGGCTACGCTAAATATTTTTAAGGGGGGATGGTTCACCTTTTGGTCGATCATTTCATATACCGGTATACAGGTATATACATTATTTTCTAGTTTCCTCTCTAGACCTCCATCAAACAAACAAAAATAACAAATTCAGGATCCCCTTTGAAGATATATTTGTACATTTTTCGGTAGGAAAATTTCCCGGCCAAACGCCGATTCCTCCTAAATTATAAGGCAGGCCTATTGAATAATTAACTCACTAGGCATTACCCCCTGTAGCATATTTTGAATATAGGAATATTCATACAGTGCTATTTAATCAGGGAACAATGAGGGTATTTATTTGGCGTTTCAGTGGGTTTTGTGGTAATGCACTGATGCTAGGTAGGCTACAGCACAAATTTCATCCCAATAATATCTTCCCATTGAAATATCGAGATTTGAACCCGGGTCCATTGGATTACCAGTCCAGTGGCAAGACCACTCCACATATAAATAAATAGACCCAATAAAAACGAACCATCCCCCCTTAGCCTTACTGTATTACCCACTATAGTATAGGCTACATATAATCCAGGACGGTCACTGAGAGAAAAAAGAGGAAACAAAGAGAAAGAAGAGGGACCGAAGATAAAGAAAAGAAACCGAAGAGAAAGAAGAGGAACCAAAGAGAAAGACGAGGAACCGAAGAGAAAGAAGAGGAACCAAAGAGAAAGAAGAGGAACCGAAGAGAAAGAAGAGGAACCAAAGAGAAAGACGAGGAACCGAAGAGAAAGAAGAGGAACCAAAGAGAAAGAAGAGGAACCGAAGAGAAAGAAGAGGAACAAAAGACAAAAGAAGAGGAACCGAAGAGAAAGAGGAGGAACCGAAGAGAAAGAAGTTGACCCAATTAGAAAGAAGAGGAACCAAAGAGAAAGAAGAGAAACCGAAGAGAAAGGCGAAGAACCAAATTAAAGAAGAACTAGAGAAAGAAGAACCAAGAAAGAAGAGGAAGCAAGGAGAAAGAAGGGGAAGTAAGAAGGCAGAGGAAGCAAGGAGAAAGAAGAGGAAACAAGGAGAAAGAAGAGGAAACAATGAGAAAGAAGAGGAAACAAGGAGAAAGAAGAGAAACAAGGAGAAAGAAGAGGAAACAAGGAGAAAGTAGAGGAAGCAAGGAGAAAGAAGAGGAAGCAAGGAGAAAGAAGAGGAAACAAGGAGAAAGAAGAGGAAACAAAAAGAAAGTAGAGGAAGCAAGGAGAAAGAAGAGGAAACAAGGAGAAAGAAGAGAAAACAAGGAGAAAGAAGAGGAAACAAGGAGAAAGAAGAGGAAACAAGGAGAACGAAGCAACTAAGAACATTATTGGTACGGTACCGCAACACTCATACTGGTAGCCTGATACTATTAACGGTAATGACAAATAAATAAATACATAAAACAAGAACAAAAAACAAGACAAAAGTCGCAGCAAGTAAAGGAAACGATGCAAAGTACAAAACACAAAGGACAAGAAAAACAAGGGAGGCGCCGTTGTGTTGACCTAGCTTCCCTTTTCTCAACAGAACTGAACGGGTGGGGAGTTAACCCTCATTAAAAAATCATAGGCAAAAATCCCATTGTAATCGGTTAGCAGATAAAGGTAGAGGCCCATAAAGTCGACCATTCTCACCTGCCTAATTAGGCGAGGTCACCTTCCGAGTCGGAGTATATAAACTTGTGACGTCATAGGTTTCAGATTCGGACAGTGAAGCACGATGGAGGTATAGGACAAATCTCAAGCTCTGTTAAAAACAAAAATTGTCATTTGCTTAGCCACATTGTAAATGTAATTACCATGTAAAGTGAAATTTCAAGAAAACAATTAGGCCTATCAATATAACACATCGTTCATAATTTAATGAAAGCTATATACACAAGGCTACCGATATTTTAGATATTAAAATATACATTGGCTACATATGTCCGTCTGTACTGGAACAGGAGAAATGCAACTAACAAAGCAGAAGACATGGACAAAACTATACGGTACATACCGGTACAACAAAATACAAAGGTACCGGTACCCTACAATTATTAATTATTATGTTCCTTCCAACAACCAACTTTACTCCTAAAATCGATTAATGGAATTTACAAACACATGTGGCAGTTCGTGGATTCGAACCCAGGACGCTCACACCGAAAATCAACACCTTATGCATCGCACCACGAAGACAGTTAAAGGATGGTGGACATTGCCTACGATTTATTATGCAACTTCGAATCCTGCATATCAATCTAAGCATGTACACACATCCCAACTGCAACTCACTTAGGCTATGCAAATGTGAATGGAAAGAGCAATTGGGGCCTTAACCACTAGGGAAGCCCTCTCGATAAATTACTCCTGAACCAATATAAATTATTATGTTCCTTCCAACAACCAACTCTACTCCTAAAATCGATAAATGAAATTTACAAACACATGTGGCAGTCCGTGGATTCGAACCCAGGACGCTCACACCGAAAATCATCGCACCACGAAGACAGTTAAATGATGGTGGACATTGCCTACGATTTATTTTGCAACTTCGAATCCTGCATATCAATCTAAGCATGTACACACATCCCAACTGCAACTCACGTAGGCTATGCATATGTGAATGGAAAGAGCAATTCATGGGGCCTTAACCTAAAGGAAATGTATAATCATGAGAAAATAGCAAGGGAAGTAAAGGATGACAAAAGTAATGGGAAACACAAATGGAAATATATAAAACTGCTAAAGGGAGAGAAAGAAAGTTAAAAGGAATCTCTTTAAATAATGTATACCGTATATGGGGAGAATGGTATAAAGCTTGAGAAGGAAGGTGTAAAAATGGAAGTTAAGATATTGGAGGGCTCTTTATGGAAAACATGCAAATTAAATTTAGGAAGTATGGAATTCAGAGCAGAAACAGTAGTAGGCCTATAGAAGATAAATATAAAATATAAAGATAGAAATAGAAACAGGAACACAATATGAAGTACGGTACGGTAGTCAGAGAGGAACGAGTGGTAGAAGACAATGAAATAGAGTATTATAGACCTCTGTAGTGATGAAATAAGAGAACATTTAGAGATGGCATTGCAAGGAAAGACAGGAATATCATACGGTACATTTAAGATGAAATAATAAGCAAAGAGTGATTATGTGTTTGAAGAAGATGAAATTTAAGAAAGTTGCAGGACCAGACGGGATAAAGCTAGAATGTCTTAAAAGTATTTCTAGAGTGGTATAGTCATTAAAATACTAGTAAACATGATGAAGCAAGTAATAGACAGCAATATTCCTGAAGGGTGGAAAAAATCTAGTACAGTAATGTTACCAAAAATAGGAAACCAAAATTTAATGCAAATAGACCCATTGCACTCACAAATGTAGGATATAAATTAACAATGGCAGTAGTAAGAAGGGGTATAAAAGAGCATTTAGAGATAATTGGATGGAACAAGGAAATATAGGCTAGTTTTACAACAGAAGAGAGAAGAGAAGAAAAAAATCATTCTGAGATACTGAATAGAAAATGTTTTATAAATAGAACACTTTTAATAGTAACATCAATTGACTTTGCAAAGCATTTGATAGTATCAAGAGAGACATGATTATTAAGGTTATGATGTACGGTACTACAAAATAAATCCACAAGTAATTGAGTTGATATCTATATTGTACGAGGGAGATCATTATAACTAAAGTTAAACTCGGGGAAGAAGAAATACAAATACCAGTTACTAGTGGGATTAGACGGGTTCGACAACATTGTTCAAATTAGTTATGTATAGGATTATGTACAAATTGGAAGAATTTAATAAGGGATTTAAGGATGAATAATATAACATCATTGTTCTTCGCGGATGACGGTACCGGTATGTTACTAGCAGAGGGTATAGAAGATGCAGATAGTGTGTTGGAAACGGTGTCGGTGGTGAATACCAGTAGGGAATGTGGACTAGAAATAAACAAACAGAAGAGTAACACAATATTTAATATAAATGGGAAAAAAAAAACATAGGGTCCAGGGAATTGCTGGAATAAAGGTTGATATTAAAATTAAGTACCGGGTATTTCGAAATTGCAATCAATGAAGGTATAAATTAATTTAAGGCTCAACATGAGGTAATGATAGAAAAAGCAATAAAGATGGCAAACATGACATACCGGTACCGGTACCTACTCAATATTTGGAAGGCGTTGTGCCAGGTTGTTAATAGGCAAGACGTACTGCAAGAGTGTAACTCTCCCAACAATATTATATGGGTCAAATGTTGTAAATTTGGCTCACTTAAACATAAGGCTACCATAGTGCGGTGGGAATATGAACATGATTAGATTAATATCCAGTATTCGAGAATGGATAATTAGTCGTAGGCGTGTGCATAAACCTTTAACTGTCTTGGTGGTCTAATGGTTAAGGTGTCTAAAAATCTGTGTGTGATAACTCGGGTTCGAATCCTGGTGGTTCACATATATGCTTTCATTAATTTCATTGGAGGTGATTGGTGTTGTGGTGAAATTAATGAAAAATAAATCATCAATAGCCTTCATGATCCATTGCAAACCATCTCCTTGTTCTCAAGGGCAACCACATCCTCCTTACCTCATCACAGAGGCATGGTTCAGCTTGGTAAGGTATGTAATTAATGGAGTATTGTTCACATTTCAGTGTACTTTGGAGTGCTCTTGTATATCAGTGTACTCTGTAATCATTGTAATCAGAATGACTATGGCTGATATAGTGATAGCAAACAAGTTACATGTGTGTCTAAACGAGATATGTGTACACCATTGCAGCCAAGGGAAAGGAAACCTCTATCACATATGCCATTACAGTGAACCCTCTCTACGTCGGACCTCTTAATGTCGGAAACCCTACTTGACGGATCCGATCGGATCGCCATCGACCTGTCAGGCGAGTCCTCCCAGTTGCCGGACCTTTCCGAAATTGCTCCGACAGTCTCTAACAGTATCGGAAGATGCTCTCAGTTTTCGGAAAAATGAGGGCAAATGTCCATCATAACAGTCCAATGTACGTCGTCTGATATCTCGTATGTTCCCCGAGATGTGTCCGACAGTCTCAAAAGCGTCGGATGACGCGCTCCCGTCCCCGGAAAATAAGGGTCAACGTCCGTCAAAACGAAGAGATGTAAAAAAAAATCCTCTTTCAGGTCGGATTTTGTCCTCTTTCAGATCGGACATAAGCCGGAGTTCGGACATCTCGGAAAATCGGACACTACGGACTGGATCTCCCCCCAATTAGCCTAGTCCGAAATAACGAGGGTTTACTTATATGTAAATGTTCTGGCAGGAGGTAGAACCATGCTTTCCCTAACCCTCATGACAATAAACAGACGACAGAAGTTATTTTCCCTCCATAGGGAGGAGCTATGCACTACCGCCACCTAGTGCATGGTACCAGCAAATCTGTAAAAGTGGCCAACTAATATTAACACGGTTGATTTTCCCAGCATGCCACTCTAGTGTGTTCTTTACTCTATGTTGTGTATGATAATAGGGAGGCATCAGTGACACCAGTACTATTAAGTGTAGAAGCAACAATATGAATCTGGACGACAGAAAGAGGTTTCGCAATGAGACGACCGAGTGCGTTATCATGTTGCCATAGAGGATCTGAAGCACCGCACTTCCTGTTACACTGCACAGCGTACAGCGAGGAGAGAAGTACAAATTCAGTGCTGCAGCAGCCGTACCAGGAGAAAGAAGAATACATAACTGGCAACCTGCTCTTCAACAAGGAGACCGTCGAAGAAAATAAAGTGAGTATCTATAAATTTAGGAAAATCATTATCAATCTTGCCAGCAAGGGGTAAATATCGATTATATTCCATAATGAAGACGTTTGTAAACAGTGAGGATGTTCGAGTGAGCTCCGGAAGGAATGTTTTTTCCCATAATATCGGGTTAACCCACTGAACCCCAGCGACGACACGTTGTCGTCGGCAATGTTTGTAACGCTAAACCCCAGCGACGACAACGTTGCGTCACTGTTAATTACTCCGGTCCTATGGCACCTAGAGGGCTCAGAAATATATGGGAACTGTGTAAGTATCCCACACAACCATGCCGATGGTTGAAAACTCTCAAAGTCCAACCGCGTGCGCGTGAGCGCACAAAAACCTGTTTTTGGGTGTTTTTGCCTTCAATTTTCCCCTCTTGTAAATCCGACTCTCGGGCGCACCGTAGGACCCCTTAATGACCTACAGGATCGTTTTTTGGGGGGTTTTCCTTCATTCCTAACCCATTCTTGGTGTTTTCTGGAAAAAATCTGTTTTAAAAACCTGCTGGTCCTGGGTGGTAGGCTACATTTATTATAAACTAGCTGGGGCTCAGTGGGTTAAATAGATGTACTCAAAATTATTCTTCCTCATTGGATTATACACGAGTTCAGTGTAAGGATTCCATAGACCTGCATTGTCCCTAATAAATTAACGGTATATATAATAAAGCGGCGAGCCTTTTCCAAATAATTATCCGTATTAGTCTAGAATTATCGGTGCCGATTTATTACCGTACCTCCATAATTTTGCCACGAACGCAATTTCTAGTACCGTACTCCTACCTGTGAAACACAATGTAGTACCTGGGTACATCCTTGGCACTAGTCCATTACCTACCAATATTTGCACAGTACAGTACTTTGTATTAAAGGTGCCTGTAAGAGAAAAGTCTGTGATACATCGCCACTTCATGTTTTCGTCTCACAGGTTTGTTGACGACTGGCCAGTCGCGGTGCGCAGACAACTCGCGCGCGTGATTATCACATCTCACTCTTGGAAATGCCCCCTGCTGGCAACATACAGTAGGTGATGATTACAATAAGTCCTGGGGGGGTGACCATCGTGGATCCATCCAGATATCTAATTATGCCCCCTTGAAACATACGAAAATCCGAGCCAAATGTTGCCTTGATTTCGGCTTGTGGTATGTTTGGGAAGTTATAGATATATCTAGTGGTCCGTCTGCAGTCTGTTGTTTACGGTGAGGAACGGGTGACGTTCGAGAGTAGATCGATCCACATTTATCATATTTTATGTCTTCATTTCATCTCGTAAGTACAAACCTTGGCTCGAGTTTCTATATTTATGTACTATTGAAGGTGTGGACAATGTTTGTTTACCCATAATAACTCGCTACACGTCTTAGCTCCTCATTTTTCCTGAGCTTCAAAGCCCTCCCCATTTGTGGTGTTTTTTAATATTCTCGGGATAATAGGGCCGTATAGGCTATTTCCTATTTATAGGTTTTGCCAATAATATTTTTGTAGAAAATTTACAGAAACGCCAGTTATTTTTAGATAAAACTAAAAAAAAAAATCTAAACATGGATAAAGTAATCTAGAATTTTAGCAATGTTTATTCCCCTTTATCCATCGATATTAAAACACTCAGCTGTATGTAATTTTCAGAGAAAAAACCCAACAACCATTAGTTTAACTTTACTTGTATACCACGAGTTGTTTTGATATATTTGAAGACAAATATGGAATATATATGCTTTAATAATAATATGAAAATTTGTTTTAACCCTAGGCAAAACCAAATAAAAAATTATGGCTCTGAAATGTCTTTTTGATAACATGATAGTCAAATTATCTCCTATAAACTAGGTACCGTACTAGTAACACTTACTACCTGGTAGGTAAGGGTTAGTATAAGTTTGCCAAAACTTGGCTTGGGTTTTCCAAATTTCGGGTTTTATGAGTTTCAAAATAATGAAAAATCAAGCCACGTTTCGTGCCAGTACGGTACCCTATAGGCCTATCGCCTTTTTACACCTTTTACCCCGCAATAGCTGCGGTTGTGGACGGCCATCGCTCACTTCCTCATCTTATCAACTCCGGTGTTCCTCAGAGTTCTGTCCTATCTCCTATTCTCTTTCTAATTTTCATAAATGATCTTCTCAACTGTACATCCAGTCCCATCCATTCATACGCAGACGACTCTACCTTACACTACTCAATTAGTTTTCCAGAACGCCCCAGCCACCAGTCCCTCAAAACCAAACGTAATGAAGCCATAGAACACTTATCTACTGATCTAGCTACTATTTCCAATTGGGGTAGAGTAAACCTTATTGCATTTAATGCTTCCAAGACCCAATTTCTCCATCTTACTACCCGTCAGGAACCTCCAGAGGACTAGGCTATCCCTTATTCTTCAACAACACAAAAATCAATCCTTCATCTTTCAATATTCTCAGTTAAGTGTCAGTTTTCTTCTGCTCTCACTTGGAAAGACCATATTAGGCTACCAGTCTTGCTAAGGCAGCCTCTCAGAATCTGGATGTGCTCAACCGCCTCAAGGGGTTCTTTACCCCTGCACAGCTTCTTGCTCTGTACAGGGGCACAGTGCATCCTTGTATTGAGTATTGTTCACATGTGAGGGGAGGATCCTCTCACACCGCACTCCTAGACAAAGTAGAAAGGAAAGCCTTTCGTATCATTAATCCCCGTCCACTCACCAACTCTGCAATCTCTCTCTCTTCGCTGCAATGTTAAATCTCTCTCGCTATTCTATTGCTACTACACTAATCAGTGTTCCTCGGAGCTTTCCCAGTGTATACCGGCTCCTCTACGTAGGGTACGTAGTACCTGTCTTGCAACACAATCCCACCCCTACTCTGTGCAACTCTCCAACCCAAGAGTGAAATGCTATTCTCAGACTTTCTTCTATTCAACTGCTGAGCTCTGGATCTCTCTCCCAGAATCAGTCTTTCCCTCTTCCTATGACTTAAATTGCTTCAAACTCTGTGTGTCCAGGTATTTTGGCTCAAATGTCCCTTGATTTTGGCCGTCACTCTTTCAGCTCCAAGTGGAGGAGGCCCTTACAACCATCATAAAGCAGGCCCTACAGCTCAAGACACCCCTTGCATGGGCACGGCTCCTTGGTTTCTCTTATGGGGCCCTCCGAAAACCACCCAGAACCAACATACAAGACCATCTCCAGGTTTCACTAGCCACCACAGTGAAACGTCAAGTAGCACAGTATATGGAGTCAAACAGGCTGGTGGATCCCCCCCCCCCCCCCGAACAACAACCAAATAGGGCCCAGAAGCAACAGGACAAGGAAGAAGAAGAGGCTGAACAGCTACATAAGAGGGTCGCAGCGAAGCTGGCGGATAGCGACATCAAAGGGGCTGTCAGACAGTTGTCCTCTTCAGAAGGTTTTGCTGGTCATGGCACCGAAGTTGTCAAAGGCCCTACGAGGAAAGCACCCACCTACACCTGGGGACCTAAGCCTCCCACCAGCCCCAAATGACCAGATACCCCAACCTTTAGTTGTCACGTAGGAGCAGGTGGTTGCCGCAGTGACTTCGTTCCCAGCAGGCTCAGCCGCGGGCCCAGATGGTATCCGACCCGTCCACCTCAAAGGCCTCTTGGGTCAGGGATCAGGAGCAGCTGGAGAGGCACTCTTGGAAACCCTCACCAAATGTATCAACATGGTTTTAAGAGGGGAAGTACCCGACTGTGCCACACCCCTATTTCTTGGGGCATCACTCTGTGCACTGGAAAAGAAAGATGGCGGTGTGCGCCCAATAGCAGTAGGGAACACCTTCCGCCGAATTGCCACAAAGGTGGGTTTGAAACCACTTTCGATTGGCCTAGGTCAACACTTAAGACCAGTTCAACTAGGTATTGGAACTCCAGGGGGGTGTGAAGCTGCTATACACGCAACCCGCACTTACCTCAGCCAAGCCCGAGAAAAAAAAGAGTGCTTCTAAAGATTGACATGCGGAACGCATTCAACAGCATTCGCAGGGATGTCTTCCTCCGTGCAGCTCGAGAGCACATCCCCACTCTGTACCCCTTACTTTGGCAGGCTTATTCCAAACCTTCAATTCTGATTTTCGGCGAGACGGTAATCTCATCAGCGACCGGGCTACAGCAGGGAGATCCAGGTGGTCCTGCTCTTTTCTCAATAGGGGTGGACGCAGCAGGTAACAAAGTAAGGTCAGAATTGAATGTTTGGTACCTGGACGATGCAACCTTGGGTGGGTCTGTAGAGAATGTCCTAACCGATCTAAGCAACATCATAACTGACCTCGGCCAGGCTGGGCTAGAGATAAATGACACCAAATGTGAACTTGTCCTCCTCAACCACACACCTGAAGAAAGAGAACACACTCAGGCCCAATTTCAAGGCGCATTGCCAGGTGTAAGGATCCTTCAGGAGCACTAGCAAACCCTCTTAGGTTCCCCACTAACTCTAGCAGCAATCCCACCAGCACTTCAAGGTAAAAAGGAGGAGCTTCAACGTCTTGTGAGTCGCCTGATACACACCGATGCCCACTCAGCTCTGGCCCTTCTCAAGAATTGTTTCTCCATCCCAAAACTCCAATACCTTTTGTGCACATCGATGACTTACACGAACAATGGTGGCCTCCAAGAATTAGACAACATAATCCAAGAAGCAGTGACCAGCATCACCAACGTGGAATTTCAAGATCGGACCTGGACACAAGCCACTCTTCCTGTCCGCCTCGGGGGATTGGGCATACGGAGAGCCTCGGATATTGCCTCCCCTACCTTTATCTCTTCTCTTATCGCGACCAACGACATCGTAGTGTCCATCCTTTCTTCTCAACCCGGAATTACACTTAATAGGGACGTAGCAGAAGCGATTAACACCTGGAAGGAAAGTACAAGAGCAGAGGAGGAGCCTCAGGGTACCTCCAGGAGCAAGCAGAAAGCGTGGGATACCGGTACCATCTCGGCGAAGGAAACACAAGAAAATCTCCTAACCAATGCAGACCAGGTTGCAAAAGCATGCCTCCAGGCAGCCGCCCGTTTGGAGAGTGGCTTGTGGTTACATGCCATCCCCATCCCACCTCTTGGAACTCACTTGGATGCTGAAGCGCTCCGGGTTGCCATCGCGCTCAGAGTGGGTGCGGCAGTTTGTCACCCACACACTTGCAAGTGTGGTGCATTGATAGATGCTCAAGGTCACCATGCCTTGTCATGTAGCCACAGCGCAGGCCGCCTGCCAAGACACTCTGCACTAAATTATGTCATAAAACGGGCCCTGCAGAGTGCTAACCGTGCATCAATCCTTGAACCACATGGACTTCTCAGAGAAGACGGCAAACGGCCAGATGGGATGACCACTTTCCCTTACAAGAATGGCCGGTGCCTCGTTTGGGATGCCACATGTGTTGACACTTTCTCCTTAACCAACATCACCAGGAGCGCCAACGAAGCAGGTGAAGCCGCCCGGATAGCAGAAAGTAGAAAGCGAGAAAAATATCAAGTCATCGCCAGAAGTCATCAGTTCGAACCTCTGGCATTCAAAACTTTAGGAGTCTTCGGCCCTACCACCCTTACGCTGACGAGTTGTTGTTGATGGCGGAAGTTCGGTCTGGGTCAACAGCTACTGATTTTGTCAAAATAACAGGATGGCAAGTGGTGATAGCCGAACTAAGAGTGACCGAGGAGCAAAGAAGAAGGTCTGCAGAAGATGTGAATACACAGACAAAGTTAACGAGAACACGTTGTGCAAGAAATGCGAAGAAGTGAGGGCCAAGAAGGAGGTATGTAGACAATGTGAGCGTTGGGTGGATGATGACGGCATAGGCTGTGATCGTTGTGGAAACTGGTACCACCGACAATATGGCGGCTGGACCTTGCAGGACTTCGAAGTTGTGAAGCGCATGGAGGTGTGGTTCTGTAAAGAGTGTAGCCAGGAGATGAAGAATGGGATGAAGGAACAGCAGAACCTGAAGAAGGAGAACGCCGAGATGAGGGAGGAACTAAGAACTCTGGGACAGAGGAATGCAGAAATACACCAAAAGATGGAAGAAATAGAAAGTAAGTGGAGCAAGCAAGAGCCCAACAATACAAAAGGATGGGAAGTAGGCCTAGGTACAAATAATGAGGACAAGTGTGGAATGGCAGAGTTAAAAGATGAAATGAGGAAGCTAAAGGTAGCAAATGAAGAGTCATGATAAAAGATATAAATAAAAAGCGGACGGAGCGAGAGAATGAAATGGTGAGAAAGGTCACAGAAAAAGTGGTAGAAAATCTGGAAGAGTTACAGGATAGGGAAAATAGAAAGAAGAATGTTATTTTGTTTAACATACCAGAGAGTAGGAAAGAAGAACCAAAGGAAAGGGAAGGAGAAGATAAAGAGTTTTGTGAACATGTATTCCAAGAAGTACTGGATGCTAAGATAGACAGAATATTTAGAATGGGACAACGCACAGAAGAAAAGGATAGGCCAGTGATTGTGACCGTAAATGAGGTGGGGGTGAAGTGGGCGCTAATAAAAAAAAGTAAGGAACTAAAAGATTTAGACCATCCACAGGCCAATGATATCATTATTGCAGGTGACTTAACAAAAAAAGAAAGGGAGGAAAGTGCCAAACTTCGGGAAGAGTTAAAAAATAGAAGGAGAGATGGAGGTAAGTGTATTATAAAGAGAGGCAAGATAGTGAAACTGAAGGAGCAGAATGATGAACAGGAAGGGTGACAAGTAAAGGTAAAGGAACAAAAGTATAGCATAATTTTTAGAGTAATAAATATACAGTGATTGTCGAAAGTTAAAGCTAAGGAAGTTGAAGAATTAGTTGATAATAATTGTGTAATGTGCTTAACTGAAACTCAAAAGAAAATTAGGAATGTATCTTTTAGTAACAAAATAAATATAATAGAATCAATGAGAGAATTAAATGACAAAAAAGGAGGTGGACTTATGATACTGTATCAAAAGAATCAAGATATAGATTTTGAAAAAATAGAAACAAGAAGCAAAGATGTGTTATATGTTAAAGGAACAATTAGTGGATGGGAGTTTAAAATTATAGTGGTTTATTTTAGCGTTAGTGATAGAGAGAGAAATAAAGCAATGAAGGAAGAGATAGAAAGGATCCTAGAAGATAGCAGTATAACAGAGGAACCAATAATAATTGTAGGAGATTATAATGGTCATGTAGGATTTAAAGGAGAACAGAGACTAGATGATAATGGGAAGATGATAATTGAATGGATGGAGAAATACAAATTAATAATGCTCAATGACGATATAAATTGTGAGGGAGAGTACACATGAAATAGAGATAATCAGAAAAGTGTATTAGATTATGCACTTGTATCAAACAAATTGTATGATAAATATATGAGAATGAAAATAGACGAAGATCAAGAGCAAATAGATTTGTCTGATCATAATCTAATGGAATTAATTTGAATATTCGGAGAGGAAGACATTTTTTTAATAGGAAGGACTGGATAGTTGTTGTTGTTCCCCAAGCTGCCTGGCCGAACAGCCCCAAGGCCCCGAGCAAGGCCAAGGCCATAACCGAGCACCCCCACAGAACCCTCCCTGCCGACCACAATAAAGCCTGGGTGACCGAAGCCACTCCATGGCGGGGAGCTGAGGAGAGTGCGGAAACGCCCGGGAAACCAAAGCCCCACCCAGGGCCCTGTGCCCCTCAGCAATTATGAAGAGAAAGTTGAGGATAGTAAGGGAATATTATAAAACAGATAAGGAATCCCTAAAGAAATTCAGAGACGAGCTAAATAAAAAGATAACTAGCGAAAAGATAGATAATATGAAAGAGATAGAGGAGAACATAATAATAACAGCAAACCAAATACTTAAAGGTAAATATAGGAGGAAGAATATAGGGACACAAGAAAAGGAGGAGGAACCTGTGTGGTTTACAGAAGAAATTAGGAAAGAAATAAAGGAAAGAAAAAGATTAAATAAAAACAGGAGATATGCAAATAACAAAACAGAAGACAGATGGAAGAAGCTACCGTATACGTAGAGCAAAAGACAAAGGTACAGTTATTTATAAAGAAGGAAATGTATAAACATGATGAGGAGAAGATAGCAAGGGAAGTAAAGGAAGACAAAAGTAATGGGAAAAATACATGGAAATATATAACAATGCTAAAGGAAGAGAAAGAATAAGAACAGGAATGTATCTTAAATAATGTATATGGGGAGAATGGTAAAAAGCTTGAGAAGGAAAATGTAAAACAGGAAGTTAATAAGTTTTGGAGTGCTCTTTATGGTAAACATACAAATGATATTGAGGAAGTATGGAGTTCAGAGAAGAAACAGGAGTATAGAAGAGAAATATAAAATATAAAGATAGAAATAGTATCAGGAGTACAATATGAAGTAGTCAGAGAGGAAAGAGGGATAGAAGAAAATGAAATAGAGCATATAGAACTTTGTAGAGAGGAATTTAGAGAACACTTAGAGATGGCAATGCAAGTAAAGGGAGGAATATTATACATAGAAGATGAAATAGTAAGCAAAGAAAGCGTGAGAATGTGTTTGAAGAAGATGAAATTGAAGAAAGCTGCAGGGCCAGACGGGATAAAGACAGAATTTCTTAAAGTATTTCTGGAGAGTGATACATTAATTAATATAATAGTTAACATTATGAATAAAGTAATAGAGACAGGCAATATTCCTGAAGGGTGGAAGGAATCAAATACAATAATGTTACCAAAAAATAGGAAACCAAAAGTTAATGAATATGGACCCATAGCACTCACAAATGTAGGATACAAATTAACAATGGCAGTAGTAAGGATGGGTATAGAAGAACATTTAGAGAGAAATGGATGGGAGAAGGAAACACAGGCCGGATTTACATCAGGAGGGAGAATAGAAAACAACATTTTCATCTTGAAGTAGGCCTACTGTATAGATAAATGTTTTAAAAATATAAAACCTTTAATAGTAATATTAATTGACTTTGCAAAGGTTTTTGATAGTATCAAGAGAGACATGATGATTAGGGTAATGATGGACTACAAAATAAATCCACAAGTAATTGAGTTAATATCAAAATTGTACGAGGGAGATATAACTAAAGTTAAGCTCGGGGAAGGAGAGGAAATACAAATACCAGTTACTAAAGGGATTAGGCAGGGATGTACGGGTTCGACCACATTGTTTAAATTAGTTACTTATAAAATTATGTACAAATTGGAAGAATTAAATAAGGGATTTAATGATGAATCGTTCAACATAACATCATTGTTCTTTACGGATGACGGTATGTTACTGGCAGAGAGCATAGAATATGCAGAGAGAGTGTTAGAAACAGTGATAAATAGGCTACCAGTAGGGAATGTGGACTAGAAATAAACAAACAGAAGAGTAACATAATAATATTTAATATGAAGGAAAAACCACAGGAAATTGCGGGAATAAAAGTTGGTAATAAAATTAAGTATTGGGGAATTACGATCAATGATGGTACAAATTGTTTTAAGAATCAAAAAGAGTTAATAATAGAACAAGCAATAAAGATGGCAAATATGACATACTCCATAATTGCAAGGAGTTGTGCCAGGCTATTGATAGGCAAAACGTACTGGAAGAGTGTAGCGCTCCCTGCAATATTATATGGGGCAAATGTTATAGATTTGACTAAAAATGAAATAGAGCGGCTACAAAGAATAGAAAATAGTGTAAGTAGACAGATGCTGGGGGCACCAAGATACGCACAAGTGGCAGCTATGAGAGAAGTAGGCATATCAAGTATGAAAGCTAGAATAATGGAAGGACAACTAAAATACTTACAATTATACATTGAGAGAGAAAGGGAATCAACTGCTTGGAAGAATAGTAGAAGTGATGAAGGAACAAAAACAGAAGAATAGATGGATAAAAGGAATAATAGAGGACAGCAAAATGGTTGGGATTAAAGGAGGTATGGTAACAAACGAAGAGATAAAGACAAAAATAAGAATGTGGGATACCAAACAATGGAAGAGTGAAATGGATGAAAAGACAAGTTTGAAAATGTATAGAGAATGGAGAAGAGAGATGGGAGGCCAAGAGAATGTGTATGACAATAGGGAGGCATCAGTGATACTGTTTAAGTGCAGAAGCAACAATATGAATCTGGGGGATAGGAAGAGATTTAGCAATGAGACAACTGAATGTGTTATGTGTGGACAAGAATATGAATACCTGAAGCACTTTGTGTTACACTGCCCATCATACAGCGAGGTGAGAAGAGCAAATCCAGCACTGCAGCAGCCCTACCAGGAGAAAGAAGAACTCATCATTGGCAACCTGCTCTTCAACAACGAGGCCATATAAGAGAATAAAATAACTAATCTGCACATTTTGGAAGATTCGAAATGATAAAATAATAGAGATGCAATAATAAAAACAGAAAAGACCCAGACCGCAAGAAAAAAAAAATACATCAGGAAGTGCCGATTTGAAGGCTATACTTCCGCCATACAACTGAACTGAATTGAACTCTTAATATGGTGAATGAAATAGGCCGTAAAATCAGAGAAGTTTCAGGAGAACCCAGGGAAACCCTCTGGTTCAAGCAAAGACTAGGGATGGCTATCCACCGGGGCAATGCTACCAGCGTCATGAGCTCAGTACGACTGGGCCATACCACTGTATGCCACTGTTGTCTGTCAGTGAGTCGGTCATTTGACTTCATTACGCTAACTCAACACTCATCCTCTTAACGGAGCTATCTACCCAATCATTAGGCCATATTGTTTTCCTAATTGGTCATAATATAAAACTACTGAATATAAACGGGACACAAACTACCCTCGGGCAAGGTACTGGGGTTTTCGAAAAGAGGCTCCAGGCTTGAAAATAATACTTGACATAAACAGGCTTAATAATCCTGAAGGGTTGATAACCAATATATATGCCCTATTTTAATTAACTATCCCTCGGGTACTCTTACGTTCATTTATCCATTAGGGAGGGTCTTATTTTAAAGTTCCCTTGCCCTCAACACTTACGCTCACCCATACATTAGGGAAGGACTTATTCATGTTGTCACCTTACCCATAACACCTTGCTACTCTATTTGCTCAGGTATCTTGGTTTGTAACCAAGTTAAGGGGGGCATCCGCTATGGCTATGTAGTAATATGGGTTGAAACATAACACATTTCGTTAAATACTCCCTGAGTAATGGCAAGACGTAGGGTATCTACTCCACATAATACTATTGAAAGCTTCACGCCTATTCAAGCTTATTTTCTTGAGATAACTTTCAAGATAATTTGAATTCACACCTGTTAAGAATAATTACTATATAACTATATAACGCCCATTTAATAAATCCCAGATTAACTACAAGAGTTATAATATTGAACTGATCAATAATTCTTCTACTACAATACCACTTTGTATAACAGTTTCGTGTATAACCAAATAATCTCATTATACCTTATACAAGTGTGTATTTCTACCCCTCATACCTGGGATATCCATATCATTATACAGTTAACCCTACTAGTAACGGTAGTAATTAGCAGCTTCAGCTTAGGTTTTGTTTAGTTCATATGTTTAATGTGCAGGAGATGGTGGTCGAGAGATGTGTGTGAAATACTTCATGCCTTCATTAGGTGTTCAGAATAAATGTAATCGGTGAGGTCCCAGAAGTAGCTCCTAACAGGGTGAGAGCGAGAGCAGGGAGGGTGGGTGTAGTTTTGGGGTAGGAGAGAAAATGGGAAGTTTTAGGTGGGGGTATGGGTACAAGGAGAGGACTCGGCAATCCAACTACCCTTTTTAGTGACTTGGAAACAATAAATTATCCCTGAATCACAAAAAGAAAATATTGATCAGCTAAAATCTTAGTCATATATAATACTCTCACTTATACACACAACATATATAAATATTAGATTTGAATCTTGCATTTAATAAAATATATACCCTAAACTTTTTTCGACAAGGCTGTTTTTCGACTAGGACTCGGACTACCTCTTTTAGTGACCACCCTGTATGATGCCCGGGCAGGAGTGGTGTATCCGTAGTCTTTCCACGGTAGGGTATAAACATAAACTTTATTTGTATTTAACATGTTTGATGCACATAAATAAAAGGAGATGTGTCGGATGGTTGAAAGCCACAGTTGCTCGCGCGTTTGGCGGTTTGGGGCTAGCAACACGTATTATGAAAAACATGTATCCATCATACAATTCACTGTCTCTCACTACACTCACTCACCCCCGCAATTTACCGGAGGATAACAGGTTTTTCACAATACGTAGACGGAGGTCTTTTTAATAAAAACTCTGGGGGAGGCACTCGCTGCAGGCAGTTCTGACTTTTGTCTCCCTCATTCACATAGACAAAAAAATCCCTGATCTTCATAGCCCTCACTACCGGGGGCGTCTTAACATCGATCGAAAATGGGGAAAATAGGTTTTCCCGATATTCCTAATTACCTGTAATTACAAACGCTATACAGTATAGGCCTACTGATTCAAATGAACAAAATAAAAATGAAACACTGGGAAAAATCGTGGCAGGCTATATAAGTAAATAGTTTCCGGAAAATATGTGTTACAGCCGTCAATTGGGAGTTATATATATATATATATATTTTGTTTTGGTCAATATAAAGTTTATGTAATTAAACTGCTAAAAAATGGTATTCCTTTTTTGTATACATTTTAGAGTTGTTCTGATGTGTGATAATAGTAGGAAATGCATATTTACCCATTAAACAACAATCTAAAAACACGCCCCCACTAGCAATAAATCACTGTATTTGGTCATATCCGTCACGTTGGGGAAAATTAGGTTTGTGCCCCCTACTGTTGAAATATTCAACATAGCCTATTCTGTATCTCACCACAAACGGAGGTAAATATAGCCTACAGGAGACGCAACAATATAGGTAACAAATTTCTAATGGTAGCTTTGGGTTCCTATCATATGCTTCGTTTCTATATACTTTTTATCCCCGGGGGAAAACAAATCTTGTGATTTTTCATTTTTTTCTTGGGATTTATTGTTTCATTAACCTAACCAAAAAACCTAACCTAAATGTATTTGGGGGCAGAGATCAAAAGTATATAGAAATGAAGCATAGGCCTATGATGATAGGAACCCAAAACTACCATTAGAAATTTGTTACCTATATTGTTGCGTCTCCTGTAGGCTATATTTACCTCCGTTTGTGGTGGGATACAGAATAGGCTATGTTGAATATTTCAACAGTAGGGGGCACAAACCTAATTTTCCCCAACGTGACTCGCCGAGGCTACACTCGCGGCGGATGTAAACAATCCCACCCGCCTCCTGCGAGATAGGCAATATAGGCCTATATTTTTTGTTTTTTTATATTTCCAGGATCAGTAATAGGCTACATGTTTAAGCGCATTTAGGCACATTTTGGAATGAAGTACATGGTATAATAAACCTGTAGGCCACGATAATATCACCGGCTGAATGTAATTACCTAAACTTTATATTGTCCGTTTTTTTTAGTGTTTTATATAGTGCACATAAAATGCATTTCCGGTGGTTGAAACACATTAGCCTATATTATGGTTTTACAATATTATTATTAGGCTATAGCCTAGTAGGCTTCAAATGTTAAGAAATAATTCGTGGTAGGCTAGTTTCGGTAATAGGCTAAGTACAGTACCGTACAAAACATATAAATATATTGAAGTGGTTTATCAAGATCGCACACTAAATACAGATTTGCAAAGTAACGGTTTTTTCAACAGTTAAGACACTTACGCTTCCTATTTAGGCTAGTCTTGCGAATTATAATTATATAAGAAAAACGGCCACTCAATTTATCTTATTGAATTCAATGGAGATTTAGACCTAATCTCAGTCTGCCAGATAAATCAAGCAGGGTGTCAATTCACAAAATATGAATTGTGTTATCATTATGGTTTATTATTTTGTTATCATTATAGCGCGACGGAGCGGCGAAGGCGCGAGCTCTAGAGGGGTCCGGGGGCATCCCCCCCCCCCGGATTTTTTTTTGAGAATTTAGGTGTCTAAAACAGCATTTCCTGCAATCTAAAAGCAATCAAGATGGAACATAGCCTATGGAGACCAAAATTGTGTCAATATACCTTTTTTGTTTCTTTAAAAAAAAAGGGTTGGGGGAGTTTCTGTTATCATTATACAAAAAGTTCATTTGCGTTATCACTCAAAAAAAAAAAACAGCGTCGTTTGACACCCTGGCTCATAAATGTATTGCTCAGGTTAGTTTAAGCCAAACGAGACCAGCCTAAAGTAAACTAGGTAAACATACACAGTATAGACATACTGTATGTGTAGATACGGCAAAATAATAAGCACACAAACCATCTTACTATTATTTACTGACCTTCCAGCCAACAGGGAGCAGCGACGATTCAGCGTCGGCAACAAGTAGAAATATATTGTTCCTGTTATGTCTTATGATCGACTTCAAGTAATCCAATGTACCACTAACACAACACTTTCCACGATAACATTGGCAAGGTAAAATCCCACTCGATCCCCACAGTCACGGGCTAAGAATCACTGAGGAGAAAGGAGTAGCGGAGATCCACGAGGCACACTGAACTCGAGCGGAAGGAACAACACCCTCACGCTACCACTGCCAGACATATACTGACTGACACGAAACTGGTAGACTGGTTGCCCGAGCTTGCCCTGCCCTGCCTGTCTTTTGCTAGGACTTGGCTGGCTCTGTCCTACAGTAGGACGCTCCGCCCACCACCTACACTGCCCGTCATCTCCCAAACAATCGATTTATTTATTCTTTGTTTACCTCTCCCCTCCCTTACTGACAACTAATTCAAGATAGCCTGTATGTCGAGTTCTCTTTCACGAATAATAGGTCAGTTCAATAGCCTTCGTTCGATGAAAAAGACGACGCCCTCTCCACTCGTTCAAGTCTAGTATTGATACAGTTCACCAAGCCATATAGGCTACAGCAACTGTACCTCCTTCCTGTTTACTCTCTCTCTCTCTCTCTCTCTCTCTCTCTCTCTCTCTCTCTCTCTCCTAGACCATTCTTTCGGATGATACAAATCAACAAGCGGAAGAACAACAACAATAGTGAGACGAGCGGTATTTAAGGGGAGTGACCTGCTTTGTTCTCTCTCTGAGTTGTATCCATTCGTCCCCATTCAGCCAACTGTTTTAAGACGTTTATCCCCATTCAGGTGTCGATTTATACCTGGCGAGCGATAGCAAGCCACCATCTTTTCGATAATATGTTAGACAGCTGGCTAAATGGGTACATTTTTTTATAGAAAAATTACTCCGGCGACCCGGCGAAGCCGAATTTCTCCATAAAATGCTGGCTCACTATCGCTCGCCAGGAAAAAATCGACACCTGGATGGGGATTTTTCTTAAAACAGTAGGCTGAATGGGGCCGAATGGATACAGCTAAGAAAGAGAAAAAAACAGGTCACTCACCTAAACCTCACGTTGGGTTTGAAGGCAAAAATTCAAATGGGTGTATACTAAACAAATCGAATGGGGAGATTGTAGACACCAGTCGAGCAGGGCAATACTCAGGGGAGGCCTCATAGGCATGTGATAAGGAGTTGCTGGAACTCCTGTTTCATTTGTCTGGCCTCCCTCACTGTTTCTGTTTGTGTCTCACCTACACAGAGAGTAATCGAGCCAGCCTCATAAACACCTATTAATTTAACTACACTAAACAAGCACACCACACTTCTTTCCAGTTAAAAAAAATAACAAATGTTCTCACTGTTAATTTCGGGGGAGACACTTGTTACATGCATCTTTGCCTTTTGTCTCCTTCATACACATACAAAATAATACTTATTAGCTCTTACGACTGTACCACCTTGCACTAAAGGCGATTGTAATATTGTATTTATCAGTGCTTTAGGTGTAACCATACACAGTGAACGAACAATCTGTCACTACACACTGAGAAAGTTTAACTATCGAACTTCCATTCACACAGTTATACCCATTCAGTACCGGCGATATCCTTTTAATTATATTCTGCCAAATATTAGAAGGTTTTATTCAGCTTACGAAGGACGTCTACCAATTTTTGTTCTTGTTTGTTTTAAAGAGACAATGAACGGAGGAAGGAAAAACACAGATAAAACAAAAAGGTCCATGTGCCTAAAGGCATCCTCCATTCATAAAATGTTTGTAACAACTGGATTTAAACTTTTATAGATTGTAAGTTTGTGGAAAGCAACTCAAGGGAAGTGAATTCCAAAGAGTAGTAGTTCTAGGGATAAATGAATTTTGATAAGCAGAAGTTCTGCATTGTGGAGGAGAAAGTGTAAATTAATGGGCGCTCTCAGCTGCCCTAGTTCTACGGGGAAAGATGTGGAGAGGCGGCACAATTGAAGCAAGTTCCTTGGAACAATTGCTGTGAAAATATCTGTAGAATAATGCAAGGGATGCAACGTTTCTTCGTATGGATAATGTAGGAAGGTCCTGTGTGATTGCAGGGTTATTGATTAATCTAATAGCTTTATTTTGAATTTTTTCCAACTGCCTCAATGCAACCACTCCTCTTCCACTCCACAGAGGTGAACAGTAATCCATCTGAGAACGCACATGACTTTTATATATTACGGCCAACTGCTCGTCAGTGAAGAATTCTCGAAGTCTGTACAGGAGTCCCAGTTTTTTAGAGGCATTCTTAGCAATGCCTCTAACATAATGTGTCCAGCTCAAGTTAGTAGTTAATGTTACACCGAGAATGTCAACACTAGGGCAAGTGGGAATATTTACATCATTAAAAAATATATGGGAGTCAGTGAGATTCTGTCGGTTAGAAAATTGAATGTACTTGGTTTTCTGTGCATTAAAGGAAACTAGATTCTTTTGTCCCCATTCATTAATTCTAGAAAGGTCCTGGTTCAATGAAATTGCAGTGTTTATTTTTGAATTTATAAGATCGGGTTGGGTGAAAGAATTGGTAAATGTGAAGGAACTGTGGAGTGTTGAGTCATCTGCGTAGGAATGTATTGGATTATGAGTGGTAGATATGAGATCATTGATATGAATGAGAAACAGAGTTGGGGCCAAAACTGATCCCTGGGGAACACCAGCATTTATTGAGTGAAATTGAGAATAAAGGCCATCTACCATTACACATATTTTTCTGTTATGAAGATAAGAAGAAATTAGTGGAACTAATTATGCAAGGCCGTAGTGTGACATCTTCGACAATAAGGATTGATGCCAGACTCTATCAAATGCCTTTGATATATCCAGTGCTATTGTATGTGTTTCACCATGTTGGTCTGTAGCTTGGTTGATTTGATGCGTAAGACGGCAAAGAATGTCTGCAGTTGATCGACATCGTCTAAATCCATATTGCCTATCACTGATTAATTTATTATTCTCAAGATGCTTATTTATGTGATTATTTATTATAATTTCAAAGACTTTACCAAGAGTGGAAGTTATAGCTATTGGTCTGTAGTTTGATGGATCTGAAGAGGCACCTTTTTTAGGAACTGGATGGATGTTTGCTTCTTTCCAGGGTACTGGGAAGCATGATGTATGAGTACACAGACGGACAAATTTTGCCAATACAGGAGCGAGCACCAAGGAGCAATTCTTAAGTACTATTGGAGGAATTTCATCTGGACCAGGAGCCTTATCTACGGAGAGATTCTGCAAAATAGTTTTGACATGTCTGGTGTGGATCTTAAGTGAGGGAATTTCAGGCGAATTAAAATTATGTACAGGGACATCTTGATTTATTTCATATAAGGTTGAGTTGGTGAAGAAAATATCCGCAAGAAGGTTTAGCTTTACCTCGTGGGTCACTTACAAGATTGCCAGTCGGAGATTTTAATGGTGGAATGGATGAAGCAGTAGTGAAGTTGGATTTGAATGAGTTAAGAGTAGACCAAAATATTTTGTTATCGTTTGGATTATTTAGAAGTTTATTTGCCTGTTTGTGGAGAAAGTTTGATTTAGTTAGGTTTAATACAGTTTTGGCATGATTTCTGATGTTTCTAAACTAATTAAAGGCTTCATGTCTTTTTGATCTTGTGTATGCATTGTAGGCTATTGCTTTTTGTTCAGTTACTCTAGCACAATTATGGTCAAACCATTTAGGTGAATTAGATCTTTTACTGTACTTTTGATGAGGAATAAAAGTTTCCATTCCAATTTTTACAAAATCTTGTATGTGGCTCAAGGTCGAGTGTGCATCATTAGAAAATAAAGAGGTCCAGGGAATATCAAATAAAGAAACCTTGAAGACCCTCCCAGTCTGCCCTATCGTAATGCCATTTAGTCACCAAAACAGGTTCAGAGTGGGAAGGTGTGGTAGGTGATAGACAGGTGGCCTGTATCAGACAGTGATCAGAAGATCCAAGCGGGAACCTCACTGTAACATCTTAATTTTCTGAATTGGTTGTTAAAAATAAGTCCAGTAGGTGGGAATTATGATTAGGATTATCTGGTACAGGGGTGGGTTGGTTGACTAGTTGAGTGAGATTAAATGAGTCTGCAAATAGCTCACATTCAAGACCAGCATCATCAGTCCTGGCTGAATGAGTGAGCCATTCAACATTATGGACATTAAAATCACCCAACACAGTGATTTCAGAAGAAGCATTTAAGTTGAGGACACTGAGTTGTGAGGACAGAGAATCAAAAAGACTTTGCTCTGGAGGAGTATTTGGGGAACGGTAGATGCAACATATGTATTTAAATTTACCAGCAAAAATTAATTTGTATATAGAATAATCAAAATAGGGACAATTGAAACTAGTAACCTCCTCCAGGGCAATTTCAGACTTTTCGAAGCAACATACCTTTAGGTCTGACATTTTGGAGCAGTTGATAACCTGGAAAATTAAATCTAGACGTGTCAGATGTGGATGTTTCTTGAGTCTCTGTCAAAAAAAGGAGATTAGGGGATTCTGCTTGAAGAAATTGGTGTACAGAATTGATGTTAGAGTGAAGTCCCCTTATATTGCTAAAGAAAAAGCTGTACCGACGAGCAGCTTTGGGACGTTGCAATGCTCTTGACACAGTCGCATGATGACGACCGGGAGGGCCCTGTGTCGATGACCCAACCCTGCCGGGGGTGGATATCCGAGGGACCACCAGGTTTGCTCTTAACAATTGTATTGCCATGATTTATTAGGTAAAGATGTATGGTGTTACATGTATGATATGTAGTGGGAAGAGTAGTGTTTTATGGATAGAGGATAGCGATGTAGGGCAATGTCGTGAAGTTGGATGTGTATGTTATATAAAGAGGGTTTTCCTGATACCCCTGATGTGTGAGGCAGAAAGATATGTATCCAGCTACCAAGGCCTGGGAGAGAAAATGGAATTCAGGCTATTCCCTGAGTCTCCCGAAACCTTGGCGGTAGTACTTCCCTGGGCCTACCCCTACCCCTAACTTTTAATTAAAAAGTTACAGACCATCTCAATGAATCCTTTCAGCTACTATATATCCTTCTTATGCTTCATAAAATCGTCTAAATGCAGCTGAAATAAAAACGTAAATACGTCGCCGGTACAGAATGGGTTAATGCGTATATGGTTGGCGACCCTCTATGATTCTTTGACTTTGCAAATGTATCTATTGTGTTTGATTTATGGAAAAACTATAAAATATGTTTAATAATGCGTACAATTAGTATGCATTATTCTGCAAGTGTGTAAATGAATCCCAGTGCTTATTCTTGCATACTGAAAAACATCATGATTCACAAACTATCATAAGTGACTGCAACATAGAAAAGAATAAAATAGAATATAATTAGAATATAACACACGTATATTATATATCGCGGCATTTTGTTTTGATACTGAGGTGAAATTTGATGTGCAGATAGATCTTGCCCATCAAATGTCTTGAGCTACATCAGAACCGAGACTGCGCACCCAACCCTGAGAAATTCACGGTCGGCTGCGAAAACATAATTTTGGACAAGTAACCGTAATTGTTGATCTAAGACTTTGTCAATTGTATAGATAGGGCCTGTTAGAAAGACCGCATTCACATTTTGCTAGATAAAATGTAGTGAAAAACTATGAAAATGCGGGGATTTAAGTAATTGACTTTGATTTTTCGTCTTATATGTTGGCTTAAATACCAAACTGTTATTTGAAAGCCAATCTTAGATTTATAAGACATTGTGAAGGTTAACCTTTTCAGTAACATGGCCCCTTTATTTTAATTATGTCTTGAAAACGCTTGAATATGATATAAAGGTTAGGAAATCCTCTAGCAATCAACGGGATAAAATCTCTCATTTCAGTCTTTGATTCCTACAGATAATTTCTAAAATTGATATAATCATTTGATAATAGCCTAATTAGAATAGAAGAATGAGTCAAAACATACAGAAAGGGTTAACAAAAACTAGAACGGTATGACTGAGATATCGTGTAACAATTGTTCGCTTGTTCACGTATATTTGCATGGTATGGATCCACCTAAAATGCTATTGCTTCATAGTACATCAGTTTGTTGACCTCTTACGTATATATGTATAGAAATGTATAGTTATTGAAATGAATTTGTCAATGTATTTTGCTATACCGAAAATAGTATATATGACATATTTATTATTTTAAAACTTCGTCCAATACATATATATACTGTATGACTGTACAATCGGTTAAATTTGCATACGGGCAGAAGTAAAAGTAGTCCTCTAATGTTTGTGAGTGGCTGTACATTACAATACTGCAAATCATGTATATGTTCATTGTTCAGTATCATCACTGAACAAATAGAATTCCCCTTGTGAAGGTGATATACTGTGGCTGTTTTAGAAGCATGTTTCCCATCAAATGGCATTTTGTCCAATTCGAAATACCAAGACTGGCATTAATAAACTTAAAAATGCCTTCTTCATTTCAACAGGTTCAAGAACTGTGTACTTAATAAATCGTCTTGATTGCAAGAGGGTCTTCCTAATCAGAATAAATGGCTTGGTTGTAAATGTATGACATGTCGTTATTGAAGTAAAAAGTTATCTCACTACAATCTCCAGTCATTTACCACTACCTATTTTATAACTAACATGTTTCCAAGTACAGGTAGAGGAACCTATTGGAAATAAGTTTACTAAGGTGTATTAGGTTGTCCTTGTGGGAAAATTAAAAACTCGCTCTGTACTGGAATACATAATTATCTCAATATTGTCGATGTTCTTTACGTAGTATGATGTATGTGACTCCTACCAAATAAAGTCAATCGATGAATCTAGTCGGAAAACGTCGATGATCCCTTAAATGTTCAATACTTACATATATCTACCCACATTGCTACACATATATCAATAGTAAAGCATGTATAGTGAATCAAAATACAGCTAAAATTAATTACAATGAATTAATTTGCATAATGAATAACGTAAGAGGTTCTTGTACTATTGTGAGTGACTGTACAAGTCTCAACTTACGACGTCAACAGGTGTACTAATGTGTCCGAGATATTTTGTCCGATTGGCTAGATTGATAGTTAGATATGTAATGGTCCATAGTGAACATCCACAATCTTGCCAGGGCCTAGCATTATCATAAATCCTTACTGTGTCTGTCTGTAGATCTTAGAAGTCCTCGTTGAGCAAATGGAAGTTTTTGAATGAATGGACTCTACAAACATATGTGGCTTATTTCAAGCTATATAATTATTGCACAACTAAAACACAGCGTCCATATCTGTGAACGCACCTATTCGGCCTCAAAGACTTTCTAGTCAGGCCATCTATGAGGAAACCATAATTTCTTAAGGGGAGGATGGCCGTTTGTTTGCTCTATTAATTAATGTATTCATATATTTTTTTAGTTTCCTCCCTAGACCTCCATCAAGCTTAGAAAAACACCCCCAAGACAAATTTCAAGATAAATTTGTACATTTTTCGGTAGAAAAATTTTCCGACCGAAAGCCGGTTCCTCTTAAAATTGTAGGCTCGCTGTCGCTTGCCAGGAAATAATCGACACCTAAATGGCACGAAAGGTCTTAAAATTGACAACGAAATGGGGCGAAAGGTGTTAAAATCGCCAAACTAATGGGCTGAACGTCTTATAATCTCAAAACTAGTGGGGCTAAACATTAGGGTGAAGGGGGTCCAGAAAAACGGTCTGCCTCCCCTTAACTACTCGTCGGTGACAACTGGGTCATTGCAAGATTAGGTACAGATAACGATTTAATTCAACTTTGGACGACCTGTCAGAGTTAGAAGGGATATTTGTGTTCTTAACCCTTTGATTCCTAAAGGACCTTTCTAAGCCTAGTAAAATCACCTGACTAGCATTAATGTCAGATGAAAACTACTATAAAGAAGTAATCGATGACACGACACATGCATCGTATAACTGATTCTTTCAAAACACCGTGTCTTAATATTTCATTATTATCAGATTATTATTAGAAACTTTAGTTTACAAAGGGTCTGTGGGAGTTAAAGGGTTAATTGAGATCGAGTTAATCCCTTTGTTTGCTTGAGATAGTTCCTAAGCTGTGCATAATCGTCTAATGATAGCCAGAGAAACCGAAAAAACACATCATCGCGTAGTGAAAAGGTTAAACAGGACTATGAAAATAACATGCACTGAGTATAGAGATTTGAGTGATATAAAGAGGCACTTAACCTTTTCAGGACACGATGACGCTCCTTCTTAAGTTTATTAGGACTATCGTCAGGCGATTTCAATTAGCTTAGGAAGAACTTGTAGGAATAAGAAGGCTATTGGAGATGGTTTTTGCGAATTAAAATCTTAGAAATCTTTCCTAAAGTGCGTAAATTCGCCTTAACTTAACCACAATAGAATGCAAAATGTTATAGGGACTCAAGGGGTAAACAAACCAACAGACACAGATGGAGTGATAAGATAAAAAACAAGTTTGCTGAGGTGAGAAGGATAACAGGTTAATTAACATCAAAGAAATTAGAGCGCAAAAGTTTTGGAAGAGGTCTATGTCCTGCAAAAGCCTAATTCGTGCTGATGAAGAGGTGTCTTAGGCTTGAATAGGCAGAAGGAAAGACAGAATTTGAGGTTATAATGATCTAACATAGAAGGAACATAATAATATGTAGGGTTATAATGATCTAACATAGAAGGAACATAATAATATGTAGGGTTATAATGATCTAACATAGAAGGAACATAATAATATGTAGGGTTTCCTAGGTAGACCATCATGTGATCTAACATAGAAGGAACATAATAATATGTAGGGTTTCCTAGGTAGACCATCATGTGATCTACGAATAAGGTGTATTAAATGACTCTTTGAAAACAATAAACATTAATTAAATAAACACAATATTATCCAGTGATTAACATCAAAATTATCTTGTAATTGGTACTCAGGCCAGGAGCTAAAGATCAACCATAAAAGTCTACCCTCACCATCCTTGAAATTACAGCAAACGGGCGGCAAATTAATGAAAGCATGTGCTCCACCCGAGATTCGAACCTGGGTTACCACATACAGATCATAAACACTCAAACCATTACACCATGAACACAGTTAAGGATTAATATATCATACACACTGGATGCATACGGGAAGGAGCGACAAACTATCAATGTATCCAAGACGGGACTCCACAAAGGTGAATATATGGCGCTTGAGTGGGCATTATATACATCACCCCTTACCTGCCCCAATAACCCACTATAACCCACCCTGAATACCGATTTACTGGCCCGCCCATCAAATAAACGTGTGGGGGTAGGGAGGGTATAGGTCCGGGGTCTCCTATAATAAACGTGTGGGGGTAGGGAGGGTATAGGTCCGGGGTCTCCTATAATAAACGTGTGGGGGTAGGGAGGGTATAGGTCCGGGGTCTCCTATAATAAACGTGTGGGGGTAGGGAGGGTATAGGTCCGGGGTCTCCTATAATAAACGTGTGGGGGTAGGGAGGGTATAGGTCCGGGGTCTCCTATAATAAACGTGTGGGGGTAGGGAGGGTATAGGTCCGGGGTCTCCTATAATAAACGTGTGGGGGTAGGGAGGGTATAGGTCCGGGGTCTCCTATAATAAACGGGTGGCGGGAGGGAGGGTATAGGTCCGGGGTCTCCTATAATAAACGTGTGGGGGTAGGGAGGGTATAGGTCCGGGGTCTCCTATAATCAATGACGGATGGCCGGCCGCTGGGAGACTTAAGGCCAGATTTGTATTCGCTTGTATTTATGTGTTCATTTATGTATTTATTTATTATTCATTTTATTTATTTTTATTTATTCATATTACTTTCCTCCCAAGACCAACATCAAGCTTTAAAAAATACCCCCAGACACCCTTCCAGATAAATTTGTAAATTTTTCGGTAGAAAACTATCCCGGCCAAAGGCCAATTCCTCCTACATTGCAGGCTCGCTATTGCTAGCCAGAAAACAAATCGACACCACAATGGCACGAAAGACCTTAAAATTGGCAAAGTGATTGGGCGAATAATCTTAAAATCGCCAAACAAATAGGGTGAACATCTTAAAATCTCAAAACTAATGGGGCTAAACATGAAGGAGCAGGGGGGCCCAGAACCCCCCCCCCCCCCCCCCCCACCAAACCTCCCCTTAAGTAATGACGGATGGTCGGGCGGCTGGAGACTTAGTCCGGCCCTTATTGTTTCACCGGTAATGTGTGGGGCGAGCGTGACCGGGACTTGCTCACACTACCAGTTTTTGTGGCTGTGTTTTCTTTTTAAGGGAGAGGAAGCCAATCTTTCTCTCTCACTCTCTTACCCTCTCTCTCTCTTTCTATCTTACTCATACTCTCCCTCTTTATCCCTCTTGTGGACCAGTTGTTAGTCCTTTAAGTGACTTTGTAATGTATATTTGGTGCATTGCATTATCAAATATAACCAAAGCAAATCACTCTCACTCACACACACACACACACACACACACACACACCTCTCCGTGGCGTAACGGATAGCGCGTCTGGCTCATAACTAGAAGGTCCCGGGTTCGAGACCGGAAGGGGAAGAGATATTTGGGCAAGTTTCCTAACGGTGTAGCCTCTGTTCACCTAGCAGTATAAATAGGAACCTGGTATAAGTGGACGAAGTTGTAACGTCCCCTCTGGGGGTTGGTGGTCTGTTACAAGGTGAGAAGGGATCATTTAGGTCAACGTAAGCCTTCGGGTGAGACTGGTACCATACATATCAACCCAAGCCTTCAATTTCAGATGTCGCCAATTTAATCATTACAGATTACACTCACATCCACAGCCAACGATACACTAACACATGCCATGCACTTAACGCAATACATTCCCAGTTAAGGAGGCGCGATAATAATTAGCTGAAGCTCGCATTGCGTAGAATCCCCCTTGACAAAAAAGTTCGGTGAATTACACACACACACTCTCTCTCTCTTTCTTAGGATCTTTTATTAATGTCGGTTTTCCTGCAGGCCATCCGTAGTCATCAAACGCGTCTTTAAAAAAAAAGTATGTAATAATCTATATAATATTTTCCATTGTCTGTGTGTCTGTGTGTGTGTGTGTTCTTAATAGGCGGCCGCAGTTTTGGACCTGGGGAGCTGAAACTTCGCATGTGGGTGTCAATTGACCTGGGTCAGGTCATAGAGGGGGCGAGGCCACGATCGGAGGTCGTTTCGAGGCCGAAATTGAAAAAAACACATGAAAAACATTGAAACAAATTGCCGTTTGGGGCAGAAGGAGGCCTCCGATCGAAAAGGTGTATGGAACGAAAGTTGTTCGCAGCCCCCCGAAATGGGGGTACAGATGAGGTCAGATCCAAAATCGGAGGTCATTTAGCGGCCGAAATCGAGGTCGCCGTTTAATGAGGCACAGGGAGGTCGAGGTCGGTGATTATGGTAGTAGTAGTATTGTGATGATTGTGGTAGTAGTGATTGATGATGGTGATTATGGTAGTAGAATTTAAACCCGGGCAACGCCGGGTACCCCTGCTAGTTATCTATATTATTAAATCAGTTCGTGTGTCTGTTTGTCTGTCTGTGTGTTCTTAATAGGCGGCCACAGTTTTGGACCTGGTGAGCTGAAACTTTGCATGTGGGTGTCAATTGACCTGGGTCAGGTCATAGAAGGGGCGAGGCCACGATCGGAGGTCGTTTCGAGGCCGAAATTGAAAACAAACAAAATAAAACAAAATTGCCGTTTGGGGCAGAAAGAGGCCTCCGATCGAAAAGGTGTATGGAACGAAAGTTGTTCGCAGCTTCCCAAAATGGGGTTACGGATGAGGTCAGATCCAAAATCGGAAATCATTTAGCGGCCGAAATCGAGGTCGCCGTTTAATGAGGCACAGGGAGGTCGAGGCCGGTGATTATGGTAGTAGTAGTATTGTGATGATTGTGGTAGTAGTGATTGATGATGGTGATTATGGTCATAGTAGTGGTGGTAGTAGTGATGGTGATTATGGTAGAATTTAAACCCGGGCAACGCCGGGTACCCCTGCTAGTAATAATGAAAACAGTATTTCAGTTGGCAATCATTAGACAACAAACGGTTTCAGTAAATGCAATTATGTTTTATTAACCCTATCAGTCTACTATGACGTATTTTAAATTCTATTTTGGCAATTATTAGAAGACTTTATTGGGCTTAGGAAGGGTTTGTGGGTCTATAAGGGTTAAGTAAGAGATATATTTACACAATTGACTGTCAGAAGTTTGTCCTTAGCTGCCTAAAATCGCAATGTGCTAGCAAGAATAACATGATAAACGTCATGTTACTAAAAGGGTCCAAATATTTCTGATAATGAGTGAACGGTAACGTGTTTTATTAGCCATGGTTTCAGGTTGCTTGATTCCATTATAGTGTAGTTTTCCACCACCTTTTTATTTGATGATGATCTGTTTTTTCTATGTGTATGAAGGAGACAGAAGGCAGGCTACCTGTAACGAGTCTCTCCCACAAAGCCAAAAGAGTGACAGAGAGCCAAATTCAAGGGACATTGAGGTCAAAATGCCGGGACACACAAAGTTTAAAGCAGTTTAAGTCATACTGTAGGAAGAAAGACAGATTAATTGAGGGAGAGAGTTCCAGAGTTTACTAGTTGAGTAGGAGAAAGACAGAACATTTGCTAAATCTTGGATTGGAGAGTTTATAGGAGTGGGACTGTGTTGAAAGGCGGGTGCCTTGCACTCGGCACAAGGGAGGGTGTTTTTATTTTTTGTTTTTTTTTTCTTTTTTTCTATATTCCAACTTAGGCCTACTTCCTCTCGGGCATAGGCTGAGAGCCTTAACATTCACCGCTTTACAATGAACAGTGAAGCCTGTGAGGTCTTGTTCCAGTCTAGGTAGTGAGACATGTGAAGCACGTAGAGTACAACGAACACCTGCCATCTTGCCTTCACATGAGGCACGGTGATCACTCATGGCCCGAAACGACCCCATCTCTGAAGCCATCTCGTTCCCGTGCTTCACTGTCTCACCCCCTACACTCGGACTCTCACACTTACACACACACAACGCCACCTGTTGAGCAGATAACTCACCAGGCATTGCACCCCTATAGCATATTTTGAATATGGGAATATTCATACAGTGCTATTTAATCAGGGAACAATGAGGGTATTTTATTGACGTTTCGGTGGGCTTGTGGTAATGCACTGATACTAGGTACAGCACAAATTCCATCCCAATAATATCTCGGTATGCACCGAGAGAGCTCTGAAGAACACTTATCGTTGTAATGGCGATAGAAGAGTGAAAGAGATGTAACATGGCAGCGTATAGAAATAAATTGTAGGGAACTATTAAGAGGAAGGGAGTTGATGAGGCGAAATGCTTTTGATTCTACTCTTTTGAGAAGTGCGGTATGGGTGAAACTTCCTCACACATTCGAACAATACTCGATACATGGACATACTGTGCCCCTTTACATAGCAAGAAGCTGTGCGTGGGTGAAGAACCCACAGAGACGGTTGAACACATCTAACTTCAGGGAAGCTGTTTTAGCAAGAGTGGTAATATGATCTTTCCAAGAAATGTCCGATGAAAAAGATACACCAAGAATATTGAGAGAAGATTAATGGTTGTTTGTGTATTGTTGAAGAGTAAGGAATAGTCTTGAGGAAGATTGCAATGGGTAGATAGAGGGAGAAATTGGGTCTTGGGGGCATTGAAAGTAACAAGATTTTATCTGCCCCATTCAGAAATAATTGGTAGATTAGAAAATAGGCGTGCTATTTCCTCATCACGTAACTTTTGGAGTGATTACATGCTCGGTTGTTGTGAAAAACTAATTGAATAATGTAACGTAGAGTCATCAGCATATGAGTGGATGGGACTAGAGGTACAGTGGAGGAGATCATTAATGAAGATTATAAATAAAATTGGATATAGGAGAAAGCCCTGAGGTTGATAGGTTGAGGAGTGAGCGATGGCCGTCTACAACCACAGCTATGGAATGGCCAGAAAGGAAATTAATGATAAATGCACAGATAGAGGGGAAGAATCCGAAGGAGGGTAGTTTGGAAGTAAGTGATTTGTGCCAGACTTCATCAAAGGCTTTTGATATGTCTACTGCAATAGTAAAATCTCCCTGAAGTTCTGAAAGGAGGATGACCAAGAGTTAGTAAGGTAAGAAAGGAGATCACCAGTAGAGTGACCCTTAAGGAAATCATACTGCCGATCTGAAAGAAAATTATGGGAAGACATATGCTTAAGAAATTTTGAATTAGGAATCGATAAAAACAAACTTTGGAGATCCGAGAAATGAGAGCAATTGGAATATATTTGGAGGGTTAAGAGCGGTCACCCTTCTTCGGGACACGTTGAATGAGAGTAAACTTCCAGCAGGAAGAGGAGATGTTAAAGGAAAGACAGAGACGAAAAAGATTGCCTAGACAAGGAGAAGCGAAAATCAGTAAATGGGAAATCAATGAAGTATATGGGAAATCAAAAAGTACAGCCGAAGAGCCTTCCAGTCGGCAGCGCCAAAGTGCCACACGCGCCGCTGGCTGGGAGAATCAGATGGCCGTACTGGATCGTGTTTGCGCCTGTGTGCTAGTTGGAATTGTGCATTTTATTTTCATCACACGTGACCTGTTGGATTGGAGTCTCAGAATATAGTGACTTAACCCACTGGACCCCAGCGACGTACGTGATGCGTCGGCAATGTATGTAACGCTAAAACCCAGCGCCGCATAGGGTGCGTCGCGGTTAATTAATCCGGTCCTATGGCACCTAGAGGGCTCAGATTTGTATGGGGACTGCATAAATATCCCACACAACAATGCCGATGGTTGAAAACTCTCAAAGTCCAACCACGTGCGCGCAAAAACATGCTTTTGCATGTTTTTGCCTACCCATTTCCCCATGTTAACTCCGACTTTCGGGCGCCCCGTAGGACCCCTTAATGACCTAGGGGATCGTTTTTTTGTTTTTTTCCTTCATTTCTAACCCATTCCAGGTGTTTTCTGGATTCTTTTTCTTTTTCTTTACAACCTGCCGGTCCTGGAGTGTATATTTATATTATTTTGCCTGGAGCTCAGTGGGTTAACTCACAAGTAATTCCGACCACAATGACGTCGAGTACATTAATAACTTATTTACCCACACCCAACCAAACTTAATTAATCTTGAGCTGACAAAGATATCATAACCTAACTAAACCTTTTCGAAATATATAGTAATTGCCTAATTTAATCTTTCACTAATCTAGCCTTACTAAATTAAAGGTGTAGCTGAAACAACTCGACTGAGGTGATAATATGTAATACCCATGATTTAATACCAACTTCTTGAGTTATATTATTAGGACATGATTTTCTCTTTGTGTTATGTTATAGTAGATAAAGGCGCTGGGTACTTAGTGTCTAACACTCTAACTGAATTAATGAGATTCTACCAGCGCCGAAAACAAGCACAGTCTATGTTATAGTCGAGATGGTATTGAGGACCTTCTTGAGTAAAGGTAATTTCCATTTTTCCTCAGGATTTGTTAACTGGTTAAGTTAAATTATGACTCGTACATACCCAAGAAAGGGTCGCACCTACCATTTTACAGCAATACTGCTGACCCAACTTTGTGAATATTACGGAATTTGCATCAGTGAAGGGTCGTGGGGAACTACAGAACCTTTATTACACAGAGACTATACAGGTGTTAGCTAAATCAATTTTGTGACTAAAAATCCATGCCGACGCAGAATTTCATGGACAGTTCATGCTATTTTGGCCATTTGTATATCTTTAATCTTTAATGCTGGTTTGCAATGTATCATGAAATATTACTAACGTTAACAAAGCTATCACAAATTTAGATCTGATACGGTCTTCATGGTGTAATGATTAAAAGCGTGTAAGCTCTGTATGAGATATGCTAGGTTCGAATCCTGGAATGATCACATGCTTTCATTAATATTATTTGGGGTGTTATTGGTGTTAAGAACGATGAAAAAACAATAACAACACTATATGAATACCTGCACATATTTAAAGATCTCTCAGGACCTAAGAAGTGAAAATGACAGAGGAGCGAGCCACCCCAGCCAGCGAGCAAACATAATGGAGTGAGTGCAGCTCGGGAGATTAACAGAAATGGAGGAACTAGGGGAGGAGGGAAGAGCAGACCTAGATATTATTACGATATTTGGTATATTTTTGAGGCGTTCGATTGGTCCAGCCATTTTCAAGTAATGTATTATTAGTTTGCCACCTAATCTAAGAAAAACGCCTCCCTCTACACTTTTCAAATCCCCGACCCCCTGGAAGGTAATTATGTACGGTCGCATTCATTAATGCTGATACATGTATTTTACAAGCTGTCTCGGATTGAATGGAATATTTTTACCTACAGCCGCCCGGGTGGCTCAGTTGATAGCGCGCCTGCTTCCCATCTTACAGGTCTCGCGTTCAATCCCCGCTCAGATTGAAAAGTTTTTCTGAGATATAGCCGGCGGTTACCGTCTCCTCATGAGCAAGGGAGATGGGTAATGGTCTCTGGTTGATTAAAGATGTGTCAAGCGCTTGAGAATCCTCGAAGGAGGAGATATGGGCGCTATATAAGTAACCAGACGATTATTATTATTATTATTATTATTATGCCAGCTATTTGTATTTGGGAGGTTCCTTTAATTATTTGGAGACTACAAAGTGTATTAGAACTAATGATTGCGACTGTACATTTTTCGGTAGAATATAACCCGACCGAAGGCTGATTTCTCCTAATTGCAGGATCGCTATCGCTCACCCAGGTAATAAATCAACACCTGAATGGGGTGAAACGTCTTATCGCCAAACTAATAAGGTGGAACTTCTTAAAATCTACAAAATAACGAAGTGAAACAGGCCCCCAAAAGCTCCATCCCGTACTACATACGTTTAGCCCAAATGGAGGAACTCTAGGGGAGAAGGGAAGAACAGCCCCGGATACAAGGACATGGCCACACAAATAAAGGAGGGGAGGCGCGATCAACACCAAATGACCGTGTTTCTTGATGGTTGGGTAAAGAGCTCGTGTTAAGTGTTCGTTGTTCTATATAGTTCTTCATCATTATGATTATTATTAATATTATTGTTATTATTATTATTATTATTATTAGTATTATTATTAGTAGTAGTAGTAGTAGTAATAGTAGTAGTATTGTTGTTGTTGTTGCTGCTGTTAAACTAAATGGGGAGGGTAAACGGGATCACCAGAAAATAACCGTGGTGGTTTTTGATGGTTGGCTGGAGGTAGCGCCAACGAACTTGACAATAATCTTGATCCCTGACCTCTCTGTAACTCAAATGGGCCTAGAGCAAACTGGCTGTAAATATTCACACCTATTTCCTGGTGGACTCTTCCCAAATGATAGAAACTTCAGCCCGATTGCTTTTATTAATTTTGAGTTATAAGAAGTTAAGGGGCAATATTATTGTCAAGTTCGCTGGCGCTACCTATAGTAGTTCATGCCAAAGTTTAATTTTTCTTTGTTATAGTTCTACACTGTATAATTATTATTAGTATTGTTATTATTATTATTATTATTATTATTATTATTAGTATTTTATTTTTACCTTTCCTTTTAAGTTGAGGGTAGTGGGAAGGTAATCTCTTTCTCTCTCTCTCTCTCTCATTCTTGACCAAATAATTTATGCTAAATTTCCTTTTTTTATGTTCAACAATGTATTAATGTCTGCCAGATGTTGCTTTAAATAATTACAGTTTACATAAATTACAGTTTGAATATTACTTTAATTATAAAATATATTTGTTGTTGACAATTGAATGTATATTTAGTATTGCTATGGTAATTTAATACTCTAGGTGAGGGCTGGTTCTATCCAGAGTGAGGCTTAGCATACTCTACCCAACCTTAGCCGTCTCTGTCTCCTTTACTGTCCTACTTTTCCTTCTGGGGACAGGTGGTTAGGAATCCTCCTCCCCCCACTAGACGAGACAGAGTAATGGGCAATGAGACGCGAAAGTGGTCCCAGACCCTAAGAATTGGAACTTTAAATTATGTTCTGTTTGGGCTCTGTCTCGAGTCGGCCACCCGCAGCTATTGGGTATGCCTGAGTACATACATACATACATACATATATTTAATACTCTTGCAGTTTTAAATCATATATGATAAAGGCGTAGTCTCTCTCTACAGGCATAATTATCTAATAGCTATTCCAATGTGAGAATTGGTAATATATTAATATTAAGCAACACTACAAAAAAAAAACTCTGCATACATGTATCTACACATATGCAATGCTTTTATGTCTCATACTTATAAACGTTCTCAACAGAACATACCAAGATCAGTTGCAATAAATGCAGCTTAAATATAATAATAAGAACATACACAATAATGAGGACATTACATAGGATAAACAGCCACCAGAAAGACAAACACAAATATTGAGGATTGACTGGTAGGCCACAGATTCGTGCCTACCAATTATATACAGTATATAAGGTTGAGAGAGAGGTACAGTCATAAGACAAAGTGTCTTCCCACCTTTGCACTGAGTGAAAAAAAAAAAAAAAAAAAATTGTTATTAAAAGCTCAAATGCTAAAATACTTATAGCTAAATAATAGGGACAGGAAGGAAGGCAGGAGGGCTGCAATTGTTCTGGTGTTAAAACTGTCAATAGCTTTGGTACGGTACTTTATGCCTAGCACAGCGAGAACAGCTTTTGCTTTCAGATTGTACAATCGCCGACAGTTTGTACAAAGGTGGTACAAATATTCTCCATCAATTCTGACACGCTGAAGAAGCATTCTAAAATATTATCTGTAAACAATCAGTACTTTCCTCTAAGTGTTCTCTGTTTTAAGCCAGCTACCTGTCCAGGCGTTTGTTCATTCTCTAGGATATGAATTGTAGCCCTTTCCGACTCCTCTAACTGTTTAAAAGAACTCTCAAAATGGGTCTCATACAGTAGGTAAGAAATTGAATAGAAAATCGATTTAGTTAGGGATAGGTTAAACAACTTAGGGCCACCATTTGTGTCCTCGAGCGTACAGTACAGTCACGATAATAGTGCTGTCTATACATTCTTGAAGCTATCTCAGGCTTAGCCGTTTCTGTCTGTCACTTTTATTGTTCTACTTTTCCTTCTGGTGGTGGGAGGTTACTAATCCTCCTACCCTTGTAAAATTCACCTGCTAGTCGAGACAGATAAAGAGGCAAGATAATGCGAAAGTGGTCCCGGACCCTAAGAATTGGAACTTTAAATGTTTCTGTTCGGTCTCTGTCTCGAGTCAGCCCTTGTCATCTATGGGGTATGTGCCTGAGTATATTATACTCAGGCACATACCCCATAGATGACAAGGGCTAACGTACTATTGTGGACATAAGTCCTGATACACCTGCCCGGCAGAGAATCGCGAATTGTGTTGGTAACATTGATACACCCCCCCCGCCCCCACTCCTTCCCCTCTCTACCACCTTCTCTCAGCCAAACCCTCCCTTCTTCTTTCTCTCCTGTTTCACGTCTGTAAGCCCCTCCTCCTGGATTGTTTTCACCGCTGTAACTTTAACCAAGGCCATGACTATAACCACAGGATAATAAATATCACGATAACCTCTCTCTCCTTCCTTTCTCTCATTTCTCCCTCTTATCATCGTATCTATGTATTTGTATGCATGCTTTCCAAATCTTGTTCCTAAAATTAAATAGCATATCGTTAAAATAGCAATAGAAGCTCATGTTCATATTTGCCAATTATTATAAACTTAGCTCAATATACAGTTTTCTGATCCATTCGAATATGTAAGTATATTAACAATATAATGTTATCTAAGTCAGATACAATTGAGTCTTTAATATACTTTTACATTCTCATATATCAATTAAGTTATGATTAATTAAGCCCATATATCCCAATATCTGGAGTAAGCATGTATTTTACTGTTAAAGTATAAATATAACACTATTACAAAAGATACTTGATCCACACATAAAATGGGTACCTTGATTCAATGCATTGAATATTAACTCTCTCCGACATATGACGCAATTTTGAGCCTATTCGGGATACTTTAAAGCCTTTGTTACCATCAGGGGTATTTAGAAACCTTTAGTTTAGTTACTTCAACCTCTGCAGTTGTCTTTGAGTTAGTTGTGGGCAGAAAAATAATTTTGGAGAGGTAATTATAAGTGAGAGAACTCTATGTCGTATTGCTAATCTGGCAACCTCTGCGTCATATGAGTCTGAAGGGGTTAAAATGTAAAAATATATGGTTACGTGTGTATTCTCAATACAGTATTCGCCTGTCATAAATAGAGACATTTTAGTAACCCTTTTGGTACCGGGGACATCACATATACATTTCACTATGGCTATATTCAGACTATTATATGTAGATAAGAAAGGGGCTGTGGTAGCTAAAGTGTTATTAGCGATAGTATGTAGCATTTTAATTAGTAGACGTCCTTCTATAGCTTAATACAATCGTCTAATATTTGCCAGAATAATATTATGATGAAAACAATATCACCGGTGCTGAATGAGTTAAACCTCATAATAAACAATATCACCGGTGCTGAATGAGTTAAACCTCATAATAAACAATATCACCGGTGCTGAATGAGTTAAACCTCATAATAAACAATATCACCGGTGCTGAATGAGTTAAACCTCATAATCGTAGCATTAATTGGATGGGGAGATTCCTGCCCATACCATGATAATAAAACACCAACCAAAGAAACTAATACAAAAACCAACAACCTAATGATTCATGAAGTAGGATATAAATGTAATGGATAAGGAATCTTATAAATACTGAAAAAGTGGGAATTCACCTAATGTAAATAAGATTATTGTCGTCCCTTTATTACTTTAAATATGTAATGTAATATGTAACACCTATTTAATAGGTGTTTCAACATAACTACTATTGGGTCAAACAGATCATACAATAAAACATTGAATTATTATTTATTGTAATAATAATAAAATTAGGCTGTCCTCCAAAGAGATTAGATTTACACTGGAGTGGTAGAGGTATTGTTAAACAAGCAGAGGAAATGTTTTGCGTTTGATTATCGTCTTGTCCAACAATAAGATTACCGGTAAAGTTTGCAACACATCATTAAACAAAGAGCACTATTGATATAGCCTTATTTATATACGGTGGCATTTATTTGTAAACTTGTTTTTTTCCTAAATAATATTATATTTGTTTGTAGCTATTAGCTGTATACACCATCAATTTGCTGAATATATTTCTCAATCCAATATTTCTTAAATTCATACTGTGAAAAGTAAATGCGAGGGTTGGTTACATATTATATAATACCGGTACCATTTTCTTTCTTCCACGTGCAATTAATTAATATAGATAGATAATTATACACAATGTTCAAGTGTTCGTATATAGCTTATACGCGAAGAGTGTCCATGTAGGGCCGAACCTGTTGTATACCAGGATAAACATAAACAAATAAAAATAATAAAACAAGAAAGTATATAAAATAACTGCTTCGCTCTGGGCTTTATTTACGGTACTTAAGAGGAAACACACGTTTTAGAGAGTCCTAAGCCGAAGTGTTTGTTGTGGTTTCACCATATACTAAGTTCCCCAGGCAGTTTGTTTCAAAATGTATTATTATAATAATGTGATGCAGTGCAGATATTGTGTATTTGAGTTATAGGTTATTTGTTAACAAATTACGGACGTGCACTTCATTAAAACACATAATTGGAAGTAATGTATGAACAATTACAACAAAAACAATGTTACGTAACCTTGTGTCACCAATATAACTAATGGAGGTGATGTCGTGAGTGAAAACAAATGTGTGTGTGAAATGGTAGTAAATAAAGGCATATAAAGATGACACAGATTCTACTTGTCAATTTATTATAAGTATTTGTGTCTGTAACTATCATAATAATACATTTGATAGCTTGTCCTGCATCATTTAAGCTACTTCAATCGTGATTACTATAGCTATAGAAATATTTCATTAATTTAATCACTGTTAACAAATTATAGTTTACATCCCAAAGGTTCTTCTTACGCTATATAAAATCGTCGAAAAAGGGCCCCCATAAACTGTCAAACTGCGTCATGAATCTCAAGGGGTAAATGGTGTTGCAAGGAAAACCAAAGAATATCCTCCTCCTGTCGGAGGCAATATTCAAACTCGAAACATTTTAGCTCTGTGTTGAACACTTATAACCTCTACCACACATTTACACATTTAAATAGGCAGTGACGGCATTTCTTCCCTTGCTTGTGATTACTGTATGATATCTACGTTATAGATGTGGTCTATGTGATATTCTATAGCTCTTAAGGTTTGGATATAACTGATCACATTAGCATTATAATTATAATTACTATGACTTATCCAGTTTAATGAACAAATATGGAATAATAAAGATAAGTTTAATGAATTCAAATAATAATGTGGTAATCTAGAGTGATATCCAAACCTTAAGAGCAATGAACTATTACAGGGAACACATAAATAACGCAGATATAATACCGTAAACACAAGTAAGATATGAAATGCCGTCGCTGCCTATCTTTTTATTATTGTGAGTAATAAGTGAAGCAGGGCCTGTGATTGGCTCTAAGCCACGTGGGCCAAGTCAGTCAATATTCATCTCGTGCTTACTTTTTGGGTTTATCACATATTTATTTCGCTTGTGTATACTGTATGCTATATATGTGATACATGTGTATTAATGTAATATATCGTGACTCTAAATATTTGGATATCACTTTACATTGTTAAGTAATCATTTACATTATTAAAACGTGTCTAGTATAATGAATGAATATAGAATAATACAGATAATAATACAGAAATTAGCAGTTCTGCGTCTCTTCTGGGCCAGTGAGCTACGGTATTGATAAGATGGGAAATCATGAACGTCGATACAAACACCAACTAGGAGCTAGATATATGGTTGAGTGAATGGATAGTAGCTACATTTATAAGTCTTTATTCAATTAAGGAAGGAAATGTAGCAATTAAAAGGCTTCATACTAGCTCAATTAATTCTTCTAAATACCACAGATCCTTGCTTATCTGCACAACATTGTGTAAATATAGCTGTAATAAAACAAAACACAACCCCGATACGGAAGGGGTTATTCTCGGAGGGAACCGTGTTAGTTGCGGCAGTTGAAAGACACCAAATTTCCTCAAGTAAGAAAATAACATGCAAGTTTGTGTAATGTAATGTCACATTAATGTGTGTGACCGTGTGTTTGAGTTGACTAGTTACGAAATATGAATAGATTAGTGTAAGCTGCCGTAGTTAAGGGGGAGATGGGTTGACAGGCGAGTATTGAAAATACACACGTAATATTCAATAAATTTAATATAGGAACCTATTTTATATGTGTCAATTATTTCATTCAATAAATATATACACTTTGACAGTGAAATACATGCTTACTCCGAACAGTGGGATATATGGGCTTAGATAATTATAACTGATTTGAAATATGATAATGCAATAGTAAATTAAAGGTTCAGTTGTATTTGACTTGAATAACATACATTGTTAATTAACTTCCTTGTTCGAATGGATTATCAAACTTTATATTGTGTTAGGATTGTATAAAATGGCAAATATACAATATAAATGAAGTATGTAACGATACGATATATGATTTTAGGAAGATGATTGGAGAGAGGTAGAAATAAAAAACGGCTTATAGACGTGAACATGAAGGAAAGAACTAGAGGGGGAAGGGAGGGCTTGGCTGAGAGAGGGTGGTATAGTAGGGATGGAGTGGGGGGACGGGGGGGGGGGGGGGGGGTATCAATGTTACCAACACAATTCGCTGATGCCTCTCAGGCAAGTGTAGCAGGACTTGTGTCCACAATAGTACATACCGTACATACATCTCGGGCAGTAATGATCCACCTAAATAAATCTCTACCTGCTTTTTGCATTTTGGAGACTAGTTTAATCAGCTCGAGATTCAGAGGCATAAAATGCTTCACAATTATACTCCGTTTCTTTTTAGTTGACGATAAATTGAATCCCTTAGCAGCTAATGTCTCAATACTTCATTGACAAATATGAAACTACTACCGGTATGTGTCTGCATCATATTATGACCAAGTTTATATAAGCAGCACCATATTTCACTACAAAATCTTCAAAATAACTGAGAAATCTTGATGGGAACTTTGAAATTTAACGTCAATTGAAAATAAACAGGGTTTAGTTTATAATCAACTCGAGGTTCAAAGGCTCAAAATGCATCACAACTAATATCCGAAACTGTACGGTCGAGGTTAATAAGTGTTGTCAGATATTTCACAAAGTTTCGGACACTGACTAATAATCTGAGGGATAAGCACTTTTCCCAGTAACTATAAAGATACCAATAAAACTTTTTGAGCGAAGAGCACTTGAATCTATGACAACACTTAATACCCCCGACTGTACACCAACCATCAAATCTTGGACCACTCACCACCACCGCAGGAACATTTAATTGTTGATAACTTAATTAATGAACATACTAATAATAATATAACCTTTGATATTTAACTTTCTGATAAGAATAAGTGCATTGCTAAATTATACATGTTACCCAAATTTCATTTATTGCCGGAGCAAAATTTGATACCACTAAAACCTTGTCAAAACAGGTCGTACATTGCTTAAAATACATACAAAGTATCAATAGACGATATTGTGATTCCATCAAGAATAGAACTGGCATTAACTAATTCAGTAGAAGTTATAGATAAACTTAATACCATGCAGAGAGTTACCTCAGTAAATAGCTTCGACTTTTCAACTTTGTATACCAATTTGCCTTTAGATTTATTATTGTCAGAACTTTGCTTTATCATAGATTTGCACTTTGATAAAAAATGTATTAATATATGTTTTTACATAAATGTTTATTCATATTTTAATTATGCGTCACTTAGGTCTGATCCCACTAGTTCAGTATATTTTAATAGAACTACACTTTGCAATACTTATGTTAGATTCGGGCCCTACATTTTCAAACAAATATTAGGAATTCTTATGGGGGTGGATATGCTAGCTTTTTAATTGCAGACTTATTCTTGCTTTCTCTAGAATTTAAATTTATAAAAGACTTAGTTGACAGTAGCAAGAAAAATAACATCCCAGCATAATTAGCACTTAGTAATAGGAGTAGATATATTGATGATATTCTCGTTTGCAATATGGTAAGTGTTTAATCAAGTCGCTAAACAAATTTATCCAAATTCCATCCCCCTCACACAAGGCAACGTAAATGATGAAGTTGAAAATGTTCTTGATATAAAATAACTTACAGTATTAACTTGAAGTTTCTCGTATAACCTCTGCTTACTTTTTGTTTGTATGTATTTTTTTTTTTTATCTTTTTCTATGGTTAATATTATGTTTTTAAATTAATAATTGTTCTTGTTAAAAAGAGTACTCTTTGTTTAAATCTGTGGTTGCTTTTTCATATTTTGCAATTATTTTTCTTTATTATATTGTATCTATTCATTGTCGATAGTATCAATGGCTTGCTTTTGCGATTTCCTTAGTTTATTTGTACAATAAATGTAGGTTATTTGTAGGGTAGTAATTGATAAGGGTCACTTGAGGCATGCTATGCTTACAGGTAGTACCTACCCGATAGCACTATCGTTAGTGAGTGCTGTATATTTTTTGTACTATTATTGATATCTTGTCAAATTGCAAATTATCTTATTATAACATTTGATACACAACTGTAGTTTCTTTATTCATACCGAATTTAGTAATATGTACCAGAACGTCCCGCACTTCCCAAACTGACTAATTCCTTAAACATGACGATAGTGCATTGTTATATGTGCGATTAGTTTGCTTGGGAACCAGATTAACTTGCTCATGTAATAATGTACACCCTATGTGGTGGATTGTGTTCTTTTATTTCATATTGTATTTTATTAAGCGTTGTTTCCACATAGCGAGTTTGATTAGTTCCTTTGCGTTTATCTTGTGTCGTCCCAGTTTTGGTTTGTTTAATTTTAGTTTTACATTATAATTAGTATTTAATGTTTTGCATTTTTACCTTGAATCACTATTAGAGCCATCTTCATATACACTGTATATACTGTATATATATATATATATATATATATATATATAAGGGTGTATTGAAACAACACTTACAGACTTCAAGTGCTAAGTACAGATTAAAAAAACAAGTTCACTTTATTCTATAATGAAATATACAATAATTAAGCATTAATTATTTACAGGATATACAGTAAAATAATCAGTGTCGTCCAAGCATGTGCTATAAGCCGAACACTGGCATTGGTCTCCCTATTCATCTCCAGCCCCCCCACCCCCCCCTTCCTCCCTCGCCCCCTTCCTCCCCCCAATCTCCTAATTTATATAATGTTGAATTATAAACATAATTAGTTTTCGGGTTGACATAATGTAATTTATATTCCCTTTATAAACCGTTTACAACTAACATTATTTTCTGTTAATATCAAACATTTATGTATCTTTCTTTCAACATAGGAAACACCGAAGGTATCTTGGATGAAACAAATTACGATCTTCAAGTGGTCTGCAGATATTACTGTCATATGTTAGTAATTATTACCAATGTTGAATGATAAATAGAACCACAAAATGTGGGCATTACGAAGTTATTGAACCCTTTCACGCATTTATGACGCAGAGGTTGCCAGATTAGCAATACGAAATAGAGTTCTCTCACTCATATAATTACCTCTCCAAAATTAGTTTTCTGCCCACACCTAACTCAAAGACAACTGCAGAGGTTGAAGTAACTAAACTAAATTTTTACCCCTGATGGTAACAAGGCCTTAACAATTATCCCCAATAGCGTCATATGTCGGAGAGGGTTAATGTATTGTACAATTGTGAACATTTATTCATATACAAACATATTCAAAGCGGTCTCGGGTTGAATTGAATCTCCTAACTAATTTATACTGGGTATTTGAGTTGAGTTTCAGAGGTTCTTTTAATCAGTTCGACACTTCTAAATCGATCAGAATTAATTACCACTGCTGTACAGTCACGATCATAAATGCTGCGACATCAACCAGATAACGTCAACTCCTTCATCACTAGGGGTTTATACTAAGCTGAATAACATCGTTTGACGGTAGCTAGAATGAAATACAGAAATAATTGTGAGTTTGAATACAAAGTTTTGCAATACCTTTGGAGACAAAGGGGCGAAAATTATTAGGTTGGTGTCGAAGTATTTATGCTCGTGACTGTACATGGTCATTACGGTGTAATAAGAAGATTAATTGAAACAAATACTGTATAATTCCCACCAAGTGATGTAATACAGTTTTGAAAAAATATTCGAGGCGTTTTATGAAGCTTCGGATTCCACTCGAATCTGCTCAAATATCAAATTATCGGCGTGGACATGATATCATGCCTGTTTTCCAAATATCTAACCTATTATTTGTACAGTACAACTGTTACACACCAATATTGTCAGTAATAGTCGATGACGTTATAATTGAGACAATGAGCAATGATTAAGGAAACTTCGCTTCACACACACACACACACACACACGTCTCCCTTTGTTACGCTTATGTTATTTACCTTACATAAACATGGAAATGAGAGGTTTATGTGTGTGTGTATGTATGTCTGTGTATGTCATTAATTTTCTTTAACCTCACTATTTTATAACATGAGTGTTTGGTCAGGTATGCGTGGTCACAATTGTACGATATGTAACATTTGGCTCCTATAAATGTTCATATTGCTCGATGACTCTTCATTCCTGAACATAACTGTACATGCAGTATACTATCTTCATTAAATATGTAACAATTGCGCGAGAACGATCAGCCCCCAATAAAACTATGCTTCATAAACTATTGAATTACCTTCTGCTTCGTTCGGATACCCGACCCAGACTTGGGCATCAGCATTATGTCCCATGACCAGAGTTACAAATTTTACATATTTTGTTTACGCTAATATGTTGCTAATAATCAGTATTTTTCTGCTAACCACATAATATCATCACCACATTTTAAGATACTTTTATTTCGTAATTACTAATGTGTGAATAAGTAAACGCATGCTTTCCCTTTAGCTAAGTCGATAATAAATTGGTTTATCATGTATTAATAATTAGTGCTTTACTTGTAACCCTGTTTTGCTACATTTCTAAAAAGGCATTTATCTCTAAAATAACACATTTATGGGAAAAATGTGATACAACAATACAATTATGTTAATCATCCATTTTACAATGTGTTCGTCATAGTCTGTAACAGAAGTTTCAATACACCCATATATACTGTATATATATATATATGTATTATGTATATATGTATTTTTGAGTAATAAGCAACGAGGTGATAAACTGCCAATAACAATTGTTCCGAAACTGATCAAGTATGTGAAGATGCCGTTTTATTGAAAGATTAGTTACCAATATAGAAAACTAATGTTAAATTTACTAAGAAACAACTTCCCTTCAGTAAATTTCAGAATTATTTTTACGATTTTTTTTAGAATAGGTAACTTTTTCAATATAAAGGATAGAGTGGCAGACCAGTTGTGCTCGAACATCGTATACTTATTCACCTGTCCGAGCTGTGAGGCTCGGTATGTGGGATGTTCGCGGCGTTCCTTTAACATAAGGATATTCGAGCACATGGGTAAAAGCCATAGAACAGGGAAGTTTATAAATAAAATGTCCTTTTCTGCCTTTAGGAATCACTCTAGGTCCCAAGATCATCACTTTTCACCTCATGATTTTCAAATCATCGGTAAATTCAACAGCCAGTAAGAGGCATTACTGGGCGAAACACTTCTCATAAAGAAGCGAAACCCTGAACTTAACATTTCAAATAATTAGTTTGTTTCATTTTCTTGTTGGTGCTTCATTTGGGGGATTAATTGAGACTTATATTTAGGGTATTTGAATCTTTAGGAACCATAATAATGTAGTATTTTGCAATTTGGATTAGTCTTTGGTTGGGTGTAGACGCATTTGGTAAGCGGTCGTATACCTTTTTGTTTCACTGTACTGTGACTGTCATCTTTAATAACTTCTTTAGGATAGTGATTATGTTTAGGCACGTTTGATGAGCGGTTACGTACTTTTTTGTTTGATTTAATATAACATTAGATTTGTTCTGTGAGGAAGGTTTAATATTTCTTTAGTGTGTTTCCATTTTTGTATTTTAGGTGTTAAGAGGCATGCAATTCCTGTTTGATTTGCTATGTTTAGTTAATTAAGCTTATGGTTAACGTTTTAAGTTGACTTTACTTGTATTGTTTAATTATTGGTCCATTTGATGATATAATGTTAAACTATATTATTTCAAATTTTTAGGATCATGATGTTTTACCTGAGGATGGCTGCTTGAGCAAGCCGAACATTCGAAATAAAGATGGTGCTCCATGGAGTTATTTCCCTATTTTTCTTCATATATATATATATATATATATATATATATATATATATATATATACCGCTATATATATATATATATATATATATATATATATATGGGGAAAGAGAGAGAGAGAGAGAGATAATTGCTCATAGGTTTAATATTCATTCTAATTGGATGAACAGTCGACGTCACACGATATTCACGATCATCCCTTGTATAGAATACATAATACATGGGTATTCTTTATTGGCAAATGTTTCGCGACCGCTCTCTCTCTCTCTCTCTCTCTCTCAATTAGTAATTCAGTCACGACAATCTCTATTTTTTGTTTTTTTTTCGTTTTTCAGGCTAACAATCAAGAGCTACGTATATACAGCACATGTTCCAATTAATTGAGGAAACTATAATAACACATCTGAATAATGCCTACCTGATTTATAAACACAAATATGAATGTAACCAGACGACGATGCTGTTGTTTCAGTGGAATAATGGCTCTTTGAGCAGTATGTATCACTTTACCAGTGGTTGTCCCCTCACACGATGGGGGGCGCTGCTCAATAAACTCGCCCCTCGGGGCAAAATAAAAATCTCTCTCTCTCTCTTTCTCTCTCTCTATATATACTGTATATATATATATATATATATATATATATGTATATATATATATACAGTATATTTATATATATTATACTGTATATATATATATATATGTGTATATATACTGTATATATATATATTTTTTTTTTTTTTCTTCTATGTGATTGAGGGAGGCAAAAGGCAGAACCGCCTATAGCGAGTGCCTCCCCCATAGTTGAAAGAGTGACAGAACCAAAATCAAGGGACGTTCGAGGCAAAATGCCTGGACACACGGAGTTTGAAGCAGTTTAAGTCATAGGAAGAGGGAAAGATTGATTCTGGGAGAGAGTTCCAGAGCTCAGCTGTTGAGTAGAAGAAAGATTAAGAGTAACGTTTCACTCTTGGGTTGGAGAGTTGCACAGAGTAGGGGTGGGATTGAGTTGCAAGACGAGTACCACGTGCCCTACGTAAAGGAGGTGGTATACACTGGGAAAGCTCTGAGGAACACTGATTATTATAGTAGTGATAGAATAGCGAGAAAGATGCAACATTGCGGCGGAGAGAGAGAGATTGCAGAGAGTTGGTGAGTGGACGGGAGTTAATGATACGAAAGGCCTTCCTTTCAACTTTGTCTAGGAGAGCGGTGTGAGAGGAACCTCCCCACACATGTGAACAATACTCAATACAAGGAGGCACTATGCCCCTGTACAGAGCAAGAAGCTGTGCAGGGTAGTTTAGAAATATATATATATATATATATATATATATATATATATATATATATATAGAAAGTATATATATAGATAAATATGTATATATATATATATATATATACAGTATACAGTATATTTATATATACAGTATATATATATATATATATATATATGTATATTTACAGTATACACAGTATATGAACATGGCTTTAATAGTGATTCAAGGTAAACATACAAAACATTAAATATTACTAACGGATATAATGCGCCGTTTCAGTTATAGGGAGTCGTTTATGATCTGAAGCTAGCACAGGTCACTCCCCCAAAAAAAAAAAAAAAAAAAAAAAAAAAAAAATATATATATATATATATATATATATATATATATATAATTATATATACATATATAGTATATACGAAATACTTCGATTATGAAGCAACACATCGCTTTGTATTTATCGCTTGAACACAAGTGTCCATAAAATGGCAGAGTGATCCTTGGATGTAATTAGCCTATGAGTTGCGAAAAGTTGGATTCAAGGTAACAATTACAGCAAATTAAGTATTCTTGTTATTAACTTATAGGCAGACTTGAGAGACTATTCTATATTTGAATTAAACTTATGACATGGCCTATTTTAATGCATGTTCATTAATGTTCACTAATTTCAAGTCTATATAATAGTATATATTATTTTGTAATATTTATGTAATACATGACATTAATTTGTACTGGTCCAAATAATTTACCAAATCAACTGCCACTGAGAATGACTGTGTCTGCATAGAAACATAAGCATATGAGTTTGGGTGAATTTAATTTGGGGGCTAATGGTGTTAAGAACGAAATAAATTAATATATAAATACTTGGAAAATTTGTGCTTAACGAAACATTAATCTGTAAACTAGAACATTATGGACTTAGATGATAAAACCACCAATTCTCTACTGAAAATGAACTATTTTTAAATTGAAATTCGAGTGGTACTATGTTTCCATTACCATCATCACCAGTCAACATAACTGCGCTCTATCTCTCTCTGCTTTTCTTTTCTTCCACTTTCTCCTACTGTGAAGTTTGCTTATCTCTCCTAGAATTTAATTTATGGCACATGAATAGAATCGTAAAATCTATGTGGTCAGTGTATCTATGTTGTTCTAAGTAAATGTCTCTATCTCTCCTTCTGTCTGTCTGTCTGTCTCTTTTTCTGTCTGTTTCTCTCTCTCTCTCTCTCTCTCTCTCTCTCTCTCTCTCTCTCTCTCTCTCTCTCTCTCTCTCTCTCCATTTAGCGGGATGAGTGTTGCGAGCCATATGCCAACATTTTTGGGGAGGGGGGCTAAGAGTCAATTACCACCTGCTGCATAACATCAATATTGGCACGGCGGTTAATTTCCATTCATTATCGAGAAAATACAGTCGAAACTACATTTGCATATAAATATACAACTTAAATGAAAACAATGCTGGCGTCCGGATCGTGAATCCGTAATAAGCCTGGTAAACATATTAAATTGTGGATCATTTACATTCAAATTGCCTGCACTCCGAGGGTTCCCTGCGGATAATATAAATGGTTATAAAAAACCCGGATTAATGGACTGGGTAAATCATGGTCACATTTTCATTCCCGGGCTGTAATTCCACATTGACAGACCCGTCCACTAACTCACTGGAGTTTTAAGGATTCGATCTTGAGTATGATTCAGTGGTTTGCAGCCTCTTACCTCAGACTGAGAGGATTTGGAGCCGCTCGCTTGTGTGTGGGTTGTGGCCAGAGCTACGGCTATATTCTTGAATCTTACTGCGGTGAAACCCATGACTTTGTTAACGAAATTATTTGATCTGTATTGTAATAAAGGATGAGTGTCTTGTATTAACTAATATACTAACTATTATCCTAAACACATACGCATTTATTATTTAGATAAAGTGAAACATATATTCATGGTCTCATATTACTGTATACATGAATGTTTATTTTCTATTAAAAATATGGGTGGAAGGAAAACAAATGTATGAAACCAAAGTTCATGTGCTTAAGAGCATTTTCGTTTCATAAAGAGTTTGTAACAATTGAATTAGAAATACTCTGGGATGAAGATTGGTTGCATACTTATTGTAATACCCTGTACCCGCAAAATCCCGCAACCACAAAACTACCCGAGTTGACGTCTGGGATAGCGTAAAATAGTCGTTGGTGGCCAAGCCTAATAAACCCACCACGTGAATCACCACGAGACTATCACCTGGTGCTTTCAAGGAGAACTAAGGTTGCTATCCTATTGTACATCCGTGGTAGTACAGTGAGTTAGCGCGCGAGTCTGGTAAAAACCTATTGAGGTCCCTGACCAGGGTTCAAAACTGCGGTAGTCTGGTAAAACCTACTGAGGTCCCTAACTAGGGTTTGAACCCGCGCCAGGCACCACCACTGGGCCTGGGGATTTTCGGAAGGGTTAAATTCCATTCACACCCAGCATTTCATTTATTCTGAAGAAGGGAGCTCCACAGCGAGATGGTTCGGGGAATAAATTAATTTTGAAATGCAGAAGTTGTGCATTGTGGAGGAGAAATTATAAAATCATGGGCGCTACCAGCTTTTCTAGTACTTAAAGAAAGATGTGAAGAGGTGGCACAATTGAGGTAAGTACATCTGAACATTTACCATATATGTAACTATAACATAATCAAAGGGATGCACAATTTATTCGTATGTACAGTATAAGGAACGATATCAATATGTGATTAAAGAGATATTGATGATTTGTATTTTTCTATTTTGAATGTTGTCCAATTGCCTTAATGCCACCTCTCCACAACCACTCCATAGAGACATATTCCATCTGAGAACGCACATACCGTTTATATATTACGACTAGCTGCTCATCAGCGAAGAAGCACGAACTTTGTAGACAAGTCCTAGTTTGGTTATGCATTTTTTACACTAAATCTGACATAGACGTCCAACTGACGTTGGCATTGAGAGATACTCCAAGGATATCAACACTGGAAGAAGTGGGAATACTTGTATTATTGAAAATTATGTAGGATTCAGGTGCAATATATCTATTAAATACTGAATAAATTTGTCTTTACTTGCATTATAAGAAACAAGCTTCATTAACCTCCATTCATTATTGTTGATGTAAGTCTTCATTTAGAGAAATTGCAGTGTTTACTTTGCAATATTCAACGTCGGATTTTGTGAATGCAGCACCAAATGTGAAAGAACTATTAAGTGTCGACTCATCAGCAAGAGAGTGAATAGGAATATGAGTTGTGGCTAAGAGATCATTGATGTGAAAATAAAGAATAGTGTTTGGGCCAAAACTGATCCCTGTGGATCACCGGCATTTATGGAGTGAAGCTGTGAAAACAGAGTGATAGCAATGATAGTGACGCCATTTATTATTAAACAGCTACAGGTATGTTACAGGTATACATGCAAGTCCTTCAGATAAGGACAAGAATCGAAATTAAATTTACCTTAGTTACTTTCGTGAATCTAGAACCTGGCCCACGCCCGATAGTGTGAATGGAGATGACCAAGTGGCATTTAAATATATAGGCTGTGATAAGGTTGACAGACTTTAAGACCAGAAAAATACAAATCTCCCCTTAAAGAGAAAAGTGTAGAATGGAGAGGATAATGTTAGGCATAACTTGGAGAGACGACAAGAGATCAACTTGGATAAGAGAATAGACAAAGGTAGAGGGAATTTCACAGCTACACGAAGGAGAAATGGACTTGTAGAGGCCACATGTATGGAATTTGGCTTTGTTAACATACACTAATGCTTCCCTTGAGTCCGATGATAGATATTGATAGGGAATAGGTAGGGAGAGATAGGGAATACGGTATTTTATAATAGTTTTACTAAGGGTACTTTAGCATGCTATTTGTCTAAATAATTAACAATGTAAAGCTATTTATATCTTGTATAATATTAATGGAGTTTCTGACTAATTTAATAAATCATCACTTGTGTAATATCCAGCAAGGACTTTACAGTAGACAATACTTTTGGATTATTTGAGTTGCATAGCTTCATAATATTTGTCAAAGCTTTGCGATCAGACAGGTATAATTGTAGTTAGAATATGACATTACCTATATATATATATATATATATATATATATATATATATATATATATATATTCGTGGTGCAATACATAAGTGTGTTGATTTTCGGTGTGAACGTCCTGGGTTCTAATCCCCGGACTGCCACATGTGTTTGTTAATTTCATTAATCGAGTTTAGGAGTAAAGTTGGTTAGTGACAAAAATCTGTGTGTGATAACCCAGGTTCGAATCCCGGTGGATCACATAATTATATACTTTAATTGATTTCATTGGGGGTGTTTGGTGTTGTGGTGAAATTAATAAAATATAGAATATATATATATATATATATATATATATATATACCGGTATATATATTTTTTTTTGTTCTTTCTATGTGAGTAAGGGAGACAAAAGGCAGAACTGCCTGTAGTGAGTGCCTCCTCCAGAGTTGAAAGAGTGACAGTGCCAACATCAAGGGACATTCGAGCCAAAATGCCTGGACACGCGGAGTTTGAAGCAATTTAAGTCATAAGAAGAGGAAAAGACTGATTCTGGGAGAGAGTTCCAGAGCTCAGCTGTTGAATAGAAGATAGTCTGAGAGTAATGTTTCACTCGTGGGTTGGAGAGTTGCACAGAGTAGGGGTGGGATTGTGTTGCAAGACGGGTGCTACGTGCTCTACGAAGAGGAGGTAGTATACACTGGGAGAGCTCTGAGGAATACTGATTGTTGTTGAAATGACCGAGCTCAAGCGTGTACCAGAGTGAACGATACACCGAATAGCCAGCATTCAAACAACCTCCTCTCGAAGCCAAAAGGACAGAAGAGACCAGGAAGGACACCCCAAACACCACAGTTACCCCTCTCCAGCCAGCCTCATCTGCCGCAGTTACCCATCTCCAGGTGTGCTCTTTCATGCCCACAGCCTTATAGGGGACTGGAGGGCATCCACCATCAATCACAACCAGACTGGGAGAGCCAATTACAACCCTCCTTCTATGTGGCCTCCACTAGTAGAAATACACCTTCTGCAGTCCAGCCCTATCTGGATTACTACGAGATATTGTTTATGCAATCCACCCACCAACGACCTGAATGTTATAGGAACAAATGGGACTAGCATCTACCCTGCAAGACTCTGCTTGTGACGGTACAAGTAGAGTTTCATATGGAGTCCTCAGCAAAGAGTTATAACCCACAAAGGACCATCAGGGGAATGAAGGTTATAAGTAAGTTAATTCAATTATAGCAACATACGGCCTCACCAATGCTACATGTAATATTAAGATGATACCTTGGAGATAGGCCCATGTATTTCTATCTTATTTCCAAGGCTAGGATTGATATGTACCTTGTAACAGCCAACTTACCCTTTTTCTTCATAGCCCTATAACCCCGAAAACCTTGACTCAAGAGTTGCAAACAATTTAGCATAGTACTTCAGAAAATCCTGAATAATGTATGCAAACTACACCTCCCAAAAGTCTTTCACCCTCGGGCTCAGACTTCCATGGCAATGTGTCTAGGTTTGCCCCAGCCTCCCCTCCCGCCCCTCGAGAAGTACCTCCTGAAGTACCACCTGCTGTGTTACTGAAGTGCTGCCCGTCTGTTGCCTGACGCCCTGGACCTAGGACCCCTGCTTGAGTGACGTTAACAGCCCTGAAGACCTGTCCTCTACCCTCACTCCCGGCCGGCCAGACTGTACTCTCGACCCCCTGCCCTCCAACTACTTAAGTGTTTCTGTGTTTCTTTTGTTGGCTATTGTCATTGAGGTATTGATTACGTAAATATGTGAACGGTGCTGTGTACTTATGCAATTGTGATCTGTGTCCAAGATCCCGTATGTCCGTGATAAAGTCATCCTTCTGAACTTGTACTACCCTGTGTTAACTTTGCCATTCAGCCTTGATCTATGTTAACCCATTCACGACCATATGACGCAGAGGTTGCCAGATTAACAATAAGAAATAGAGTTCTCTCACTCTTATAATTACCTCTCCAAAATTAGTTTTCTGCCCACAGCTAACTCAAAGATAACTGCAGAGGTAAAGTAACTAAACTAAAGGTTTCTAAATACCCCTGATGGTAACAAAGGCTTTAAAGTATCCCTAATAGGCTCAAAATTGCGTCAAGCACGTGAGAGGGTTAAGACCTGTTTGCCTTTTATATAATCACGCATACGTTATATACATCGTGTTTAATTAATTTCGTACAGACCACACGCTTGCAGATTTACTAACTTTATGTTTTATGATTTATTATTCGTGAGTTGAAGTCGCAGTGTATTCCGTAATTGATTCATTCTCTTATCGCTATTTTACCTAAGACCTACGCCCGATTTGCCAACGAGTTCATAGAGTAATTCCTTTATTAAATCCCATACTTTATCTTATTCATCATTTGTGAAGTTATTTTATGAACGTTAATTTCTGTTCTGATGATTATTGATGTAGTGATATTCGAGTTTAATGTTTAGGAATTCTTCCTCATAAAATTCATATTGCAATTATATACATCCACTCAACATACACTAATTGTGCCTGTGTATTTCTATTCCCGTCGTTCTGCTAACTTGTTCAGATTCGATCACTGATACTGATTTATAAGTATTATTGAATAGGACTTTGTCGCGTACGCCGCAGTTATTATTAACTATATTTATTACCATTGTTTCTGCTAACTTGTTCAGACTCAAACTGATTTAAGTATTACTGAGCATAACTTAGTTGTATGCGCCCCAGTTATTATTAACTACTTTTGATATTCATTACCTTCATACGTATTGTCACAATGACCAGGGTCTTTTAGGAGTAGCCAGACTCTAGTGGCGCCTGACTTCTGACAGCAGCTGTGCCAAGTCTATTAGAAATACTTGGTATTGAGAGTTTCTCTCCGATACTCTTCCAATTACTCGTGCCTAGTTTTGCCATATCTCTAAGCATTTTTGTCTCAATAAACATTTGTGTAGAATGAGCCAATAGAGTGTTACTAGGTTCGTATATGAAGTTGTGTTTTAGTGGCAACGCTGTAATTTGCAGGCTGGGTGTTGCTGGGTAAGGGAGGAAGTGGAGGAAGGAATGTTGCTCCAGTCTCGCGGTGGGGGAGGTGATGTTGCTAAGCAACACAGTTTAATTAATTATGTGACCATTGCAAGTTTAGTTGTGTAGGAATATGAAGATGTGGTTTATTTTCTCGGCCACACTGTTTTAGTTAATTTGTTAACACAGGAATACTTTAGTATAAGTTATTCTTGTGAAGTTTCTTAGTGTTATCATATCGTGTGGTGATATCTTGCAACCCCCCTTAGTTTGAGCCTGGCTCCCGCCAGCTTCGCCAGGGCCAGGCCTCACCATTCTCTCGTGGGCGGCCAGACAGTATAGGTGGTGATAGCTCTCTCTTGTGGCACACCAGTCTGCCCCTGTTTTGTTTTTCCTTGCTTGCATAAGAGTAACGTAATGTAATTAACAGAGAATCCTAGACATTCATTTCATTCTTTTAATTCTTCCTTTTCCTCTGATCAGCATTATATTATCTTTCCATTTGTTTCATATGTTCAGTACCTCCGGTGGCTTACGTCGGAATCTGTGGTAGGGAGGAGCTGGGAGGTTTGCCGGGGTCCTTACTAATAAGCACTGTTAATCCCATAGACAGTCCACACACACACACATCCATAACCCCTACATATTTTTCCCAGTGTTCGTGCTTAGGACCCGGTAACAACCTTGACGGCTCTGCCCCAGCACTTGTGTGTTCCCTATCTCGGGTTTCGAACTGGGGCAACGGAGTGTTTAATATTAATTAGGAATCCAGCTTCAACCTGGACCCCCCCCCATAGTTAAGTGAGTGTGGGAGGTGGCCTCTAAGAGTTCATTGTTTGGGAGGTAACTCACTGGGGGGCCCAGGTTGAAGCAGGATATATTGGTGTGATATTAGAGGTGGTCAGGGCAACCTGCTTCTACTAATATCACCCCGAGGTTAGTAGTCATATTAGGACACTGCCTTGTATTGTTAGTTCATTATATGTATGCAATATTATTATGTGCAACTCTCTTGGGCTGAGAGTGGATTACCGTTGGCTGGTTTGTGCACGGTTTAGTATTGTCGAGGGCGCGCATAGCCTGTTATGCTCGAAGTACACATGCACTCTTTTTTTCGTTGATGTCTGCTGGTAGCCTATATGTATTTAACTGTTTTGATTATCCAACCCAGCATAGCTAATCCCGGTGTTGGTTTCGAGTTCTCATAGCTTGTAAGTTACATGATTATTTCTGTTCTACTTATTATTCAGAATAGGAGCAGGGCAGTGTGCACCTTAAGCCCTGAGAAGAGCCTGGAAGCGTTCAAGGTGCTCTTACCTGTTGCGTCGTGGTGTTGTTTGGTAGAGAGACAAGGTGAATTTCCATTAGTAATTATTTTCATGTACCGTCTCTAAACAACTGAGGTCCAGATTCGTAACAGTGGCGAGCTTGCCTAGGATAATCAGAATAGCACCAGCAGTATTAACAAGATTTATTTTGATCAGAGGATTTTTTTTTAGAATAGGTGTCTAGCATTTATATTTTATTATGTCTGAACAACAAGCAAGAGAGGAGGGGGAGAGTGTCGTGCCGTTGCATATTATCAGTGAGGAGGATGCGAGAGTGTTCCTTCGGAGTTCTCCAGTATGGGCACAGATGCAGTTGAGAAGGGTGGAGGAATTGAGGTTGATAGCATCAGTGTTGGGAGTAGAGGGGTCTCTTCTTACCACGGGGGAAACATGTCAGCAGTATATATGGCAGTATTATTGTGATGTTCGAGAGGAGGCTGAGCCAACAACTGTGATGGCAGGAGTCTATATCACACCTGCACGCTCTCCGCCACGCACACCCAGTCCTTTTAATGAGAGCATAACGTCTTCCCAGTTTACATGTCCTACTGTTAATCCCACGTTGTTGCCTGACGTGCCCCCTGGTGTGCCCCAACTTACTCAACCCAATTTTTATCCTTTACACTCTACAGTACTCCTGCCGCTGGCTGGGCGGCACAGAACCAGGTTACACCTCCCCCCCATTTATCCCAGCCGGACTTTCTACGATTCAGTCACGTTACCGTCCCGCTTATGTTCCTACACCACCCCCTACTTTTGCCCCGGTAGGGTTATCGAGTTATGCTCTAGTACAATTAGAGTTGAAGAAATTGGAAATGCAAGAGAGAGAGAGAGAAAGGCAGGAGAAAAGAGAAGAGAGAGAGATGCAGGAGAGGTTAGAAACAGAGAGAATGACAATGGAGTTACAAAGAACCAAAGTTGAGGTAGACGGGGGTAGGTACATAAGGGGACAAGTGGGCACGGCACACAGGGAGGAATCTAGCGAGTTAAAGTTGTCTCGTAGCCCGAAGCTCGTTCCCACTTTTGACGAGGTAAAAGTCACTGAATGGTTCCAGCGATTTGAAAAGAAAGCACGGGAGTTCGAGTGGCCACGGGAACGCTGGGCGGCATTGGTGGCAAATGTTCTCAAGGGAAAAGCGCTCGAGGCATATGATAGGATGTCAGTGGAGGACTTAGCAGAGTATGATAATTTAAAGCAGGCTATCCTTAAGGCTTATGAACTCAGACCAGAAGCCTATCGCCTTAAATTTCGTAATGCAAGGAAGAAGCCTAATCATACGCATGTTGAGTTTGCTAAGGACCTCCGTGATTGTTTGTCTCGTTGGCTTTTAAGTGAAAATGTAACAAATTTAAATGAGGCAATTGAGCTTTTCCTGCTAGAACACTTTACCAACAATGTCGACAGAGAGATTTGCCAAAAGATCCGTGAGAAGCGCCCCGGCAAGCTGTCTGATGCTGCCGTGTGGGCTGACGATCGAGTGTTGGCAATCAAGGGTTTTACTGATCGTGCCAGATATGCCCCCCCCCCCACGACTGCACGTGACGAGAAGTTCCGAGCAGGTGGAAGTCGAGGGTACAGTAATAGTGGCCCTGGTCCCACACATAATAATAACGGTGGAGACAAACAAAAATCACCAAATTCAGCCCGACCTGATTCCAGTGTTGTTAGGTGTTATGGGTGTAAACAGACCGGACATATTAAACCAAACTGTCCCCAGGCAAAGTCTTCTGCAGCGCTTGCTAAGCCTGTGTCGTTAGTGGTTGGTATCCAGGGAGGAGGGGATGAATTTTTGTTACTGAGGTTGGAGGCAGACAGAAGGGTGAAGCATAGGGTGCCAACGGCCGTGGCACAGCCTGCCCCCGACAAAGTGTCTCAACTAGGTACCATTGCAGGTCCAGAAGCCTCGCTCGCTTGGTGCCGGGCTTTCGTTCATGAGGGTGAAGTAGAGCTGTGTGGGAAGGTGTATACAGTCAAGGTTCTTAGGGATTCGGGAGCTAAGCAGCCCATGTGTTTGAACTTGACTGGGAAGCCTATAAAATCTGACGAGTTTGTGTTATGTCGAGGTGTAAACACTGAGGCCTGTTATAGCCTCGTTCCTGTTCATCTTAGGTGTCCTGTAGTCATGGCGACGGCGAAGGTAGCGGTCGTGGACTCATTACCTGTGGAGGGGATTGATTTTCTGCTTGGAGCAGATATGGCAGGGAGTAAAGTCTTTCCACCTCCGGTAGTGGTGTCGGAGCAGGTACAGTCGGAGGAGAGGAACAAGGAGGCTAAGAAGCTGCCTCCCGATTGGTTTCCGGTGTGTGAGGGCATGAGATCTATGGCCCAAGTTGCACAGCCGGAGGAATTGTTAGGGGAGGAGATAGATCTGATCGAGGGGATGTACAGTACTGAATCTGCATCACCCATAGATTCGACTGATCTGCAGGGTGCCGAGGGTGTGCAGGACGAGGAGGAAAGCTCAGCGGAAAGCTCCTCACTCGTTTCACCCGGTGCCAGAGGTGATACTGAAGGGAGCGATCGGGTCCCTACGGGAGGACCGGTTGATCCTGTATCATCGAATCAGACCGACTTGGAGGCTATACCTAATCTTACCTCCATGGCACCGGGGGAGATTGGTGAGGCGCCGCAGAATGATGCTTCATTGACACTTGTTTTCTAAGGTCGGGGAGAGTAATCCAGACAGACATAAAACCCATCAGCTCTGCCATATTAACATGTTGAAGAGGTACTATCGTGTGCCGGGCACACAGGCGATGTCACCTAAAGAGGCTAGCCGAGAGAGTTGCCTGGGCGCCGATCAGTCACCTGCTGGTGTTAACGGGGAGTTGTCTGAGGCAGTTTGTGCTACTGTATCTGCTCAAAACGGGTCAGTGGGAAAAGTTGAGTCAGATACGGTCAATTTCTTGCCTAGGTTATTGACTGGAGAGTTGGAGTCGGAGGTGCAGGGTGAGCCCGGGCGTGGTGGATGGTGGTTGGATAACCCGGGTCCCGGGGCTAGCGGTTCATGCACTGTGGGAACGCCAGGCAAGGCTCCTGCAGTGCCTCTCAACCCCCCTCTGCACTCTCCCCAATTCTCCGGTTCCAGGGACCAGGATGCCGTGTCTCGTTGCCCTGTCCTGGTTGTAGAAGGCATGAAGGAGGAGCAGGAGGAGGAAAGGGAGCTTTTCCCAGGTGAGGCTGTGCCGGCTGGGACATGGGCCGAGAACGGGTACCTGGCCCTGCGGGAGAAATTGACCCATTTACCTCCGGAAAGGGTTGAGGAGATGTTTAATACCTTGTGGGCTTATCCACACGTGTTCGGGGATGCACCAGGTTTGACATCTTGGGCGGTGCATGACATCGATGTGGGGGAGAATAAGCCTATAAAATTACCACCTTATGGAGTTAATCCACAGAAGCAGCTCGCTCTTGATGCTGAGCTGAGGTATATGGTTGACAAGGGCCTCATCAAGAAAGGCTGGAGTGAGTGGTCAAGCCCAGTAACTTTGCAGCCTAAGCCTGATGGTAAGATCCGCTTCTGTGTCGATTTTCGCAGTGTAAATTTACTCTCAAAGACAGATACCTACCCTTTACCGAGAGTTGATGACTCGGTAGACAAGATTGGGGCAGCCACGTTCATCACAAAAGTGGACTTAGTTAAAGGCTATTGGCAAGTCCCACTAACAGGACGTGCCAAGAAAATCGCTAGTTTTGTGGTGGGTGGAGGAGTGTATCAGTGCCAGGTAATGCCTTACGGCTTGAAGAATGCTCCCGCCACATTTCAGCGGTTAATGGACAGGGTTGTGCATGATGTCCCCAATTGTTTAGTCTACATAGATGATGTTGTTGTTTATGACACAAATTGGACCGATCATTTGGCCAATGTGGGTGAGCTTTTTCGGAAGTTGTCTGAGGCTGGTTTAGTGGTCAACCTGGCAAAGTGCGAGTTCGTGCAGGCTCAGGTGCAATATCTAGGTTATGTTGTTGGCCACGGCCAGGTCTGTCCCCCTCGGGCGAAGGTGGAGGCTATCCAGAGTTTCCGAGCACCTCATAATAAAAAAGCCGTACAACGTTTCCTTGGCATGATAGGCTATTATCGCCGGTTCATCAAAGGATATTCCACCGTGCTTGCCCCATTGACAAATTTGCTACAAAAGAACAAACCATTTAAATGGACAACAAAGTGTGAGTAGGCTTTCAAGGATGTCAAAAGCCTCCTCTGTTGCCATCCTATATTACGTGCCCCAGATTTCAACAGGCCTTTCGTCTTGGCAGTAGACGCGAGCGATGTGGGTGCCGGCTCTGTGTTGATGCAAGAGTTCGGAGATGATGTTGAGCACCCCATTTCCTATGTTACGACCGGCACTACGAAATAAATAAGGGCACTTAATATTTGACTAGAAGATAGGCTATATCTGCAACAACGTTATGCTAATTCCAATCCCTCAAACTATTAAGCCGGTGAACAAAACACTTACACCCTCCAGAGTTAATCTACTGGATAACGGGGTATCAATTAACTGGGTTAAGTGTACTTCTACAAAGGCTTTCCGGTGACGGCAAAGCCTACTCACAACAGGAGTACTTACGTTAATAAAATGCTCTCAAGTAATAACAATGCTTAAATAAACTTATGACAAGATTTAATAAAGGAGTATATGCTTACGTTAACTTTAGTGTGAGTCTGAACTCAACACTAAACTCTTCAATGCTCTATGAAAACACTGGAAGTCTAGTCCTACAGCAAACAGATATGGAATCTTCTGAAAACGTCTGATGCTCTAAGATGCTCGTCGAATATAGAACAGAAATAATGCAGGGGCAGGACACCAAAGCGTGTATCTTAAATACACCAACAAGTAGGATACATATATATATAACGAGGGAGTGCAACAACTCTGTGACAGCACTAATAACAGCCACTCAAAAACAGTACTTCCTTAGCCAACGTAACAGCCAAACTGGGTTGTGCACTATGCATCAACCTATGCTAAAATAATACGTGAATAATTCCTAAAGCATACACAGTTAAAGTTAATAAACACAATGCTGTCTTTCTTACTAATAAAGTCTAGCAGCGGCATAAAAGGTACAGGGAGCCTTTGCAGAGTGCAAGCATGCTCGTAGCCTACTGTCTCCCCTGAACAGATTTCCCTTATGTTATATTAAGTGACTAGGAGGCTCTCTTGGTAAGTCCAGATCTCAAGTATCTGGTCTTACCCTGGCGCTCCACAAAGATCAACAAAATGAGGTAGCAAGCATACAAGCAAGAGTAGGCAAAAGCCCTTCGCTTGTATACTGCTACGCTCGCAAAGGAAAAAATATGCACAAGGGTTACAGGCTACCTAGCTCCGTCGAAGTCGTACAGGCTCTGACTTGCCATATACATAACTCAGACAACGACCAAAGATACCCTCCACTGTCTAGCATTAAATAGTAGGAAAGAACAACCCAATAATTAGAAGCACCCAATACTATGATACCATGTGACTATGACTCTAATAATCCCTAAAGCTAGTGCAAAACATATATGTGAGAACTGGTGCTGGTAATACGACTGGCCGACTATGGAAGTCGTATGCAGAAACAGATGGGATGGATAAATGAATAAAGATGAGAAGTATTGGAAAGAAGGAGTTCAGAGAGAGAAAAAGCAGTAAAGAGGATTAGATTGGGGACAGAATGCAAATGACGTCTAGGACCAAGCACAACATACCAAGCTCTGAGGAGACACGCGGGAAGGAGCCCCCCACCCACCGAGCTAAGACAGCGGCCCCCAATCACAGACCACCACGTCATGAAGAGCAGGCGTCATATGACACGCCAGGCCCGCCGGCCAATCACGAGCGGGTGGCCCTGCCCAAGTGAGGAATGCACACGTACATTTAGGGGAGGTGTGGTGGAGTGGTCTTGCCACTGGCTTGGTAATCCAAAGGTCCCGGGTTCAAATCCCGATGTATCAATGGGAAGATATTATTGGGATGGAATTTGTGCTGTACCTAGTATCAGTGCATTACCACAAGCCCACCGACACGTCAATAAAATACCCTCATTGTTCCCTGATTAAATAGCACTGTATGAATATTCCCATATTCAAAATATGCTATAGGGGTGCAATGCCTGGTGAGTTATCTGCTCAACAGGTGGCGTTGTGTGTGTGTAAGTGTGAGAGTCCGAGTGTAGGGGGTTAGACAGTGAAGCACGGGAACGAGGTGGCTTCAGAGAGGGGGTCGTTTCGGGCCATGAGTGAGCACCGTGCCTCATGTGAAGGCAAGATGGCAGGTGCTCGTTGTACTCTACGTGCTTCACATGTCTCACTCCCTAGACTGGAACAAGACCTCACGGGCTTCACTGTTCATTGTAAAGCGGTGAATGTTAAGGTTCTCAGCCTATGCCCGAGAGGAAGTAAGTTGGAATATAGAAGAAAAAAAAAACAAAAAAAAAAAACATACGAGGCCTCTCGAAGTCTACGAACCAAATCACAGTTTCGAGTAATAAGGGGTTAAAGTCTAAGAAAGGTACTGCACTCCAAAACTATACTTCTATGATAATATTATACATCAATGGAAAGCTCTCGACCTGACAAATAAAAATGATGTTGGTGTTTTTTTCTGAAAATCTGAAAATAATAATACAACACCATAAAACACCAAGGGGTGTGTTTTTGTGTATGTGTGTTTATTGTTCAATTTAAATTCAAACATGATAATTTCAGAGTACTTGATAACACTAAGAAGCAGTTCAAATTTGAAAGCAATATTCCAAAAATTGCGTGTTTTATGCGTGTTTTTCGTTCGACATGTTTTATGGTGTTTTATCAAAACATACAAAATGCATACAAATTATTATGGTAGTATGATCAAAAGAATGAGTGTACACATTGTAAAGAAAAATCATAGCAATGTTTTTGTGGAAATCCGTAATTATTAGGTAAAACACCAACAAACACATAGTGTTTTTTTTTATGTACCCGTAAATGTTATTCGATTACATTCATACTTGGAACATTACAACATTTTGCAATAACTAGGAGACAGCCGAAACATTTAAGCAAAACTCCAAAAATTGCGTGTTTATGGGTCTTTTTCCATCTGCCTGTTTGGTGGTGTTTTATTAAAACATAAAAATGCACACAAATTATATTATAGCATAATCAGAAGATAGAGTGTAAATAAATGGATGAAATCGTATCAGTGTTTGTGTGAAAATCTGTAATTCCTAAAAAACACAAACAAACACGTAATGGGTGTTTTTTTTGTGTATCCGTAATTATGGGCCGATTTATTTCATATTCATATTTTTGAATAACCATGTTGTAACTAAGAATTAGTCCAAATTAGAAAGCATAATTCCCATAATTACATTTTATAATAATTTAATTTCATAAATTATAAGAAAAAACTTAGGTCCTTCGTGTTTGATGTGTGAACAATGGTAATAAAATCATTATGAAGTTTATATTTTAATTTTACCCGCATTTGGAATAATTTCACATATTGTAAGTCAAGAGTCAGGTAAAGCTGAGTCTTTTGGTAACTTAGTTGATATAAGACCCTGACCTTTAACTGGCTCTATTAGAGCTATAATATTAACAACAGGTCTAGTTAAATGATTTCACCAGTTTAATATAGATTTATTAATTCTAGGACTCTTAACAACAGTTTTAACAATAATTCAAACTGCTGCCCAATCCGCTTGTCAATGTGAGAGGTGGGAGGGGGGGGTTAGTAATCGAGGATGTCATCGGCGGGGTCGTCGACATCGGATTCCTCATCCCCACTGTTGTGACCACCACCACCCAATGCATCCTGGGCAGCGAAGAGTTTGGTGTAGAAGTCCTGATAGGCCTGAGGTACAAACGTGGAGAGGTACTTAATGTGATTCAGCTTTTTATTGTTCAGCACCACTCCGTTGGGGTACCTCTTGGGTAGGGCGACCTTACAGAGGTCAAAGGTGTCCGGGTTATAGTTGTTGGAGCGGCCTTTCTGAAGCTTCCATTCCCGGGCCTCATAGAAGCCATCAGCATACCCCCCTGACACCTTGATGCAGTGGGGGTGTTCGTTGGAGGCAATCAGTCGCTTGGCCGCCTTGAACCCCGATGCCATCTGCCTGGCCTTCGAGACGTGCTGCTGAAGGACCTCGTAGTCCAAAAAGTCATCAGCAGATATACGGACAACGGTAGCAGGATCGGCCTTGCGACAGGACCTCATGTACTTGCAGTAGTCCTCCGTGGTGTACACCTCATGGGGCCGCTGGTGCTTCTCCAGCACACCAAAGTCACGGTCGCAGGGCAGGAAGGAGTGGCCACTCTCTAGGTAGTAGTGGTGTATCCCCGAGAAACGCTTGGAGTGAATGAGGCGAAGATAGAATAGTACAAGATTAATGTTTTTATTCTGGCCAGCACAGTTATCGGAAAACACGATTAGCTTGTACATTCCCTGGCCAGGTATGTGATTCTCGAGGAAGTGGTTGAGACAGCTAGCAACCTCGACTGACCCGCGTTTGGCTTCACTCTCGTTCCAAACATAAAAATATGGATGTTTGGTTTTCAGGTTGTGTATTCCAAGATTGTATGTCCAGAGTTTACAGCGGTAATACTGGGCACTGACAGTCAACTTTGGGGTAGGTAGTGTCTGTTGTAGGTCGACTGCAATCGCTATAATCCCCGGACTCTTATCCTTTATGTATACATTGATAAAATTCCTCCCAGCAGCTGCGTTGGCTTGGTGTGTATGGCACTGTACAGTAAGAGTTGCGATGGCATCTTGGTCTTTCTCTGGGTCGAGGGCTTGTATTTTAATTTTAAGGGTGTCACAAGTTGAACATGTGTCGCTACGAGGGGCTTGGATACTTATTTTGTATTCCTGGACCTTCGCCTTAAACCTGGACTCAATCATTGCATCCTTGGGGTGGTCCTTCGTCACTAAATATTCTTGAAAAGCCTTGTAAAGTCCGTGCCAGGTTGATCCAGGGGGCAGGTAGAGTTGTTCAGGGATCTTCATTCTAGAGTAGTGCGACTGAAGTGTGGGCAGCTCGTTACAAAAATCTCGCACCACAGTAAGGAGAATGTCACTGGTTTTGTTTGGTGGTTCTTTGCGGCCCCGCTGGTCTGGTGTCAGTGTCCCACTAGGTGAGGAAGCAGCCTTGGTCATCACATTACGCACTCTTTTATGTGTAATGCCATGCATGTTCTCAAAGGCGACCATACACACATCTTGTTTAATATTATTGCTCATGACACTGTATGAACGAGTAACACTGCGACGGCTCTCCCTCCCTTTCACCCACACTCTCTTACTCTCACAATCACTAACTCGGCACAGAATATAATTAGATTGGGCATTGTGGCTGCCCAGTCCCCAGTAAGCATCGAAAACTGTTTGCACATGATCCCTCCCCACCTTATCATAGCACTTCATAGCACAACTACACGGGGGCCCCAAAACACGAGCCCCTACAACAGTGCCCTTACGAGAAACATACTCGCCACCACGATCTCTTTTACTCTTCTTAACTACACTTTTCCAGGTTTCAGGGTGCCGTTTTCTACTAGGCATCAATGGTGAACCTTCCCCCACATCTGCATCACTAGTATCACTCATTATTCAGCCTCAAACACCGTGAAATATGGGTAAAAACAGGGAGAACGAGCGAGAATGACCAGGTAAAAAACTCCCGCCACATGACTGATGTGGGGAGGTGCGAGACGGCGGCTCTGATTGGCCGGGAGCCGCGACACAAACACGCGGGAACATAGCTGCCCTCCCATTGGTCAGCCGCACGCGGCGGCTAGGCCCATATACCTCCGCTTTGCCCTACTTCATCCGTACATTTATCGAGTTAAAACACGAGACGCTCAACCCTATGCAACGTGCACATAAGGGCGAAATTCCCTATTCGGTCTTCACAGCATGATAGAGCGTGTTGCCACCTATTGGGAACCAGTGAAAACTCAAATTCTGTGATTTGGTTCGTAGGCCCCTTGACTTCGCACATACTACCACCTCGCTGCTTCCCTTGCTCTCTCTCCTTGCAATTCACACTACATATCTTATAACTCTATCAATGATATAAAATATTTCCAAGTGTCACAGACAAGAATAAAGACAAACACTGATCTGTCTGTGATAACATGAATACAAAGAAAGAAAGAACATCGTTCTACGATTATTATAGCCCATTTCACTGCCCTGGTGAGCGCTAGCGAGTACGAGTACATTCTGGCAAGCTGGCCAGCGTAACACCCCGCCCAAGATGTGGGACGTTTTAACCTCAGGTAAACGCCACATCTGACCAGACAGAATGCCCACCAACCCCGCATCACCCAGCTACTCCCCCAAGTTGTGTAAACAAGGCACAATCACAAACATAAAACACTTCATTATACTATCATAAAGAAAGAGTTTTTATGTGAGGTTTTTTATATTTTTTTAAGTGTTTTTTTTGGCGGCTTTGCACTACAGGGGCAAGCCTAATTTTTCTCCACTCTCAAACAAACACTGACTGAACGGCGAGGGTGCTCCTTAAAACATACCCTCCCGTGACAAATAATCAGCCAGAACATTATCAGTGCCCTTAACATGGCACACATCCAACTTGTGTTCCGGCAGCAAAACAACACCTGCCACTGATAAACTGCCCAGTCCATCACAAGACAGGCACTTCTCTTCGCTCTCTCCGGCAACGGGGCCTGCCAATAACCTTTCACTATTTCCACCTTAGTGATAAACGAGGCAGCCCCGATGCGGTCTATGGGGTCGTCAACTCTGGGTAATGGATAGGCGTCTGTCAGGGATAATGCACCAACACTCTTGCAATCAACACAAACACGGATCTTGCCACTCAACTCAGGTTGCAAAGTCACTGGCAACGACCCCTCACGATATCCTTCATCCCTCAGACCCTTCTCCAACATGAAGTCTAGCTCTGCTTTCACGACAGGCTGTTGAGCAGGATTTACACAGCAATTTGGGCTTTGCACTGTCTCCAGCCTCTATGTCGAGTGCCCCCCCGGACATCAGGCCTGGAGAATCAACAACCATGCGGACGTACTGCCACAGCCTAGTAAGCAACTTCTCTTGGCGCTTAGGAACAAGAGGTTGCAACTTATCTCGAAGAACAACATGCTCATTGGCCTCCCACAATCCAGCCGGGACCGCAGTTTCTAAACTATAGCCTCCCTCCTTCTCCACCTCTGTCCCTAAAACAGTCAGGTCATGAGAGGGACAATCTGTACCACCTGTGCAGTCACTCCCACAGTTCATAAGTGCTAATGCTTCCCCGCCGATACCGTACATGCGCACCCCCGCATTTCTTGCGACTACATCTGCCTGCGCAGCATCACCACCTTCAGCGCCACGGCCAGATACAGTCGGTCTATGGTAGGGCTGTTGCATTTTACTAAAGCAGCATTGGGAGGCTATGCGACGATCGGGCGTATCTAGTCCATAGTTCACCTCACCAATCTGCTTAATGTCCTGATACTGACCACCACCCTTAGCAGCCATGGGTCGACCCTGACCTGACAACCATGCCAAAGCCTCGTCGCCCACCTTGAACAACTTAAACAACGAGGCCAACGGTTTACTCACATCCAAGTGACCTGCCAGCGGATCATCGTGCACCGCATGAGTTGTGAGGCCTGGGTGCTCGGCACAAACAGTGGGGTATGAACCGAGCAGGTGCTGGATCGCTGCACACTGCTGCTCAGGCAGGTGCTCAAGCGCTTCCACAGCCACCTGACTCGTATTCCCCGCCCACTGCTCCGCTGAAACATGACAATCCCAACTTTCCACCACCTGTGCCTCACTGCCCCCCTCTCCTTCTCCACCTTGGCCGCTGCAGACCCACACAGGGACAGTAGGCTGCTCAGGTGGGCGCCTCACCAACTCCTTCAACAGGTTCACATGACATGCTTCCCCGTCCTCATCGAGTTCAATAGCCCCGTTCCCACAACTCTCAAGACTAAGATCTTCTAGTTGCACCTGGGAACTACTCTGTCGCGGAGTGCCATCACGCCCTACCATGTCACTAGGGAGGACAGGTTCTGGGGCCACTCCGGAGCTCAAATTTGGTGCAAGTACCGAGTCACCAAGGAGTGTCGCTGGGTCCAAACTCTCAACCCGACCACCAGCCTTGACTTTCTCCTTCCGACCCTTCCTCTGCTGGTCTGAAACCTGGGTACTAAGCTGTGACACCTGAGCGGACTGAGATCTCTCGAGCCCCTCTTGCCCCTCCCTACTCATGTCGGCCGCCCTCTCGGCAACGACTAAGGGTGGAACCTCGGAAGCAGGCACCGCAAAGTCGTTACCGAGAAGGAGGTCGACCCCCTCAACTGGCAAATATTATGGTTATTATTTATTTTTTTTCTATGTGATTGAGGGAGGCAAAAGGCAGAACTGCCTATAGCGAGTGCCTCCCCCATAGTTGAAAGAATGACAGGGCCAAAATCAAGGGACGTTCTAGCCAAAATGCCTGGACACAAGGAGTTTGAAGCAATGTAAGTCGTAGGAAGAGGGAAAGACTGTTTCTGGGAGAGAGTTCCAGAGCTCAGCTGTTGAGTAGAAGAAAGACTGAGAGTAACGTTTTACACTCGGGTTGGAGAGTTGCACAGAGTAGGGGTGGGATTGAGTTGCAAGATGGGTACCACGTGCCCTACGTAAAGGAAGTGGCATACACTGGGAAAGCTCTGAGGAACACTGATTATTATAGTAGCAAGAGAGATGCAACATTGCGGCGGAGAGAGAGAGATTGCAGAGAGTTGGTGAGTGGACGGGAGTTAATGATACGAAGGGCCTTCCTTTCAACTTTGTCTAGGAGAGCGGTGTGAGAGGAACCTCCCCACACATGTGAGGAATACTCAACACAAGGACGCACTATGCCCCTGTACAGAGCAAGAAGCTGTGCAGGGGAAAAGAACCCCCTAAGGCGGTTGAGCACACCCAGCTTCTGGGAGGCTGCCTTAGCAAGACTGGTAATATGGTCCTTCCAACTGAGATCAGAAGAAAAAGAGACACCAAGAATATTGAGAGAAGATGAAGGATTGATTTTTGTATTGTTGAAGAATAAGGGATAGTCCGCTGGGAGTTCCTTACGGGTAGATAGATGGAGAAATTGGGTTTTGGAAGCATTAAAGGTAACAAGGTTTTCTCTGCCCCAATTGGAGATAGTATTTAGATCAGAATTTAAGAGTTCTATGGCTTCATTACGTTTGTCGTTGAGGGATTGCTGGCTGGGGAGTTCTGAAAAACTAATGGAGTAGTGTAAGGTTGAGTCATCTGGGTATGAATGGATGGGAATTGAGGTACAGTTGAGGAGATCATTTATAAAAATTAGAAAGAGAATAGGAGATAGGACAGAGCCCTGAGGAACACCGGAGTTTATAGGGTGAGGAAGTGAACAATGGCCGTCCACAACCGCAGCTATGGAACGGCCGGAAAGGAAACTAGAGACAAAGGCACAGATGGAGGGATGGAAACCGAAGGAGGGTAGTTTAGAAATTAAAGATTTGTGCCAGACTCTATCGAAGGCATTCGATATGTCTAGTGCAATAGAAAAAGTATCACCGAAGTCCCGAAAGGCGGATGACCAAGAGTTAGTAATATATGAAAGAAGATCACCAGTAGAGCGACCCTTAAGGAAGCCATACTGGTGATCTGAGAGCAGATTATGAGAAGAGAAATGCTTAAGAAATTTGGAAGCAAGAATAGTTTCAAAAACTTTAGAAAGACATGAGATGAGAGCAATTGGACGATAGTTGGAGGGTTGAGGGCGGTCACCCTTCTTTGGGACAGGTTGAATGTGAGCAAACTTCCAGCATGAAGGGAGGTCGTTAGAGGATAGACAGAGACGAAAGAGTTTGCCTAGGCAGGTAGTCAGCACGGAAGCACAGTTTTTGAGAACAACAGTAGGAACACCGTCCGGACCGTACGCCTCATTAGTAATAAGCCCAGAGAGGGTAGAAAGTACATCTTTAGAAGAGATTAGGATATTAGGCATAAGTAAGAGAGAGGAGGGTGGAGAGGGAGGAATAGCACCGGAATCATCCAAGGTGGAGTTTCTAGCAAAAGTTTGAGCGAAGAGTTTAGCTGTAGTATCAATGATGATAGTAGTGATTAAGATGGCAGTGACAATGGTAACAGTAGTAGTGACGATGGTGAGAGTAGTAGTGATGATTGTAATTGTAGTAGTGATGATGATCATAGTAATGGTGATGATGACAGTAGTCGTGATGATTGTGGCAAATGTAGTGATGATGGTGATTATGATTGATGATGGTATTAGTAGTGATGATGGTAACCCATCACAGAGTTGGGTATGCCGTTTTGATTTGGGGCAAAACGGCACGTCTACTGTGACAAGTAATGATGATAACTGTAGTGATAATAATGACAGTAGTGATGATGGTAGTGACGATGGTGTGAGTATTAGTGATGATAGTGAGTAGTAGTGATGATGGTGAAAGTTGTAATGATGACAATAGTTGTGATGATGAAGATCATAGTAATGGTGATGATGGTGACTGTAGGATACATGATGGTAACACATGTGACAGTAGTAATGATGATGGTTATAGTAGTAGTGATGATGATTGTAAGATGGTGGTGATGATAGTAGTAATGATTGTTTATAGTTGTAGTATCAATGATAGTACTGATTAAGATGGTAGTGACAATGGTGACAGTAGTAGTGATGATTGTAATTGTAGATGATCATAGTAATGGTGATGACAGTAGTCGTGATGATTGTGGCAGTTGTAGTGATGATGGCAGTAGTAGTGATGATGGTGATTGTGATTGATAATGATATTAGTAGTGATGATGGTAACCCATAGCAGAGTTGGGTATGCCGTTTTGATTTTGGGCAAAACGGCACATTTACTTTATTATAATATTATTGAACTCGCACTAAGAATAGAGTTGCATTAAGTATAAACTTCTATCTCACTAGCGCATTCCAGCTAGTGACCTCTCAGGTGACCCCTACCTTAGGTCAATTATCTACGGTCATTATTTAAGCCTCACCTAGAGCACACCGTGGGACTCACTGGACTCGCTCTAACTTAGTTGCTGGATATCATCCTGCACCTGAGTTAATCTTTTCATTTATTACGGAAGATACTCGACCCTCATTTATTATTGCATTGAGGGCTAATAATTATTTATGTATATTAATAGCTTTGGGTATACTTTCCTATTTTGATCCAATTCACACTAGACACTCACCTTTGCGTTGCTCTAGTATTCATGACTGCAAACTTCTGGATACTAATATTATCATTAGTATGATTCAGGAGATACCTTTATGTGATCCATGCCATTATGCCCATTGTGCCTTATAAAATAAAACCAATATATGTATGTCCATGCTTGTGTTGTCATTGAATATTATATTGACCCCTTGAATACCTTTTTATATTGCATAAAGATCCTACTAGGGTTGTTCCTGTCAAGAGTATAAAAGTCCATCACACCATAATTGGATTGTTTTACGGACTGTACCAAGGGAAGTTAACTATTATAGCCCGACATAACAATTGTAGTAGCGATAGAATAGCGAGACAGATAAGAAAGGCCTTCCTTTCTACTTTGTCTAGGAGTGCGGTATGAGAGGATCCTCCCCACACATGTGAAAAATACTCAATACAAGGACATACTGTGCCCCTTTACAGAGCACTAAGTTGTGCAGGGGTAAAGAACCCTTTGAGGTGGTTGAGCACATCCAGCTTCTGGGAGGCTGCCCTAGCAAGACTGGTAATATGGTCCTTCCAAGTGAGAGCAGAAGAAAAAGAGACACCAAGAATATTGAGAGAAGATGAAGGATTCATTTTTGTATTGTTGAAGAATAAGGGATACTTCTCTTGGAGTTCCGGACGGGTAGTAAGGCGGAGAAATTGGGTTTTGGAAGCATTAAAGGCAACAACCTTTTCTCTGCCCCAATTGGAAATAGTAGTTATATCAGAAGATAAGTGTTGTATGGCTTCATTACGTTTGTTTTTGAGGGATTGCTGGCTGGGGCGTTCTGGAAAACTAAATTAAAAGTGTAAGGTAGTGTTGTCTGGTCTGCGTATGAATGGATGGAGCTGTAGGTACAGTTGAGAACATAATTTATGAAAATAAGAAAGATAATTGGGGATAGGACAGAGCCCTGAGGAACACCGAAGTTGATAGGATGAGGAAGTGAGCGATGGCCGTCCACAGCCGCAGCTATGGAACGGCCGGAAAGGAAATTAGAGACAAAGGCACAGATGGAGGGATAGAAACCGAAGGAGGGTAGTTTAGAAATGATATATTTGTGCCAAACTCTATCGAAGGCCTTTGATATGGCTAGCGCAATATAAAAGGTTTCACCAAAGTCCCGAAAGGAGTATGACCAAGAGTTAGTAAGATATGAAAGAAGATCACCAGTAGGCGACCCTTAATTAAGGAAGCCATACTGGCGATCACAGATATTAGTTTATGGTCGGAGGAGCCCAGAGGAGAGAAAAGATTTATTGTATAAGCATAAGGGTTAGAGTTTAGAAATAAGTCAAGAATGTTGAGCCGATCTCCGAAGTGATCCAGGATACGGGTGGGTTGCAGGACTAACTGCTCTAGGTCGTTTAGGATAGAAAAGATGTAGGCTTGTTCACCAGGTTGGTCAGTAGAATGAGAGGAGAGCCATTGGCAGTGGTGAAAGTTGAAATCTCCTAGGATGGAGATTTCAGAGAAAGGAGAGCTGGATAGAATGTGTTCCACTTTAGAAGTTAGATAGTCAAAGAATTTTGGATAGTCAGTAGAATTAGGGGAGAGATAAATAGCTCAGAAATATTTAGTTTGGGAGTGACAATAAAGCTTTAGCCACAGAGTTGAGAATTCAGAAGAATCAAAGTTGGGAACACGAGAGAAAGCGAGATTGTTGTGCACATATACGCAACATCCACCTTTGGCTTGAAACTGAGGATAGAGATAGTAGGAGTATACAGAGAAGGGTTTGCTGTCAGTAGTCCCAGACACCTGAGTTTCGGTGAGAAAGAGAAGATCAGGGTTGGCAGAGGAGAGGTGGTGTTCCACAGAGTGGAAGTTAGAGGAAAGGCCACGAATATTACAGTAATTAATAGTAAGAGTAGAAGAAAATGGTCCAGGACATTTAGGGGAGTCGTTACCATCGGCCACACCATTTCTGATCCCCCCCCCCCCCCTGGGGACTCAGAGGCGGGTCGTGATGTAGTCATAGTTCGTTTTTGGAGAAGGATAGTGTAGTATGTAAGGTGTTTGTAGTATAATGTATGGAGTTTTGGAGGACAGGCTGGGCTTGCCGTCAATATTGATGAGGCACAGAAAGGATCAGCTAGGGAGGCCAGGTGGTGAAACAGGAGTTCCAGCTGTCCTTATCAGCCACCTAGCACTCCCTTGGAGTACCGCCCTGTTCGGCTGGTGCCTACAGCCTCCAGAGAGAGACAACAGATCTTACTATCTCAATGAGGTGACCAGAATTTAATTCTAGTCGAGATAATAAAATCAAGAGTAAGAAAAATGGAAGAAGCGGATAGCAAAGCAGAAGGCTCTCTCCCTAGCCTCCATCAAATTGCCGTTCATGAGACGGTTGGAAGTGAAAACCTGGGCTGGGCTTGAACAACGCCTCACGGAATATAATATATAGAACAGTTAGAAATGGAAAGGAAACTGTATGCACACCTTCACTTATATTTTACTCCACAAGCTTTCGTCAACTGAAAACTGTTCATTGCTGCCAGATCGTATTTCAAATATTTATGATTTACTTCATATCATATTCTCTCTAGTATAAATGTAACTATTTCCTAAATGTGTCAATTAAGCCGCTGTATATGATTTTATTAGGGAGATTTATTTTCCATTCATTAATAATGCTGTTGGTGAATATAGTTTAGTTGCATCGAAGTTCGTTATCCTACCTAACAATATTCACTTATTTCTTCTAAACTCTCTTTGGCCATCTTAAATAAATTATTAACATAACTGTTACTGAATCCGTTAAATATCTTAAAACACTTTCATCAGTTGACCACGTATTCTTCACTTCTTAAGCGAAAAGATCGAGTTCTCTTTACCGCTCATTGTATGGTTTATTTTGTAAGAATGGGATAACTAAAGTAACAGAGTTAAAAATAAATAAGTCACCGAGTCGGGGAAGTAAGGGACAGAAGAAGAAAACGGAACGAAAAGGAAAATCACAACGGAGGAAAAACCAACAACAAATAAGAAGAAAGAAGAAAAGAAGAATCAGAACAAGTCCCGGAGAAAGAAAGAAGATAGGACCAACACAAAGAATGAAAGAAAGAGGGAGGAGAACCAGAACAACTCCTGGGGAAAGAAAGAAGACAGGACCAACCCAAAGAACGAAAGAAAAAAGGAGGAAAACCAACAACATGGCTGCTTCCCCACCACCCCCACTAAACTCAACCCATCAACCGATATGCTCGAGTCGCCGCCTTCCGCCCACTTGTCACCATCACCAATTCCAGATCCCGCAAAAGGAAGGCAGAGCAGGAAGATTCTCAAAACATAAAAGGCCCCAGATATCTCCTCTCCAGATGCACCGCTCTTCCGCGCAGCTCCTCCCACATCATGGCGGAAACTTCTGACTTCAAACCCCCTTAATCCGCCCCCTGTACCTGTGACCTTCTGACCCTCAACCACCGTACCTGGGACATCGCAGCACAAGTCATGACCATCCCGACTTGCCCAGGGTAGAGTCAGCAATTCAAAGGGCTCGAGTAGACTTGCATTCGAGGCTTCAGTCCAAGAATTACCCTCTCTTTCCCCTGAATATACACGCCATGGCTGTAGACCAAATTGTCTGAGAGTTATTTTCCCTATTTAAGAACTATTGTCTCTCACACCATACTGCTCGAGGTACATTAGGATCTTTTCTAGGCTTGCAGTTTTTACATTAAAAATGGAAATAAGGACATGTCCCTAAAATACTCTTAACCCGCTGAGTACCAGCTAAATATTTATAAATGTACCACCCAGGACCGGCTGATTCTGATTTTTTTCCCCCCAGAAACAATAGCGAATGGGTTAGGAATGAAGGAAAAACCACGAAAAACCGATCAAAAAGCTCAAAAAATGGTCCTACGGAGCCCCCGAAAACGGGTTTTACAAGAGTAAAAAATTGAAGGCAATTTCCCCCAAAAAACATGTTTTTGCGTGCTCACGCGCACGCGGTTGGACTTAGAGAGTTTTAAACCATCGGCATGGGTGCGTGGGATACTTACACAGTTCCCATACAAATCTGAGCCCTGTAGTGTAGGTGCCATAGGACCGGAGTAATTGGGACCGGAGTGACACTGACGCAGACGTCTGCGTCGCTGGGGTTTAGTGTTACATACATTGCCGACGCACTGTTTGCGTCGCTGGGGCTCAGTGGGTTAATATCAATTCAACACTCTTGGAGAAGTCTTTGCCATGGTCAGGGCTTTTCGAGACACCATCACTTAAACAGCACTCTGCATAATTATAAAGTCCTTACACCATATGTACCAAAGCCATGGTTGAGGACATATGCTTGTAAAAAGGCCTAAAAATCTAATCATCTGGGTTCTTTGAACACTCTTATAAAGGTCAAATGTAGTTGGGAAAGACAGTACGGCCATGGTCACACTTCTTCCCCATGTTCGCCTGATGAATAGTTACTCTGTCATGACTTGAGCGACTGTTCATTAAAGACCCCACATCCAAGAGTACCGAAACAGAACTTCATCACCGACTATTATAACGGTCAGGATAGTCGAGCAATCATAGTGCGGGACATGTCCTCACTCATGCTCGCGTTAATCCGATAGTACGCCCCCTGTGTCATGACATATGGAACTACTACTAAAGGTCCCAAATCAAATAGTCCATCTGTAAACCCCACTCCATTGACCACACTGCAGGACCACCTAAGCGGCCCGACGAAGACAGAAGAAAGGACTTAGCAACAAACAATTAGATCAACAGAATTAGTGTTACTTCAAGACTCTATACAGTGTTAGAATAGAAGTGCTAGTGGATTCTCTAAGTTCGTCGTGGATCCTCGTCCGTGCTTGGCGTTATATTATTGTGTTATTTTTCCATGTAAACAGTGTATTATATATCTTGAGTGTATTGCTATATTTGTATCAAGTGATCATTGATAAGAAAACTCATGTGTTTACTCTGTATTATATGTATCCTTTACGATTTTTGTGTATTCTGATAGTTTCTCCAGTCGAGTAAGAACCTACCTTTATCCAATCAACCCCAGTAAAAAACCTGGTATAACAATAATAATTATTGCTCTTCTCTGAATTGTGTCGAGTTCTTTAATGTCCTAAATGAGTTCTTATAATATATTTAGAGTTCTTATAATATATTTAGATTTCAGTAAAGCTTTCGACAGAGTCCCCCATGAGAGATTGATGAGAAAGGTTGAGGCGCATGGAATAGGTGGGGCGTTGTTGGGATGGATTAGGTCATGGCTAATTGGTAGGATGCAGAGAGTCAGCATAAATGGTACTAAGTCAGAATGGGGATCAGTCAAGAGTGGTGTCCCCCAGGGATCTGTATTAGGTCCTCTGTTGTTTATTATATACATAAATGATCTTGACTTAGGTATAACTAGTAGGATAAGTAAATTTGCAGACGATACCAAAATGGGGAGAAAAATTGATTCAGGTAGCGATATAGAGTGTCTGCAAAGGGATCTACTAGATTACTTACACGAATGGTCAGTAAATTGGCAGATGATGTTTAACATTGACAAATGCAAGGTATTAAAGATAGGGAAGATGCATACAAATGTTAAATATAAACTAGCTAATATGGAATTAGAAAACTCAAATTGTGAGAAAGATCTAGGTGTGTTTGTTAGCAATGATTTGAAGCCTAGAAAACAGTGTATAAGCGTTCGAAACAAGGCAAATAGGATTCTAGGGTTCATCTCTAGGAGTGTGAGTAACAGAACTGCTGATGTTATCTTAAAACTTTACTTGCCATTAGTGAGACCCCATATGGATTATGCTGTTCAATTTGTGTCCTTATTACAGAATGGACATAGATTCATTGGAGAGAATACAACGTAGAATGACAAAAATGATCCATAATATTAGAAAATGATCCATAATATTAGAAATCTTCCATATGAAAAAAGGTTGAAGAAATTAGGCTTACATTCGTTAGAGAGACGCAGAGTTAGAGGGGACATGATAGAGGTATTCAAGTGGGTCAGTGGGATTAATAAAGGGGACATGCAAAATGTACTAAAGCTCAGTGATAGCGAAAGAACTCGTACAAATGGTTTCAAATTAGATAAATTTCGTTTCAAGAAAGATATAGGCAAATATTGGTTTGGTAACAGAGTTGTAGATAGGTGGAATAGGCTACCAAGTGCTATAGTGGGATCAAGTACGATAGGGAGCTTTAAGATAAAATTAGATAGGCATATGGACGAGATGGGTTGGGTGTGAGGGTGATGTGTCAGGTGTGGGGATCTGCAGATCCCCGTTTTTCTGACCTCTGACCGTTTTGGTGAGGGAAGTCCTAATGGTGTTTTTAAGCTGGTCTTATAATTAGGCCTTGTAATTAGGGTTGGGTGTGACAGGGATCTGCCTTGTGTAGGCCAATCGGCTTTCTGCAGACTCCCATTTTCTTATGTTCTTAAGGAAGCTAGAACTGCACAACATACTCCAGATGCGGCCTAACTATACTTATACATAATGGTAGAATCATGCGTTTGTAGTGATAATGAACATTCCTTTTGATGAATCATAGCTCTCCGTTTGCTTTATTTGCTGTAGCTGAGCACTAGATTGAAGGTTTGAGAGAGGGAGAGAGAGAGAGTGCGAAACAGAGTCGAGAGAGAAAACATAAAATGTGAACAAAACCGATATTTTCCAACTCACACTACTTTAAAAACTCACCCGCCACCGATTATCAAGCAAATCCGGCCAGTACTAATCATTACTCCCAAACACGGTCTTTTACCCGTCAGCCAGCTGCGGCCAGCCAAAGCTGGGGCCATTACGCTATCAATTCCTGGACATTAAGGCAGGTTTACACGAGAGCATTTATCCGCGATTTTCGATAGTCAACATTTTCCTGGCTACATTTCTGAGGTCTTTTGCATTGGTATCGGAAACTTGACAGAAGATAGATTAATTTAGGCGACAGAGTTAGTATCTATTTCATTAGTTAACTCATGAAGTACCGGTAACGTAATTTATAATTTATTTCAGCTACATTTAGACGATTTTATTAAGCTTAGAAAAGGTATATGGTAGCATTGAGATGGTCTGTAACCTTTTAAGGGGTAGACGTTCCTCACCTGAATAACATCGTCTAATGATTGCCAGAATATAGTGAAATGGATGCCACCAGTACTGATTGGGTTAAGAATATGCGTTTGGGGGAAAAATTGCTCGTGTGCTACCAGATTAAGATACAATTGACACATACACTTTTACTCGCAATTGTTTTCCGCAACTCTGACCTGGCAGCTTCTAAAATATATCGTTATAATAATTATGTCACATATGATTACCTTCCTTCAGCCTAGTTGCCGATATTTCTGCTAAATAGTCTCAGAATGTTGCAGGATAAAATTGCGGATATTAAAGCGTCTGAATATCCGCTCTTGTGACACTGAGAAATGTTCACCAGAGAAAGATTGCCGGTAACATTCTCGGGGGGGGGGGGGGAAAGCGCCCGTGTATATCCACCTTAAGGGGAGATTGACCGTTTGTTTGGTCCATTAATTAATTTATTCATATATTTGTTTCAGTTTCCTCGCTAGAACTCCATCAAGCTTAGAAAAACACCCCTTCAAGATAAATTTGTAAACAATTTCGGTAGAAAAATGTCCTGGCCGAAGGCCGGTTCCTCTTAAAATTGCAGGCTCGCTTTCGCTCGCCAGGAAATAATCGACACCTAAATGGCACGAAAGGTCATAAAATTGACAACGAAATGCGTCGAAAGGTGTTAAAATCGCCAAACTAATGGGGCGAACGTCTTATAGTCTCAAAACTAGTGGGGCTAAACATTAGGGAGAAGGGGGTCCAGAAAAACGGTCTTCCTCCCCTTAAATTCGCGGACATTAGCGGCGAATATGAACTGTGCCTGAGCGGGAGCGACCTCAACGGGATTTACCTTATTGTTTTACGGCCGGGAAACTGTGGCACCAACCTCATTATGGCGCCAGTTTATCTTGATAATTATGTTGCTGTGTACAAGCGGCGCCGACTGCAGGGAGAATCAGGCCAAACCATTGTTTCCAGTACCGGCGACGTCTTTTTGTTTATATTTCAGATGCATTTAGACGATTTTATGAAGCTTAGGAAGAATATATGGTAGCTGAAAGGATTCATTGAGATAGTCTGTATTCTTGCAACAGGTAGATATCCTTCTTAAGATACATAACATCGTCTAATAGTTGTCAGAATATAATGAAAAGGTTGTCACTGGTACTGAATGGGCTAAATAACTTATAATTTTAACCACTATACACTTTAATTAGGCCTAATCTATATCGGTGTGTATAAGCAGCGACTACAGGGAAAATGACACAAAGCCATTTTTTTCAGTAGATGCTATTTTAACTAACTTGTCATTTTAGGCATTGTAATTAATCTATATTGTTATGTACAAGTAACTACTGCAGGGAATATGACACCAAACCATATTTTCCAGTAGGTGCTATGTTAAGGGGAGATGGTTGACCTCACCTATTTCAAAATTATGGAAGTATATCATTGGAAACGAATGAATGAATATGGTTTTCTATACATCAACTACAAAACTATTATATACTTTAGTATTTATTGAAAAGCAAGTTCTATCCAATAAAACAATCCAGACAAGTATAATTGCATACACAAGGGGTTCACGAATTCTTAGGAAGAATCTGAGTATACAACCGACAACTTTAGGGAGAATAACGTCATATTTTTCACTAGGTAATATTTTAAGTACCTTGGGGTATTAGACATAATATATTAACTGTAGGTGCCTCATTAACTTCCTAGATGTACTTGCAACTGTATAAATATGTTGGTGCATACAAGGGATTACTTAAGGGAGATTTGTGAAAAACATTTCCCAGTAGGTGCAAACTTAAACTATTATGCTTTAACGTCGTTCTTAACACCAATAACCCCAAAATGAAATGAATGAAAGCATGTGATTCTCTCAGGATTCGAACCTAGGATATCTCATAGAACTTACACGCTCTTAATTAACCATTACACCATCAAAACAATGTCCAAACAACGGATATAACCTAAATCTGTGTTCGTCTTGGTATCTGTAGGGCTTTATTAGTGTTCTATAAAACCACTTACACATAACACTCGAAGACAGACACCCCAATTCCGTATTATCAGCAGCCAATTTTATCCGTGTTTTTCGCAAGGTAGCGTTACTAAAAGAGCACATTCAACAACACGCCACTCTCAAGAAATAATCTGCCAAATACTACCAGGACCATAACAACCTATTTTAATCCCAACCTTGCTCCGTCTAAGACAAGCTCCATTGGCTTTATCATTGGGAATATGCAAACCTTGAAATAGTAGCTGTCCCCGAAATAACTTGACCATGCTAAACGGAGAAGTCCGAGTTTAACCCCTTCAGCACCATGACGTCTTTTTACCACTGATTCTGGCTAAAACACTAGAAGATTTTATGCAGTTTAAGAAGGGCCTGTTTTATTAAGAAGGTTTTATCAAGATCGTATTTACCCATTTGAGTCGTAGGGGTCAATTGCAAACTAAAGGAAACCGTGTAATGATGACAATTACGTACTGGTGGTGAAGGAGTTAACGGGGATTTTTTTTCCTGGCCCCCTTCTCCCTCATGTTTAGCCCCATTAGTTTTTCATATTTTAAGACGTTCGGCCCATTAGTTTGGCGATTTTAAGACTTTTCGCCCCATTTCTTTGCCAATATTAAGACCTTTCGTGTCATTTAGGTGTCGATTGTTTCCTGGCGAGCAATAGCGAGCCTGTAATTTAGGAGGAACAGGCCTTTGGCCGGGACATTTACATGTTTTACCGAAGTGTAAAACTTTATGTTGAAGGGAGATCTTGTGGATGTTATTTTAAGCTTGATGGAGGTCTTGGGAGGAAGGTAAACCAATCTAGTGAACAAATAAATATATCGACAAATGAATAAACCCTTCCCCCATTAACAAGTCCAAGTTTTGTCTTACTTTTGGCATTATGAGTCCACATCTCTATGAATTTAATTGCACTTATACTGAGTAGGTGATTATGAGATGACCGGAGGACGACATCATAAAGCTGTAAATATTATGGCTATGAAAAGGGTACGACTGGTTTACGAGCTACCTAAGCAATATATCTCAATACATTTCATTTAATGAAAAGGACTAGGATAAATGTCTTATTAAATGTGGAGTTCCACAAGGATCTATCCTCGGCCCCTTGCTGTTTCTTCTTTATATCAATGATATGATTAATGTGTCATCATCTCTGTTACCAATATTGTTTGCCGACGATACAAATATATTTCTTAGCGGAAACAATATTGATGATTTAATAAATTCAATTAATACTGAAAAAACTAGATTATTTGAGTGGGTAAATTCTAATAAATTAAAATTAAATGTGTCAAAAACACACTACATGATATTTAGTACGAAAGGAAAAAAATAAACCACCAATCTATGCGTAAAAAAAAAAGTAAAAAAAAAAAAAAAAAAGTAGAGAGCACAATATTCTGGGGGGTGATTTTTGATGCCAAGCTAAATTGGAATGAACAAATAACACATATAAAAGGTAAAATTGCAAAGAGTATTGGGATATTGAGTAAAGCTAGGAAATACAGTAATTAAATACTTCGACTTTAATTACAGTTTATAACAGCTTTATTCTTCCTTACTTAACTTAATGCATAGAAGTCTGGGGTTCAGCAAGTGACTGTTACATTAAGACTATCACTATCCTTCAAAAAGTAGGGACCATACTGCACCGATTTTATATCATTGAGAATATTGCCTTTTTCAAAATTATATGAATACTGTATAGCTAAAATTATGTTCAAATTCATTAAGAGGATGTTGCCTGCAGATTTAAATATGTTCAATACAAACGAAGAAATTCATCAATATATTATTATGTTCTCTCCACTAACCAACTTTACTCCTAAACTCGATTAATGAAATTAAAAAACACATGTGGCAGTCCGGGGATTCGAACCCAGGACGCTCACACCGAAAATCAACAAACTTATCACAAGACAGAGAGCACAAATTCATGTACCAATAAACAGAACATCAATGGTATATAGATAATTTAGGCATAAAGGAATAACTATTTGGAATAAATTTTCAGAAATAATTGATCATCAATGCCCATTATTTACTTTTCAACGTAAGCTCAAAAATTATCTATTGGAGAACTAAAATATGTGTTAATATTATGGTTTTCATGATGGCCAGTTACCTGAAATTGTCTACTGTAATTTACCGGTATTATTGTAATTTTGTTTTTGTTTTCTTTTTCACTAGCACCACACTAACCTTCTGCACCGCCAATAAATGTATATGTGTAAATAATTACTGCATAGAACATATATACCAATAGATATCAATCCTAATTGCCATGAACTGTTTGGAGTTAACGATTGTAAAGTATTGTAAAACTATGTAAAATGTTCATGTCAATAAAAGTGTTGAATTGAATTGATTTTTTTGTTTTTTAAATGGTACATACAATCATTTGGTATGTTGATAGTGATTTACCTTTCTACCCTTATTATTAGATGGGCTTATTTCTATCAGTATACCTTTAATCTATTCTGTACCGGCGACGTCTTTTTTATTTTATTTCAGCAACATTTAGAAGATATGAAGCTTAGGAAGGCTATATGGTAGCTAGAAGAATATATTGAGATAGCCTGTAGCCTTGTGTTGGGTAGACATCTTTTATGATATGAAGATATGAAGCTTAGGAAGGCTATATGGTAGCTAGAAGAATATATTGAGATAGCCTGTAGCCTTGTGTTGGGTAGACATCTTTTATGATATGAAGATATGAAGCTTAGGAAGGCTATATGGTAGCTAGAAGAATATATTGAGATAGCCTGTAGCCTTGTGTTGGGTAGACATCTTTTATGATATGAAGATATGAAGCTTAGGAAGGCTATATGGTAGCTAGAAGAATATATTGAGATAGCCTGTAGCCTTGTGTTGGGTAGACATCTTTTATGATATGAAGATATGAAGCTTAGGAAGGCTATATGGTAGCTAGAAGAATATATTGAGATAGCCTGTAGCCTTGTGTTGGGTAGACATCTTTTCTAAGCTGACAAAATCGTCTAATTGTTGCCAGAATATAATGAAAAGTAATCAACGGTAGAGGAAGGGATAGAGGGGTATATTATTATGAATATTTTACATACCCTTTTCATCCCATATAATGTTTACAGTTCATCCATCAACCTCAACTCTATCCATTGTTTAACCCCTTCAGCACCATAACGCCTTGTTACCTTTGATTCTGACTATAATTAGATGATTTTATGCAGTTTAAAAAAAATATATATTACTACCAAAATATACCCCCAAAATGGGGATTGGGCCTGAGCATATAGAGCATATAGATATATTACTAAGAGGGTTTACCCATAACTTACCCATTTAAGTCGCATAGGTAGATTATATACTAAAGAAAATGGTCTAATCGTAACCCAAATATAATGAACATTTCATAATGGTGGTGAAGGGGTTAACCCTTTCTGTACCGGTGCCGTATTGTTTACTATATTCTAACTACAATGAGATTATTACATTCAGCTTTAATAGGGCCTCCAGTAACCAACAGACTTCGAACTACAGTATCTCACTAAACCCCTTTTCCTATCACAGATCCTTCTTAAATTGCACAAAACCATCCAAATATAGCTAGAATTCATTTTAGAAAACGTCGCCGGTACAGAAGGGGTTAATCAGTGCAGGCTCCAAATAATGTAAGGTTGAGGGATGATGATGATGATGATGTCCTACAGTTATCCCTATATCTATGCACAACAATGATATGAGAATAACTTTGTGGAATCGTAATCACAATGCCTGGCTGGTTTGGGAAGGGTTTATTTATTGGACGACATGTTAATTCTTCATAATTTTGTTAGTTTCCTTCTAGACCTGCATCAAACTTTAAACAAATACATCCCAAAGATCTCCCTTCTAGATAAATACATCCCAAAGATCCCCCTTCTAGATAAATACATCCCCAAGCCCCCCTTCTAGATAAATACATCCCCAAGCCCCCCTTCTAGATAAATACATCCCAAAGATCCCCCTTCTAGATAAATACATCCCAAAGATCCCCCTTCTAGATAAATACATCCCAAAGATCCCCCTTCTAGATAAATACATCCCAAAGATCCCCATTCTAGATAAATACATCCCAAAGATCCCCCTTCTAGATAAATACATCCCAAAGATCCCCCTTCTAGATAAATACATCCCCAAGCCCCCTTCTAGATAAATACATCCCAAAGATCCCCCTTCTAGATAAATACATCCCAAAGATCCCCCTTCTAGATAAATTAGCACATTTTTCGGTAGACAAATTTCCCGCCCGAAAGCCGATTCCTCCTAAATGACAGGCTCGTTATCGCATCCCAGGCAAAAATCGACACCTAAGTGACACAAAAGGTCTTAATATTGACAACGAAATGGGACGAAAAGTCTTAAAATCGCCAAACCAATGGGCTAACGTCTTACAATGTGAACACTAATGGAGCTAAGCATGAGGGAGAAGGGGGTCCAGAATAAACAACCATCTCCTCATATAATAAAACCCGTACCTGTTAGCACAATACATAATGCGACGGAAGTAACATCTGGTGACTAGTAGAGTTATGAGAGTCGCCCGCTATTGTATCTCTGCAGTCCTGGTCACCTTACTTAACTTGCCTCCCACACAATACACGCTTCTATTTCTACCAACCTTAACCATTTGGTAGGAGGGGGGGGGGGGGGGGGCCTTTATGAACTTCCCCTGTTTCACTCCATTAGTTTGGAAATTTTAAAACGTTTCACCCCATTAGTTTGGCAGCAATAAGACGTTTCGTCCCATTCAGGTGTAATTTTCTTTGTGTGGGCGAATGATAGCAAGCCTGTAGCTTAGATAAAATTGGTCTTCGGCCGGGACAGCTTTGTTATCCAAAATGCATAAATTTAGCTCGAAGGAGGTCTGGGTGGGCATTTTTTTTTTTTTTTTTTTAGTTTGAAGAAAGTCTGGGAAGGAGTTTTTGTTAGCCTCGGGGAAAACTGAAATACTTTGTTCGAGAATTGAAAAAAGCAAGCAAAAACCTCAATAATAATTACACAAAATATCATAATAACCCACAAAGATAGTGTTAAGGCCCATTTTTATCCCCCGCCAATCAAACACCGGCGCTTAATTGGTCTTCTCAATGATGTTATATTTTGTCTTTTAATTTCTTTCGAGCATTAGCCAATTAAATACAGCTTAGGAAACACGTCTCGTTAGCAAGTGGATAAAATCAAACTCGAGTAACTCCTTCACTACAGTGGTATTTTATGTTCTCGTAATCTGGATAACACTGAACATAGATATAGATAATCCTCTCGTAATTGAAGGGCAAATGATATATCGTCATGAAAAAAAAAAACATAAACAACAAATAATAATAATAATAATAATGATAATAAGAATCGAGTGGATGGGACTCGTTAGCCTTCGTAGGCAACTCATCTAGGGGAGACAACCTTATACAAATCCGGGTGGATGGAACTCGTCAGCCTTGGTTGGCAACCTGTCTAGGGGAGTAAACCTGATACAAATCCGTACTGCTTACCTAAGGGTAAGGCAGGTTAGTGGATGGATTAGCCGAACACCACTGTAGAAAAATAGTGCTAACAAGATACACAGAGGGCCTCGGAGTCGGACGGATCCTAAATTGAGTGGTCAATCCTGTAAGTCCTTCACTAAACTGGCTCGGGTTGTCCCTCTCACAGGGAATAGGTCCGCTTGGGGGCATTCTGTGTATGGCCACCCTCGTAAGGGGAGTAAGGCGTCCGTCAATAGATAGATAGATAGATAGATAATAATAATAATAATAATAATAATAATAAAATAAAATTAAATAATATATACTGTATTATGGCCGAAGTTATTCTACGAACTAGAGAGGGTTGCGACCTCTTCTGTGTTGTTAGTGATTAAAAGGATATTGAGTATTTAGGTTGAACGAGAATGGGACAATAATAATCGTGAAATAATTATATAACAACACTGTGTAATGAAAGAGCGAGAGAGAGAGAGAGAGAGAGAGAGTGTGTGTGTGTGTGTGTGTGTGTGTGTGTGTGTGTGTGTGTGTGGCGGAATAGATTTGACTCTTCTTACCGATTTCAATTAAGCTGTATTATCTGGCCCCTTTAGAGTCATTGAACACTTTGGTGGAGATGCCTGACAATTAAGAGAAGTATGTTATATAGCGTTTTTATTAAATATTTTAAACAATTACGATATAATGCACTAAGATAATTATGTAATAAATAAATTAACCCCATTACTTACAATATATCAGACAGTATTAACAAATATTTAAAGCTGTTTTTTCAAGTATTTATTCTCCCTAAACTGGACTGTATCTTATCGGTAGTAAATTCAACCAATGAATATCAAATCATGCATAAGCTTAATCAACCATTCAACAGGATAGTATGTTTTGTTTGTTCAAGGAATTATTTGAATTTTGCACCTTAAAGGCTTACTGAAACCGATTCACTTTATGACCTCCACTCTACTAAAATGTTAACATGTTTAACAAATATATCCTACAGAAGACAACGTGTTATATAAGCTAATATAACAAATGCAAATATTCATAAACGGAGACCTTAACTCACAGACCTTTTAGTTGCTGACAACAAACGGAAAATAGCAAGTTTCAATAGTTAATAATATCTGTTTTGCCATAATGTTTTGTGTTCATGGACGACAATATTTTTCGCTTTAATTACGAGAGGATTGTCCATATGGCCGCGGCGCTCATCTCCGTTCTCATTGCTCTTTGGAGCCTGTGGTGGGTAATTCGGGTGAGTTATCCAGCCTGGTACACAGGAGCTATTGTATATTATCCAACTCATCACAGTTAACCTCTCTGGGATGGGACTTCATAAATAGCCACCAATTCGAGGCGTTCATTTACTGCTCGGTGACAGATGCATCAAGTGTAAGGAGACTGCCCATCCGTCTTATGTCCGGGAATCGACCCTGGAACTCTTCAATTGTGAGTCAAACGCCCTGCCATTGCGCCACAAGTCACCCTAGATACCAATTCCGTCACTAAATGCGTGCGTGTGACAGTAGGTATATTAAGTTGATAGATGGATGTATTTAGATTAGAAAGGATGACTCGGATTCGGAAACTTAACCCATTCAGTACCGGTGCCGTTCTTTTCACTTTATTCTGGCCACTAATAGACGATTGTATTATGTTTAGAAAAGGCCTCCAGTAATTAACAGGCTTCGAACTATCTCCTTTTTAAACTGCACACACTCATCTGTATAGCTAGAATATAATTGAATAGACGTCACCGGTACATAAGGGGTTAATGATGTCTAGAGTGAGTGTTTGTACTGCATATTGTCCTCCTGTTCTGAATATGGTTACCACGCAGGTTACGGATCAGATAGGCTTTCACACAATACCTTTATTATGCTTGCAATTAACAAAATAATATATATATGAAGGTTTAATGGGAGGCTTCTATTTGTAATTCAGTTGGAAGCTTAAAGAACAACTCATGAAACATGTAGTATAAATGGTCATTCAATAATTTGGGGTCGCTGTAAGGATTAAGTGGGCAATTGATAACTGCACAATCAGCGGCAGAGCAAGGAGATACACAAATAATTCGGACACACTGATGAAATGTTTTAAAATTATTCCCTTGAATTCTATCAGGCTACTATGATGCCGCATAGTATTTATATATAATATTTTCGTAATCTCATAAACAGCTCTCCAAAATTAGTTGTATGCCAATAAGCCCGGTTAAGGACAACTGCAGGGGTTAATAAAACTAAACTAAAGGTTTCTAAACTTCCTTGATGGTCACAAAGGCTTTAATGTATCCCAGGAAGGCACAGATACGGGTGAATACATTCCCAAGTCAGTGTTTTCCCTCAACCCATGCTCACTGGGCGGGTGCCCGACCCCGAAAGGGGTTGAAATAGGGGAGCTATCCCCCCGCCAAAGGCGGCTTTCTAGGGCCTTTCCTAGCTGATGCTGAGAGGATTGGGTTCTAGTCATGTGGTGATGGGCTGGTCTATCAGAGTGAGAACTGAGCGATCTCTGCCATTCCCATAGCTTACTCTTACTGTTCCTTTTACTTATATATTTTCTAGATCTCAAGTGACGGCGTCTCTTCCGTGGATTGACCTCCCAATCTACCAAGATTGGAAGCCAAAGCGTCACATTTTTCCTTTGCCCCTCAACTTTCTTCATATTGCTGAGGGGCACAGGGCCCTGGGTGGGGCTTTGTTTCCCGGGCGTTTCCGCACCCTCCTCAGCTCCCCGCCATGGAGTGGCTTCGGTCACCCAGGCTTTATTGTGGTCGTCAGGGAGGGTTCTGTGGGGGCGCTCGGTTATGGCCTTGGAATTGCTCGGGGCCTTGGGGCTGTTCGGCCAGGCAGCTTGGGGAACAACAACAACAACAACAACCCATGCTCACTGTTTCATTTTATTTATATAACACTGTACCAGCTACCTGTACAAAATTTCTACCCAACTGCTTTTAGGTAAAGATAAACAAATAAATAAATACAAAATAAATAAATAAATAAATATAACATTAACAATAAGGAAGCAAACACACTTAATGCTTTGCAATGGGATATAATTATATACTATTGCATAATCGATTTTCTGCGACAAACTAATATTTAGCGAAAAAGCGTAAGTTTCCTAGTGCATGTTTACCTGCAGACATAAAGGTAAGCTTCGATTATACGTGACAGCTACAAATGTCTCCAGCAACTTAAATCGGTTGGTATAAGTCTTAATAAAATATTTAAATTTCAGATCTCTTTCTCAAGCTTCACGAAATATAACAACGTTACAAAAACAGAAGATGAAAAACATAGGAATCAATTTAATCAGTGTAAATTAGTATATATCTTTAAACATCTTGACTTGGAGATGTACTGTACTGTACAGTTGTGGTTATTAATGCTTATGCATACATTTCGAAGCAGCTTCGGGTTGAATTGAAACACTTTAATCAATATTTACAAGATATTTCTATTCCGAAGCTTCCTTTAAATTTTCCTATGCTTTTAAAAGTGTATTGGAATTTATACCCGCAACTGTACTAGGAAATGATTATGATAAAAAAAAAAAAAATAAAATAAAATGCCTAATTAGGCCTATGCTTTTCTATTAAGTCTAGAGAGATAAGTATTCAAAGTCTTCAATCCCACTTACATAGCCATAACCTAAAATTATATTACACACTGAATCATTTGACATTAATTCTTCGCCTGTAGAACCCATGTGTAGAAAGCTCTTTCTCGTCCTGACTGTCGGTAGTCCGAGCTCAGCTGAGAGTAAAAACAAAATACATAAATACATATAAAAAATAATAATGATAATATATATATATATATATATATATATATATATATATATATAAACAACACATGAACAACTACAGGTGACAATACTTTACTGTGATGAGTATTAATATGAATAGTTTCCATGTTATCAAAATCGTTGCATCAACCTTTCTACATCGTATCCTGTGTTGAAGTTCGTATATTCTCTGCCATTATTAATATCGTCAATCATGTCATTTTCTTCTGTCGGGTACTTTCTGTTTTGCTTATACATAGAACAAATACAATACAAAATAGTTTCACCTAAATATACTTTGTGTATGTGTGTGTGTGCTTTTTTTTTGTTTTTCAATATGTGTGAGGGAGACAAAAGGCAGAACTGCCTGTAGCGAGTGCCTCCCCCATAGTTGGAAGAGTGACAGGGCCAAAATCAAGGGACGTTCAAGCTAAAATGCCTAGACACACGGAGTTTGAAGCAAATTAAGTCATAGGAGGAGGGAAAGACTGATTCTGGGAGAGTTCCAGAACTCAGCTGTTGAATAAAATAAAAACTGAGAGTAACGTTTCACTCTTGGGTTGGAGAGTTGCACAGAGTAGGGGGGTGGGATTATGTTGCAAGACGGGTACCACGTACCCTACGTAGAGGAGGTGGTATACACTGGGAGAGCTCTGAGGAGTACTGATTATAGTAGTAGCAATAGAATAGCGAGAGAGATGCAACATTGCGGCGAAGAGAGAGTTTGCAGAGAATTGGTGAGTGGGCGCAGGGTGTGCAGGAATTGAGTGACTGCTGCAGGAATTGATCCATGGACTAATACGAAAGGTATTCCTTTCTACTTTGTCTAGGAATGCGGTGTGAGAGGATCCTCCCCACACATGTGAACAATACTCAATACAAAGACGCACTGTGCCCCTGTACAGAGCAAGAAGCTGCGCAGGGGTAAAGAGCCCCTTGAGGCGGTTGAGCACACCCAGTGTGTATTGAATAAGACTAAAATATCTTGGAAAGAATGGCCCCTAGTCTGCAAAATCAGTGCTAAAGTTGTGAACTCTCGGTCTAGCCTAGTGGAGGACCTGAGGCGAGGGGTGTTGGTGGTGGTGGTGGTGGCTGGGTTACAAAATGTATTACATACAACTGAGTTCTGACTACTGGCAAACATGGCACCATTACGTTTTGACTGATTGGCTTATCATTTGCTTACACAACTGATAATTAAAACAAATTATGTACAAACTAAAACAGGCATTATATCATGAACTTCAGTTATTTATTATGAGAGATAAGAAGAAATTAAGTGGAGTGGAGGAGAGAAGGGGGATAAAGAGAAGAGGAGGAAGCTTAGAGAGAAGGGGAAGGTGAAGGGGTGACTCGCGAAATACATTAACATTCTGATGTTCACTGTCAATATTGATGTATTGCATATATCTACTGTACTATGGCAAAAGCAGGGAGTAAATTAAACTCTGTTAGACTTGATCAGGCTAGATTAGATTAGGCTAGATGGACTATTATCACTGTAGCGATAATCACAGCTGCCCACAGTTCCATTTTTTACGGAACTATAGTATGTTTATTTTCAGCTGACGGTAAATTATTACGTACAAATTTTGATTACTCAGCTATCATGATGTGCTAGTATATAAATATATTGTTTATAATGAACATTTGGTATTTATATGACGTTGAGGTGTGGTAGTTTATATATGTCCAATAGATATCGAGAAATACGCTGCTACAAGACTGAATTTGTCGTCAGCTGGAAATAAACAGACTATACCGTAGTTGCAATTTGGCTATTAAAGCTATTTTGAGTGTAAAATATCAGATACAATAGAGTTATAGCTTACTAGAAGGTAGGATATATCAATTATTGTGTTTGGCGGAGTTTCCTTCAGCATACAGCTATATAGCTAACATAGCAAATAACAAAACTAGAAGCTGTATGAACTGGGTTGTTTAAAATAAACTAGTGGTTGGGTCGATGGAGGTCAGGCCAGCTCATCACAGAAAAGGGGTGGGGGGTGGGGGGGTTCTCTCTGATTTGGCGGGGGGCCAGACAAGAGAGGGGCGCGGTGTGAGAATCGGGAAAAATTAATGGATGCAAGTCAAAATTTTGCTTGGATAAAAACGTCCGGAGCATAAAGTCCCAGATTCTCGTACGTAAGTGTTGTACGATTTGGTTATGCTAGTTTTTGGTTGATTAAATTCTTCCTAGTTTTGTTTTACTTTTTACAGTCAAACGTTAAAAACCTCAAAAGCTTAAATACCGGATTATGTGTGTGTTAGTGTTGCTAAGTTAGATTAGGTTTTGGTTAATTGCAAGCTTTGTTTTTTTCTTTTTTACTCCATACACACTTTGCTAGAATAGAATACAATAGAAGTAAAAGGTTCAAGTGTAGAAGTGTTGCTAGATTGGGATTGGGTCAAGGCAGTTTAGGGTACTGTGCTAGATTAAGGTAGGTTACTTGATATATTTTCGTTACTGTCTTTGCATCAAGAATAATATTGCAAAGGGTTAAAGAATCAAGATCACAAGTAACATATTCGTGTGAATCAGCTTTGTTAGGCCAAATTAGGATAATTTAATTAGTTTAGGGTTTGAGAGATTAGGTTTGATTAAAGCTTTGGAGACCAAGATGGGTTAATTGTTAATTTGTTATGATTGTTTACTATTTCTTCTCTCTGACACGTTTCCTGATCAGTTTTTCCTACATCAAATTAGTATAACGTATCGGTCAACAATCCCAGTATTGGTGCCACTGATATCCTTAACGATCGTATTTGAAATATATCAATTCTATAATCCCTGATAAAATCGGAAATATACTGCGGTAAAAAATAATAGTTCGGACCTCTGAAATCAATTTAACTCTTTCGGAACAATTATAGTATTTTCATGTATTATAAATTTGGCTAAAGCCATTTGTAAACCAAATAGCCATACAATTTATGCAATTAAGATTTGTTAAAGATATGTATATTTTTATATTCCAGCAACTGACAATCAATTCCATCCAGCTTGGGATAGATCTTTCATATTAATTAGATTATCATATTACACATTAAATTACAGTGAAAGTCTTAAACACTCATGATTCTACCAAGATATCTAGGTCTGAACACTAGCACTCGTAGTACTGTAAATCTCTATTCCACGACAAAGTAGTTTAACACCTTCGATATTTGACGATGCGTTGTAATAGCAATCTGGCTAATAGCATACGCTTTCATTTAGCTTTGGACAGATCTCTAGGGATCAAATAGGTAAAACTAATCTCAATCAACCCTCTAACTACCACTAAGCCTTTCGAACCTCAATAAAATCGTCTAATAATGGCTAGAACATTATGATGACAGAGTGCGTCATGATATACTGACAGAGTTAAAGATGTATTTGTTTAATACAGAAGCACTAATGTTCATGAATGACATTCAGCACCATATAATGATAAAAAGCAACGGTGAACATTAGTTAGTGACAAAGGCTGAAGTAGTTGATCAAAATAGTTCATCAGTGTATCAGAATTATGCCTCATTAATTTGTACATACAATGACTCCACCATAATACTTTTCGTTCACAATATTTCAAACTGAATTGATTAGATTTGTTCATGAATAAAGTACACCGAAGGTGCATGGATTATGCTTTTGTTGATTTTTTTCCCTTCCACTCTTCCTGTATTTAAAAAAACTATGCCATGTGTGTCTGTGTGGTTTTTTTTTTGTGTGTTTTATTGTTTTTGCCAACAGTACTTTCAGTAACTGAGTGGGAACTTACATACAGTTGTCCTGTATCATTGTGTAATTTGCACTATGTACAGTACAGTGTAGATACTGCATAACTCTGTCATGGAACAGAACAGGCTACACAATATACAACCCTGCGCCTATTGATAACACAGTGGTCTCCTTATAGATGGCCTAGTTTAGGTATTATTGCTGATTTGCTGGCCTGGAGTGTCAGCAAATAATCGAGCATTAACTGAAAACAATAATTAGTTGTGTGTGTGTGTGTGTGTGTGTGTTGCACAGGGAAGCTCATCACCGTAGTGCAACAGATTCGTGACGAAATGCAGACAAGAGTTCAAAGGTAACTAAATAAGTCTGATTTACGTGTATGTTTATCTTTTTATTAGGTTCTATCTTCATATCTTCTAAATTAACCAGATATCTTGACTTTATTAACCGCTCTAGTATACTTTCAGTCATGTATTCTTACTATATTCTGGCCAACATTAGACGCTTTTATTTGAATTTGAAAGACCCTCTAACAATCAATCGGTAAAATATGTCTCAATTTTCCCTTTGATTCCCACAAACCGTTTATAATTTAAATATAATCGTCTGAAAACAGCCAGAGTAAAATATATGAGTGGGTCATGATATACGATACTAAAAGAGTTGATTATATTGTCAGATTACTTTACTCAATTTTAGAATGACCTCAAGGAATAAAAAGGTTAAAGGCTATCTCACCAACACTAACTCTAACAAGTCATTATTATGTTATTATTATATATTAACCCCTTCTATACCGATAACGTCTTCTATAATTATTTGATATCAGTCATATTTAGACGATTTTATGAATCTTAAGAAGTATATAAGGTACCGGTAGCTAAAAGGATGAATTGAAATAGCCTGTAGCCTTTTAATTGGTCGACATCTTTCCTAATCTGAATAAAATCGTTTAATAGTACCCTGAATAATATGAAAAAGACGTCACAGGTACAGAAGGGGTTAAGTCATTTGTAAGTTCAGCAAAATCGTCTGGAGTTAGCTAGAATAAAACAAAACTAGCGTCATAGAGTGTTTCTCGGTAATACGGTCATGGTACTTGTAAGGTTATAAAATGTGTATACAGGTCAACACAAGGCAGTAGGCAGGGCACTCGGAGTAAATTCAAGCACCATAATATGTATACGCATCTCTGAATTTGCATAACATCCAAATGCAATAAGGCAGCGTTAATCAATATCCGATATACATCAGATATTAGGTTTAAATGTTTATGGGAACGTTATTTAATGTATTTATTTCTATTTGATTATTACCGTTATATTATAATTATTTTAGTTTGCTCTCTAGACATCCAAAAGACCACCCTTCGAGATAAATTTTTACATTTTTCGGTAGTTCCTCCTAAATATTCAGGCTCGCTTTCACTCGCAAGAAATAATCGACACCTAAATGGCACGAACAAATGACAAATAAATGGGCGAAAGTCTTACAATTTAAAAACTAATGAGGCTAAACATGAAGGAGAAGGGGGTTCAGAATAAAGTAAATCCTTCCCCTTAAAGATTCTAATGGGGGTATGCTTACTGTGGATTGTGACTGTACACGCCAGCAGATTAAAATAATAGTCTGTTATATTTTACCAGCTGATGGTAAATTGTTGTTGTTGTTGTTGTTGTTGTTGTTGTATAGTCTGTTTTAATTTCCAGCTGATGGTAAATTGTTGTTGTTGTTGTTGTTGTTGTTGTTGCATAGTCTGTTTTAATTTCCAGCTGATGGTAAATTGCTATCTCGCCATCCTGATTACTCGGCTATTACCAAGATTGTATAGCGAAATGTGTTAGTAATTATGAAAAATCGGAAAAATATGAGACATGGCAGTACCATATTTTGTTCTATTAACCCCTTAAGCACCATGAATCCGGTTAAAATTCGATGGCATGCAGTTTAAGAAGGACCTATGTTACTAAGAGAGCTTATTGATATCGTATTTACCCATTTGAGTTGCATAGGTAGATTAAAAACTGAAGACAATCGTGTAATGGTAACTAGAATATGATGACAATTACGTAATGGTGGTGGAGGGGTTAAGGGTCGAGAAATCAGAGGAGATGGGTCGTTTTTCTGGCCCCCCTTCTTCCTCATGTTTAGCGCCATTAGTTTTGAGATTTAAAGACGTTCATCCCATTAGTTTGTTGATTTTAAAACCTGTCGTCCCATTTCAATATAAAGACCTTTCGTGCCATTTATGTGTCGATTTTTTTCCTGGTGAGCGTTACCAAGCCTGTAATTTTAAGAGAAAACGGCCTTCGGCCGGGATATTTTTCTATATAAAAATTTACAAATTTATCTTGAAAGGGGGTCTAGGGAGTGTTTTGTTTAACCTTGATGGAGGTCTAGCGAGGAAACTAAAAAAATAAATGAATATATAAATAAATAGACCCCCATAATAACCACGGTCCCCTTAACCCAATCCCACTGTACGCCTTGATATATGGGTTAATGGCAGGTTTAATTTGTCTGGACTCCGTTCTCCCTCATCTTTAGCCCAGTTAGTTTTGAGATTTTAAGACGTTTACTCCACTAGTTTGGCGATTTTAAGAACTTGTATGCCATTTAGGTATCTACTGTTTTTCCTGACGAGCGATAGCGAGCCTGCAATTAAGGAGTGATCGGTCTTTGGCCGTTTTTCTTTCTACCGAAAACTGTATAAGTTTATCTTGAAGGGGGGTCTTGGGGGTATTTTTTAAAGCTTGATAGAGGTTTTGGGAGGAAACTAAAATAAAATAATAAATACATAGAGTATATAAATAAACCAATAAACCAAGCCTGCCCTTAAGCTTGATAATTTCTACCATGTTAACTAATGTGTTGAGAGAGTCAGCATATAATACCTAGCTCATGGTACTCTATATAACTTGTGTTGAGAGAGTCAGCATATAATACCTAGCTCATGGTACTCTATATAACTTGTGTTGAGAGAGTCAGCATATAATACCTAGCTCATGGTACTCTATAAAACTTGTGTTGAGAGAGTCAGCATATAATACCTTGCTCATGGTACTCTATATAACTTGTGTTGAGAGAGTCAGCATATAATACCTAGCTCATGGTACTCTATATAACTTGTGTTGAGAGAGTCAGCATATAATACCTAGCTCATGGTACTCTATATAACTTGTGTTGAGAGAGTCAGCATATAATACCTAGCTCATGGTACTCTATATAACTTGTGTTGAGAGAGTCAGCATATAATACCTAGCTCATGGTACTCTATATAACTTGTGTTGAGAGAGTCAGCATATAATACCTAGCTCATGGTACTCTATATAACTTGTGTTGAGAGAGTCAGCATATAATACCTAGCTCATGGTACTCTATATAACTTGTGTTGAGAGAGTCAGCATATAATACCTAGCTCATGGTACTCTATATAACTTGTGTTGAGAGAGTCAGCATATAATACCTAGCTCATGGTACTCTATATAACTTGTGTTGAGAGTCAGCATATAATACCTAGCTCATGGTACTCTATATAACTTGTGTTGAGAGAGTCAGCATATAATACCTAGCTCATGGTACTCTATATAACTTGTGTTGAGAGAGTCAGCATATAATACCTAGCTCATGGTACTCTATATAACTTGTGTTGAGAGAGTCAGCATATAATACCTAGCTCATGGTACTCTATATAACTTGTGTTGAGAGAGTCAGCATATAATACCTAGCTCATGGTACTCTATATAACTTGTGTTGAGAGAGTCAGCATATAATACCTAGCTCATGGTACTCTATATAACTTGTGTTGAGAGAGTCAGCATATAATACCTAGCTCATGGTACTCTATATAACTTGTGTTGAGAGAGTCAGCATATAATACCTAGCTCATGGTACTCTATATAACTTGTGTTGAGAGAGTCAGCATATAATACCTAGCTCATGGTACTCTATATAACTTGTGTTGAGAGAGTCAGCATATAATACCTAGCTCATGGTACTCTATATAACTTGTGTTGAGAGAGTCAGCATATAATACCTAGCTCATGGTACTCTATATAACTTGTGTTGAGAGAGTCAGCATATAATACCTAGCTCATGGTACTCTATATAACTTGTGTTGAGAGAGTCAGCATATAATACCTAGCTCATGGTACTCTATATAACTTGTGTTGAGAGAGTCAGCATATAATACCTAGCTCATGGTACTCTATATAACTTGTGTTGAGAGAGTCAGCATATAATACCTAGCTCATGGTACTCTATATAACTTGTGTTGAGAGAGTCAGCATATAATACCTAGCTCATGGTACTCTATATAACTTGTGTTGAGAGAGTCAGCATATAATACCTAGCTCATGGTACTCTATATAACTTGTGTTGAGAGAGTCAGCATATAATACCTAGCTCATGGTACTCTATATAACTTGTGTTGAGAGAGTCAGCATATAATACCTAGCTCATGGTACTCTATATAACTTGTGTTGAGAGAGTCAGCATATAATACCTAGCTCATGGTACTCTATATAACTTGTGTTGAGAGAGTCAGCATATAATACCTAGCTCATGGTACTCTATATAACTTGTGTTGAGAGAGTCAGCATATAATACCTAGCTCATGGTACTCTATATAACTTGTGTTGAGAGAGTCAGCATATAATACCTAGCTCATGGTACTCTATATAACTTGTGTTGAGAGAGTCAGCATATAATACCTAGCTCATGGTACTCTATATAACTTGTGTTGAGAGAGTCAGCATATAATACCTAGCTCATGGTACTCTATATAACTTGTGTTGAGAGAGTCAGCATATAATACCTAGCTCATGGTACTCTATATAACTTGTGTTGAGAGAGTCAGCATATAATACCTAGCTCATGGTACTCTATATAACTTGTGTTGAGAGAGTCAGCATATAATACCTAGCTCATGGTACTCTATATAACTTGTGTTGAGAGAGTCAGCATATAATACCTAGCTCATGGTACTCTATATAACTTGTGTTGAGAGAGTCAGCATATAATACCTAGCTCATGGTACTCTATATAACTTGTGTTGAGAGAGTCAGCATATAATACCTAGCTCATGGTACTCTATATAACTTGTGTTGAGAGAGTCAGCATATAATACCTAGCTCATGGTACTCTATATAACTTGTGTTGAGAGAGTCAGCATATAATACCTAGCTCATGGTACTCTATATAACTTGTGTTGAGAGAGTCAGCATATAATACCTAGCTCATGGTACTCTATATAACTTGTGTTGAGAGAGTCAGCATATAATACCTAGCTCATGGTACTCTATATAACTTGTGTTGAGAGAGTCAGCATATAATACCTAGCTCATGGTACTCTATATAACTTGTGTTGAGAGAGTCAGCATATAATACCTAGCTCATGGTACTCTATATAACTTGTGTTGAGAGAGTCAGCATATAATACCTAGCTCATGGTACTCTATATAACTTGTGTTGAGAGAGTCAGCATATAATACCTAGCTCATGGTACTCTATATAACTTGTGTTGAGAGAGTCAGCATATAATACCTAGCTCATGGTACTCTATATAACTTGTGTTGAGAGAGTCAGCATATAATACCTAGCTCATGGTACTCTATATAACTTGTGTTGAGAGAGTCAGCATATAATACCTAGCTCATGGTACTCTATATAACTTGTGTTGAGAGAGTCAGCATATAATACCTAGCTCATGGTACTCTATATAACTTGTGTTGAGAGAGTCAGCATATAATACCTAGCTCATGGTACTCTATATAACTTGTGTTGAGAGAGTCAGCATATAATACCTAGCTCATGGTACTCTATATAACTTGTGTTGAGAGAGTCAGCATATAATACCTAGCTCATGGTACTCTATATAACTTGTGTTGAGAGAGTCAGCATATAATACCTAGCTCATGGTACTCTATATAACTTGTGTTGAGAGAGTCAGCATATAATACCTAGCTCATGGTACTCTATATAACTTGTGTTGAGAGAGTCAGCATATAATACCTAGCTCATGGTACTCTATATAACTTGTGTTGAGAGAGTCAGCATATAATACCTAGCTCATGGTACTCTATATAACTTGTGTTGAGAGAGTCAGCATATAATACCTAGCTCATGGTACTCTATATAACTTGTGTTGAGAGAGTCAGCATATAATACCTAGCTCATGGTACTCTATATAACTTGTGTTGAGAGAGTCAGCATATAATACCTAGCTCATGGTACTCTATATAACTTGTGTTGAGAGAGTCAGCATATAATACCTAGCTCATGGTACTCTATATAACTTGTGTTGAGAGAGTCAGCATATAATACCTAGCTCATGGTACTCTATATAACTTGTGTTGAGAGAGTCAGCATATAATACCTAGCTCATGGTACTCTATATAACTTGTGTTGAGAGAGTCAGCATATAATACCTAGCTCATGGTACTCTATATAACTTGTGTTGAGAGAGTCAGCATATAATACCTAGCTCATGGTACTCTATATAACTTGTGTTGAGAGAGTCAGCATATAATACCTAGCTCATGGTACTCTATATAACTTGTGTTGAGAGAGTCAGCATATAATACCTAGCTCATGGTACTCTATATAACTTGTGTTGAGAGAGTCAGCATATAATACCTAGCTCATGGTACTCTATATAACTTGTGTTGAGAGAGTCAGCATATAATACCTAGCTCATGGTACTCTATATAACTTGTGTTGAGAGAGTCAGCATATAATACCTAGCTCATGGTACTCTATATAACTTGTGTTGAGAGAGTCAGCATATAATACCTAGCTCATGGTACTCTATATAACTTGTGTTGAGAGAGTCAGCATATAATACCTAGCTCATGGTACTCTATATAACTTGTGTTGAGAGAGTCAGCATATAATACCTAGCTCATGGTACTCTATATAACTTGTGTTGAGAGAGTCAGCATATAATACCTAGCTCATGGTACTCTATATAACTTGTGTTGAGAGAGTCAGCATATAATACCTAGCTCATGGTACTCTATATAACTTGTGTTGAGAGAGTCAGCATATAATACCTAGCTCATGGTACTCTATATAACTTGTGTTGAGAGAGTCAGCATATAATACCTAGCTCATGGTACTCTATATAACTTGTGTTGAGAGAGTCAGCATATAATACCTAGCTCATGGTACTCTATATAACTTGTGTTGAGAGAGTCAGCATATAATACCTAGCTCATGGTACTCTATATAACTTGTGTTGAGAGAGTCAGCATATAATACCTAGCTCATGGTACTCTATATAACTTGTGTTGAGAGAGTCAGCATATAATACCTAGCTCATGGTACTCTATATAACTTGTGTTGAGAGAGTCAGCATATAATACCTAGCTCATGGTACTCTATATAACTTGTGTTGAGAGAGTCAGCATATAATACCTAGCTCATGGTACTCTATATAACTTGTGTTGAGAGAGGTCAGCATATAATACCTAGCTCATGGTACTCTATATAACTTGTGTTGAGAGAGTCAGCATATAATACCTAGCTCATGGTACTCTATATAACTTGTGTTGAGAGAGTCAGCATATAATACCTAGCTCATGGTACTCTATATAACTTGTGTTGAGAGAGTCAGCATATAATACCTAGCTCATGGTACTCTATATAACTTGTGTTGAGAGAGTCAGCATATAATACCTAGCTCATGGTACTCTATATAACTTGTGTTGAGAGAGTCAGCATATAATACCTAGCTCATGGTACTCTATATAACTTGTGTTGAGAGAGTCAGCATATAATACCTAGCTCATGGTACTCTATATAACTTGTGTTGAGAGAGTCAGCATATAATACCTAGCTCATGGTACTCTATATAACTTGTGTTGAGAGAGTCAGCATATAATACCTAGCTCATGGTACTCTATATAACTTGTGTTGAGAGAGTCAGCATATAATACCTAGCTCATGGTACTCTATATAACTTGTGTTGAGAGAGTCAGCATATAATACCTAGCTCATGGTACTCTATATAACTTGTGTTGAGAGAGTCAGCATATAATACCTAGCTCATGGTACTCTATATAACTTGTGTTGAGAGAGTCAGCATATAATACCTAGCTCATGGTACTCTATATAACTTGTGTTGAGAGAGTCAGCATATAATACCTAGCTCATGGTACTCTATATAACTTGTGTTGAGAGAGTCAGCATATAATACCTAGCTCATGGTACTCTATATAAGGTGTCGTCTGAGAGTCAGCATATAATACCTAGCTCATGGTACTCTATATAACTTGTGTTGAGAGAGTCAGCATATAATACCTAGCTCATGGTACTCTATATAACTTGTGTTGAGAGAGTCAGCATATAATACCTAGCTCATGGTACTCTATATAACTTGTGTTGAGAGAGTCAGCATATAATACCTAGCTCATGGTACTCTATATACCTTCAGTAGGCAATAATCCCTGCTATTTACCGATCTCTATGTACACCTTGGACAGGGTAGGACATACCACAGTTCATCAAGGCACACTCAATCAACACTTACATAATACAACTACTTTGATTTTATTAAGGGGAGGCAGATCGTTTACCTGGACCCCCTTCTCCCTAATGTTTAGCCCCACTAGTTTTGAGATTATAAGACGTTCGGCCCATTAGTTTGGCGATTTTAACACCTTTCACCCAATTTCGTTGTCAATTTTAAGACCTTTTGTGCCATTTAGTTGTCGATTATTATTTCCTGGCGAGCGATCGCGAGCCTGCAATTTTAAGAGGAACCGGCATTCGGCCGGGACATTTTTCTACCGAAAAATGTAAAAATTTATCTTAAAAGGGGGTCTAGTTTTTTTTTGTTCTAAGCTTGATGGAGGTCTAGGGAGGAAACTAAATAAATATATGAATAAATTAATTAATAGACCAAAGAAACGGTCTGCTTCCCCTTATGGTACCCTGTATACGAGATGAAGCTATACCCTGTTCATTATAGGTAGGCCAAAACTCTTGATAACTAATCTCATTATATAAATACAATCATTTAAAAAGCTACTAGAGTATTCGAGTTAATAATTCTACCATATGGGAATAGTTAGCCAGATACTATATAATAGCCAGTTTTGAGTTGCAGAGACTTTTAATGCGGCAAATACTCAAGATGATACCCCAATGCAATATTTTAAACTACTTACTACCAAACAAACGTAAAGAAACAAGCAAAGATTAACTGTACTGATGAATCCTAAATATACGACATTTTGATGTCCATAAATATATATCTACCATTTCTATTCTATTGCTCCCAAGACATTGATTAGGGGGAGAATTTTAGTTTGTTTCCTACACCCCCATCAAGCTTTAACAAAAAAAGATACCTCCAAGACCCATCTTTGATATATATTTGTACATTTTTCGGTAGAAAAATGTCTCGGCCGAAGGCCGATTCCTCATAAATTACAGACTCGCTATAGCTCGCCAGGACCAAATCGACACCTAAATGGCACGCATGGTTTTAAAATTGACAGAAATTGGGCGAAATGTCTTAAAATCGCCAAACTAACTAGGCGAACGTCTTAAAATCTCAAAAGCAATGGGGCTAAACATGAGGGAGAAGGAGGTTCGAAAACAAATCCCAAGAGTGAAAATCTCCAGTTAATGCTAAATCCGAGTCAGAGCTTACCTTTCCCATAATAAACAAACTTCACATTGCCAGGCAGATAATTATATGATCACCGCTCTTGATAACACCAATATATGATCACCGCTCTTGATAACACCAATATATGATCACCGCTCTTGATAACACCAATATAATTATGATCACCGCTCTTGATAACACCAATATCAACCCTCTCTACCCCGGGTGCTCCTTTTGGCCCACACCTTTTGGACCACCCCACGTTTTGACACATTAGTTTGGCGATTTCAAGACGTTTTGTCCCAATAGTTTGACGAGTATTAGGTATTTCGTCTAATTCAAGTGTCTATTTATTTTGGGGGGTGAGCGATATCGAGCCTGCAACTTAGGAGAAACCAGCCTCTAGCCAGAACTTTTTTCTACCACAACATGTAACATTTTAGCTTAAAAAGGGGTCTAGGTGCGTTTCTTAGCTTGAAGAAGGTCTGTTGGATCCGTTATTTTTTGGCCCACAGGGAAACATTAAAAAAAAAGAAAAAAAAAAAAAATATATATATATATATATATATATATATATGGCAAAATCTATCAACACCATCGGTAATAATTTAAATCCATACCACAAAACAACCATGATGTCGGAGAGCTAGTGACAATCGAAGCTACAACAGACACGTGGTCAAGCTTACTCAGCCAGCAACGCGACCTTTATGTAATACAGTCTTTTCTATTGTTTATTATGGTCCTGTCAGGTTCACTATAGTTTTCATCAAATAGCTTTTGTCTTCAATGTCCTAAGAATAAACCATAGTTATTGCTTTTAATTACTATGCAATATACTTTTGTATCTGCATGCTCTTCAGCCACAATTTTCCCCTTGTTGCTGAAAAGGGAAAACAAAAAACTTTAACTCTACAACACACCTATTATAGTTTATAACCATCACTCAATTACGCACACACGTCTGGAATTTAGTATACAAGAACATATCACAAAGTTTGGTCAAAGGCTAGACCACATCATCTGAATCATGCTATTTGTGTGGTGTCTGTATCTATATAACTCGAAGTCTCTCTCTCTCTCTCTCTGACTGTACAGTATATTCCATGTGCTATGTATATGTATCAAGGTTGACCACTTCATCAGTACCGTATAATCTGTGTGGTGCGCGTACCTGTATAATTTTCTCTCGCTCTCTCATTCACTCTCACACACACCCATACACTCTCTCTCTCTCTCTGACTGTATAATATGCGCCGTATATGTATCATGTCTAGACCATTTCATCAGGACTATAATTATAACCTGTGTGACGTATGTATGTATCTATGTATCTCTCTCTTTATTTATCTTTATCTCCCTCTCTTCAATCCTTATATTATTATGTGTGGTGTTGGTATCTATTAAGGGTGAACCACTTGATGAGGACCGCATAATCTGTGCGGCTTGTGTATCTATGTAACTCCCTCTCCCTAACCATATAATATTATTCCGTGTGGCCTTGGTATTTATTAAGGCTGGACCACTTCATCAGGACCAAATACTATGTGTGGCATGTACAGTTGGCCACATAAATTTGTATCCACTGTGATTTCATGTAAGGAAGGGAAAATTGCATGTTTGAAATAGGACTGTAGTGTGTTATGCAGTAGTTGATTTATACAATCAGCTGACGCTTCATTTACAACTTATCCTTGTAAGTTAATCATAATATATTTTTGTTTTTCATATGCAAAATCACGGAATGGGTATGAATTCATGTGGGAAACTGTACCTCTCTCTTTCTCTCTCTCTCTAATGCATTCTCACTCTTTCGTATCTATCTCACTCACTCTCACTCTCTCTCTCTAACACACACACTCTCTCTCTCTCTCTCTCTTTCTCCCTGGCCGTAATGAACACCTCCGCCTGGTACAGTTTACGAGTGACGGTCCGCCCCACCATCAATACCCACGATTTTTAATAACAGTCACTCGGGGCAGGTCAACACAGACAGAAATATGGCGGGGGTGTGGGGGTGGGGAGTAGGGGGCGGGGGATAGATGCGTGGGGGAAAGGGGGTGACTTGGTTTACGGTAATGGTTAAAGAAGGTGTTTTCCGTAGTATGTATCCCTATATTTCTATATAATAATACACACCTTTGTATGATATATCAGGTATCAGGGTTCTGTTATGTTCGCTGTAGTTTTGACACTAGGCTATAATTATATATATCTTTTGTCTTCAATGTCCTTATTATAAATAATTTTACTCTTACATACTACTAGTATGTAATATATATATTTGTTCTGTATCTGCATATCCTTCAGCCACAACGGCCCCCTAAATGTTGGGGCTTGTATTGAAAGGTAAATACCGAATAATATATGATTAAGAAGGTGATAATGAACAAGGTAGACAGACCGCTACACAACCAGAACTACAGACAATTGGACACGTATATACATAGTTATTGTAATATAAGGACTCTAAAGGTAAGAATACCTATATCATCAAAATGAGAGTGATAAAGGGAGTCGATTTCAAGGTAAAAGGGAGTCAAAATACCTGCAAACACGTAACTTCCAGGAGATTTTGTAAATAATTGGAGATTATCGGTTGAGTAGAAGAAAGACACTGAAAACAAGTTCACTCTTGGAGAGTTGGACAAAAGAGGGTTGAAAAGTGGGTGCCACTTACTCTCCGAAAGGGATAGAGGTATGCACTATGAGGAACATTATGAAGTGTGTTAATGCGATAGAAATGCGAGAGATACAACATTGTGGTTAGTAGAAAGAGGTGGAGAGAGTGTGGTGACTTGGTACTGTACCCTTGTCGGTAGGAGCTGTGTACTATACAGTGGCTCGGTTGACGGGTGGAGCTTAAGGGGGCCCACCTTGTTTTTGTTTTCACTCTCCCTTTCCTTTTCTCTCTGGCTGGGTTGTATCCATTTGGCCCCATTCAGCCTACTGTTTTAGGACATTTATCCCCATCCAGTAGTCGATTTTTTCCTGGCGAGTAGTAGCGAGCCAGCATATTTTTAAAAGTGTTTTTGACAGCAGGCTAAATTTGTACATTTTTCGATAGAAAAATGTGTCCGGCGAAGACGGATTTCTCCATACAATACTGGCTCGCTGTCGCTCGCCAGGAAGAAATCGACACCTGGATGGGGATAAACGTTTTAAAACAGTAGCCTGAATGGGGCCGAATGTTTACAAGCCAGAGAAAGAGAGAAAAGGAAAACAAAAAAGCAGGTCACCCCCCTAAAGTGCTGCAAGGGTTCAAACCTACCCACGGACACTACAGTTTGTGAACTTAGTTTCTCACATGCAAACGCCTAGAGCACATTACAATACAGACAAGCTAAACCATACCACTATCACTACTACTTCCTTCTGTTTCACCTCCTATAACTTGTCTCAGTACAAGGCCTGCGGCAGACCCTACTAACGTTCATCACTTTAGGATAGGGTAATAGCTGATGCCATGCTCTGGGGGTTATTAATGTGTAATAGCTGATGCCATGCTCTGGGGGCTATTATTGTGTAATCTTGTTTCATTATTGTTGAAAGCTAGTTGTTTTTAGGTGTGACCCCTAGACTGTAAGAAGAAAAAAGAAAAAAAAAGAAAACAAAGACAAACAGAAATATAACCTGCCTCTCCAGACTCACTTCAAACTAATAAATATCCATCAGACCCACTTCTTCAACCTAAACATATTAACATGTATTTGATAGAAAATTGCAGGCTCGCTATCTCTCGCCCAGGACTATTCAGGATCTAAATAGGGTGAAGTGTCTTGCAATCGCCATATCAAATCTCCAGACTAATGGAGTAAACCAGGAGGATCCAAAAAGACCAGCTTCGCACCAGATAGTTTTAAAATGAGCTGAATTTGTGACGCCTTGCTAGACATGCGGACAGTCGGTTACATTATATATGGGTCAACTATATGTATTATCTCCTTTATTTAAGGGGTGTCACCGTCTTTTTTTTTATCTTTCTCTCCTTTTCTCTCTTTCCCTGGCTTGTATGTATTCGGCCCCATTCAGCCAACTGTTTTAAGACGTTTATAGCCATCCAGGTGCCAATAGCTCTCTGGCGAGCGATAGCTAGCCAGCATTGTATGGAGAAATCCGGCTTTGCCGGAGACATTTTTCTATCGAAAAATGTAAAAATTTAGTTTGCTGCCAAAACAATAATATATTTATGCTGGCTCGCTACCGCTTGCCAGGAAAATATTGACACCTGGATGGGGGTAAACGTCTTAACCCATTGGCTGCGGCTATGTTTGGGCTATTTAGGGCATATTCAGGCACTCCTGAATGATAAATCAAGCATCTGCATTAAGTGAAGTGTATTCTGCCGAAAACTAGGCGAAAATAGCTTCAAAATGAGACCAGAACGGGCCCCGTACGTGGTCTGGTTCACCCGCAGTGGTGCCAGTGAAACGCGGGAAACCCGCTATTTGGTAGCACTCGCTCGCTTGGCTACACTGTTGTGAGACACAGAGAGAGACCCGCGCGAGACACAGTCAACCTCAGTGAGCCGCTCGCTGCTCTGAGGGTCGGAGGTGGGTCCCTCACGCTCCCGCCCACTGACACTCGATTTTTACGTTTTTTACAGGCTTTTAAAGCCTGGAAATTGCTGTAACTTGCCAGGACGTTTCAGAACGTCACCCGCAACGAAAGGGTTAAAACAGTAGGCTGAATGAGGCCGAATGGATACAAGCCAAAGAGAGAGGAAGAGAAAGATATAAAAAGCGAGGTGGACTCCCTTAAACGCTTTGATTCTCCTTTTTGACTTGTATCTATTATCTATCTTACTTATTTAGTATATACCGGTATTCTTCTTTTAAACGTTCTACCTCTCCCTCTAGACTTTTTTCAATAATCTTTCATACATATGTATTATATATTTTTCTTTTAAATGTTCTAACTCTCCCTTTAGACTCGTTATGACCTATAGATTCGATAAAGTTTGGAAGTCTTATTACAGATGGTGAGTTTTGCACTTGGCTCGATGTAGTTTGACTTTCCAAACTAGCGGTGCAACGGGTATTTGCCAGCACATCTCAGTGTGGTTCGGATTCGCGATCCTGCACCGTCTACCGTCTCTTCATCTCAGACTTCACACACTCTTCATGCCAACTATTGAGCTAGTGAGGTACTGTTTCCATTTGTATATATTGAACTCATATAATCACCAACCCACCAGTTAACTTACAAATAATCCTAATTAATGAAATCAATGAAACTAATGAATACATGTGGTACTTCAAGGATTCGAACCTAGGATACTCACCCTGAAATTCCGCGCACTGACCATTACGCTATCAAGACAATTTAAGATGAGAATACTCATGCAAGTTTAATATACTAGAAACAACAAAGGTGTTCTTCTAATTTGTCGGTAGGCTCTGTGGCATTGTACTGCAAGTAAATACAACACAAATTCTATCCCCAAAATATCTTCACTTGGCACATAGGGATTATTATGCTGGATATTTGGGTTACCAGTTCAGTAACAAGATCATTCCTCCACATCTATCTGTTTTTATTTATGTCTTCAAACTCTGGTTTGTAGGTTTATGTGGACCTAATAATATATAATGAAACTATTCTCCCTCTCTCTCTCTCTCTCTCTTATGATCAAGGAAAACAGAAGAGAATACAGGTGCACAATGGGTTGAACAAAAACGGTTAAGAAGGATAATAGAGGAATGACGATTTTGTTATTTTGTTTGAGGAATTAAATACAGTAACAGGATGGCAGTATCATATAGGTTAGTAGAGGGCACTAAACATAATGCTAACCATGAAGAAAGTGGTACTGATGCGAAGCCGGCAGTGCCTCAGCTCTCTAGTGCTCTGTAACATGCCTTTGAATTGTGTCCCATCCTTGCTTCTCTCATAAAGTAGCACACTAAGAGGTCAGTCCTTTGAAATGTGTGCTCCATAATGTGTTCGTTCCTCTCACATAAGCATTGCGCTATTTATAGTGCAGTTGGGGCCAGTATATGATCAGATTGATATCCAGTATTCGACAAATGGATATTAATTGTGGTCATGTGCTGAACCTTTAACTGTCTTGGTGGTTTAATGGTTAGAGCGTTTAAGTTCTGTGTGTCTTTCGTTAATTTAATTTGGGTGTGTTTGGTGTCGGAAGTGAAATTAATTAATTAATCAAGATCATAACACACACACACACACTCTTACAAACGCAGCTAAAAGCCCAACCCACAAATCAAAAATGGCCAGCGTGGGTAAAAAAAAAAAAAAAAAAAACGAAACAGGAGAGGAAAATGGCGCTACGGAGGAAGCCGACGCGAACCAGACATCGAGTGAAAATATTAAGAGGATGAGGCAGATTGTGAGAAATGTGTGGGTGGCTGTCACGGCAGACATACGGGGAGACATGACACTGGCAATTGGGAACGAAAGCAGGGTGTCATGGAGGGAAGACGGAATTGGAAGGGAAAAATTCGAAATGAAAAAATAAATAAAAACAAATATCGAGTAAAAAAGCATGGGAACAAGGAACAAGGAGTGACGGCAGAGAACTATAATTTTGCATGTATTTTTGTAGATGTTTCTGTAGATATCATCTACATTAACAGAGCTAAACAGCAATATTTACTGTTTATCCTTCATTATAAATATAACTTGCTACATAATAAGAGTTAGAAACAGATATTACCCTTATTTCAATTGTCCCCCTGATAGAATAATTATGTCCTTGTTCCTTAAGCCTGCCCCCCCCCCCATGTCTTTCCTAGGCAGCATAGAGTCGTCCAGGAGATATTTAAGATTTTTTTTTTTCTGATTACATTCGATCCACTGAGGAAAATGTAAATAAGGAAAATTAAAACACATCTCGAAAATGTTTAAGCCATCTAATGTTGGAAACTCGGACTCCGTTAAAAATGCCCATGCGACATCAGATCCAATTTATGTATGATCTAACAGGAGAGGAAAAACAAGCATTTAAGTACGAGAGGCATTATCTAAGCCGAGTGTAATCATCTGGGTAATTCATAAACCTAGCCAGAGAAAATCGAAATGCGGAGACGAACTTCGATCTTCAAGAAAATGGATAATATCAACACCCTTTCATTTAGCAGTACTCGGTTTCTTACACTTTGTTCAACACGGTACAGACAACGCCCTTTCAACTGGATCACGAATACGGCCCTTATACACACGGAGGAGCTCACCTTGCATCAGGAAATTGGACTGGCTTTCCTCCAAATGTATTACAGTCGGGATTTTTAGGTGCCTGGCCGAAATTATTAGCAGTACACTGTCCAATAACTCCCAATTCTTCCTAGGACTCCAATAATTCTCCACCGTGGAAGAGATTTATGGGATTCATGCGCACAAATGTGAGGGGAATTATTTCGTGACCATCGATTGGATTGATGTCCGACACGTTTCTTTGGGCATACTTTCGTTAGTGATGGATTTCATATTTCATTCCCCTTCCCTTTCACATATAAGAGTACATATTTAATGCATTTCGTGGATGAATAATCACTGTTAGGTTTTTGTCCAGAACTATTGGATATTGCACGAGTATCTCAAGAAATTGATGAGCGTATCTATATACATGGCATAAATATCATGTATCATAAATATGTATCGAACATTGGATTCATACCTTCAAAGAAGCTTCATATGATTTGCAGGATTTCCTGAATTGCTCAATCGCATATGCTTCTCTCACCATTTTGACATGTATGTTGAAAGTTAATATTTAGATGTTAACCTGATGCATCCACCCCTTTGGAGAACATTTACGAAAATATCTTGTTGTAGATATAAGAGTCGCTAGAATGCTAATCTAGTCTGTTATATTCGGGTATCATCTTCCACTCATGTGGATATTGCCGTTATTGTATTATCACTGACACAGTTATAGAATCTCTATTCAAATAATACATAAATAATAGTAAATAACTATGCCCAGTATTCGTCTGGGAAATAGGATAACTCTTGGGTTAGAGAGTTGGACAGAATATGAATGGGAATGTGTTAAAGGTGGGTGCCAACTACTCTCCGCAAGGGAGGAGGTATACCCTCAAAAACCTCTGAAGAACATTGAGACTATCAAGTGATGATTTAAAATTACTAAGGTCCCTAGGTAGTAAAAAAGACTTGGTCATAATTATGTAAGCCTGACAAGGGGAGAGGCGTTGTTTTACTAGATAGAACAGACTACATTTCAAAGATGAACGATATTTTACAAGACCCAACTAAATTAATTAAATTTATATATTCAGATCTCCACAAGCTCGTGACTATTGAGGATAAAGTCTAGCGTTTTGTGAACAATTTAATCTTCCTTAACATCATTGGTAATGTTGACTTCCGTTCCCTTAAGCAATGTGGTTCATCCCCGGAAATCTTATAAGGACTTCCCAAAGTTCAAAAAGCTTCAATCACTTTTCGTCTAATAATGGCAGCATACAAAACAACTTTGTATATACAGTATATATATATATATATATATATATTGTTATGTAATCCAGAATTAAAATCGATTATATAAGCCAGATTTGTATATTAGTTAAGTTTCACACTCATGTGTTTGATTCTCGAGAGTTCTAAACCTGTCAGGATTTAGCCTGTCTCTCCCAGCCTGACGTCATTCCATTCAAGAGAGCAATAGAAAATTCTATGAATGAATGAATGAATGAATATAGAAAAGGTGGGTGAGGGTGAAAGAAGGGAAGTTTTTATTGGTTAAGTAGGAGAGACAGTGATAATAGTGGGAGAAATAGGGTGTCGGGGCTTGACCCAACGTGCGTGAGTTGAATAATTGAGCTGGGGTTGAGTTGATTTAGTTGGAGAAGTTACTTTAATGAGATTCAGGATGGCTTGCCAAGAAGGGGGCAAGGGATGGGGAGCAAGTTAATTTTTGGGTGGTATAAAATCGAAAGTGCTTGCATGTTTTGGGGTTGTATTTTTGGGTGGTAGTATTCGAAAATGGTATAGGGGGAGGTAATTTTGGGTGGCATTGAGTCAAAAGGGGTACTGCTGGGGAAGTCTGTGGCAGAACCTGTAAGAAGGCTGTACTGTTATTATTATAGGAGTTACGTTAAAAGGTTGTTGTCTTGTACTTTGTCTGTGAAATTATACATTTTAATGGGAAGTGAAGCTAGGAATCTAGGTCAGGAGTGGTAGGGAGGCTGGACTGTGGACGAGCCGGCATGACCCACCTCCTCTACCAATCCTGATTTTAAGTGAATATTGGAATGGGTGCCTCTCTGTTGTTGGGGTGAAGGAGGTTTGACAAGGGGCGGGGGGGATGTAAAATTATGTTGAAAATTTGGATGAAGTTATCATGAAAGGTCTCAAGTTTTATAATTTGTTTTTCTGCTAATTGCTGCCAATAAGTATTTAGAGGGGGGATGTGGGCTAGATTGTGAAGATGTTGTGCCGTCTGGAACTCATACCACTGAGTCCCGAACATCCACCTCAGTGCTTTATTTTGTATTCTTTGATATTTTAGTTGGTTGGTAGGGGCCGAAAGTGAAATGCTGAGTGGGACGTAGCACAAAAGAGGTCTTATAAGTGCTTTGTATAAGTGAAGCTTGGTTTTTATTGAGGCATTTCTGAATCGATAGATGGTTTGTAGTGATTTTGATGCAATGGCAATGGAAGTTTGTGCTTGTTTGTGGAATCGGATGTTTTTGTCGAATGTGAGGCCGAGTACTTTGTTTGTGGGAGAGACATTTATTTGTGTGCGGTTAGGGACAGGTGCTCGGGAGTTCTGGAATAAGGGTCTTGGGCGGAGATGTCCCTTGGCAAAGTATGTGACGTGTGATTTTTGAGGATGAGCCTGAATCCGCCATTTTTGCTCCCATTGTGCTACTTTGTCAAGTTCTCTTTGAGCTCTGTTTGTCAATGCGTCTATTGTGTCTGCTCTTATTATTTGCGTCACGTCGTCTGCGTACATTACTGTGAGAGAGTCATTGTGAGTGGGGTTGGGAAAGTCATTTGTGTATAGGATGTAGAGGGTAGGAGCGAGCACTGAGCCTTGAGGTACGCCTGCGTTTAGTGCAAATGAATCTGAATAAAGTTTAGAAAACTTAATTTTGTCTGTTCTATTATCCAAAAAGTTGCAGAGAAGTTTCTGAGTAATTAATGGGAAGTTGAAATTTTCGCAGATTTTGTACTTCAAGCCTTCGTGCCACACTGTGTCAAAAGCTCGTTTTATGTCCTTTGTAATTAAGGCTGTCTTGTTTTTTCGTCTGGACTGTTTGTTTATGTGAAGGTAGTTTGTGATAATGTTTAGTGCTTCTTGTGTCGATCTGTGTTGTCTAAAACCAAATTGCATGTTCGTGAGGAGTCCTTCGTCTTCGAGAAATAGTCTGAGTCGGTGGTTTATGATACGTTCTAGAGTCTTCCCAAGAGTCTCAAGTAGACAAATGGGTCTGTAGTTTAGTGGATTAGTCTTGTCTTGGTTTTTCTTGGGAATGAGGATAATGGTCGCTGTCTTGAAGCAGACGGGAAAGTAGCCTGATGCCAGGATGGCGTTGTAGAGGCGAGTGAGTGCTGTTATGAAAGTGTTAGGTAGGTGCTTTACAAGGTGGTGATTAATACCCGTGGCACCAGGCGCCTTTCTCCGTGTTTTAGACAGGATGAATTTGACTTCGTCTGGCACAATGGGAGCAGTGAGTATGTTTTGAGGGTCAAGTGTGTTTAGGTTAATGTGTGTGTAATGGGAGATGTTGTCAGGGATGGTAGTGAGATGTTGTTCTATATTGCGGATGTGTTGTTCGGCAGGCCTTTCAATGGGGTGTGGGTGGTATACTTGTTGCCATGTCTGTTTAAATGTATCTGTGATAGCCCTAGGATCAGTAATTTTGTTGCCATTAACAGTGAGGGAGGATGTTCTGGGAGTGGTATTACCTTTTAAACGTTTTATATGTTGCCAGAATTCCCAGGGCTTAGTTTTCCTGTTTTGTTCTGCTGAGTGTACTAGGTGAGTCCAGTGAGCGTCATGATCAGATTGCAGGCTGTTAAGGATGTGAGTTCTGAGGTTGGAGAGATCGTAACGTACTCGGCCTGGTATGTGGGTGTGTTTGTTCTGTTCGAATCGACGACGATAGCACACTAGGAGTCGTTGTGTTCTGATGGAGGGTCTGAAAGTGTGTTTGATTTTGTATGTAGTTTTTGGGATGGTTGTGTTGGCTGCATTTATGATTTTGTTCTGTAGGTTCTCAATTTGTTGGTCTATGTGTGTGTAGTGTTGTCCCTCATAGTCGTGTATGTAGTTGTCTTCTGATAAAATGTTTTTGAATTCTTCCCAGTTTGCTTGTGAATAGTTAAAATGAGATTGACATGGGACTTGAATTGGGTTTGAAGAAATTGACATGAAAACTGGGATGTGATCTGATCCTGAAAGTGGCCCTGGGGAAATATCATGATGGAATATATTAAAAGCTTGGTTTGAAAAAATTAAGTCAGGTTTACCATTACCGTTTGGTGTGAAAACTGTGTTGAAATCTGGGCCTTGAAAAGTTAATCTTTTGTGGTTGTGTAGTGCTAATAGTTGAATTCCACGTTGATTAATGGTATTATGTTGGAAAGCTTGGTGTCTAGCGTTAAAGTCTGCAAGTATAAGTGTAGGTGCATTGTTATTGAATAAGGTATTTAAGTCTGTGTAAGGGATGTAGGTATCGGGTCTGACATATGTGGTGGCAACTATGAGGGGTCCAAGTGTTGTGTGTGTTTTAACTGCAAGGAAATGCTTGTATGTCCAGTCTGTGATGAATTTGTGTTGAATGGTGCTTTTTATCATGATTGCAACTCCATCGTTGGCATCGCCGTCGGTCTGTCGTGTTGTGTAACCAAAGAATCTAATTTTATGTGTGTTGTACGTACAGGTGCTGTTAATTAGTATTATGTCTGGGTCATTATCTAAAATTAATTGTGTGAGTAGGTGTCTGTTAGTGTAGTAGTGTCTTATGTTGAATTGGATGACTCTTAACATGATGGGGTATCGTGAAGTGAGCTATGTGTGGGGAAGTGGGGGGATGGTGGGGCCCGGGTTGGAGAGGGAGAGGATGAGGAGCGGACTCCTCCAAAAGATGGAGATTTGGAGGTAGATTTGGTGTTTTTTCTTGGGGTTTCGACTTTACGTGACTTTGACCGAGAACGGTTTAATTCAGGGGAGGATATCTCAGCTGGACTGGTGGGTTTTCGTTTTAGAGGAGATTGGGGAGGAATGGTGGGCGTTTTTGGTGTAGGAGGGGGTGGGGGAGGCATGAAGGATGTTGGGGTAGTAAGGTTAGGAAGGTCAGGGTCAGATGCATTGAGAGTTGGGTCAGTGACATTTGTGAGGGGGGGGGGGGGGGGTGGGGGGGGGGGGGGGGGGGGGGGGGGGGGGTGGGGGGGGGGGGGGGGGTTTGGGTAGGGGGATCTTGAGGTTCATTTTCAGTGGTGAGAGGGATTGACATTTCAGGGATTTCGTTGGCGCTTGGGGGTTGAGGAATAGGGGTAGTGGAGGATGAGTTGGAGGTAGAGGTTGAGGGTAGTGGAATAGGAAGAGGAGTGGCTGAGAGAGATGGATTGTGAGAGTTCTTGCTATGCTGGAACCAAGACTCAGGGATCATGATGGCAGGGAGATTGTGGGCAGTCAGGCCATCATTTAGGAGCTTGTTAAACTGAGGGGTGACTTTTTGGTGCGTGAGATGGAGTGCCACATTAACAAGGACTGAAGTTTGGGCGAATATTTCGCGGTTGAACAATGGGCCGGGAGGATTGATGTTGGGTGGGGTAGGGGGGGAGGATTGAGGGATGTGTGAGGTGGTCGCTGAAGTATATGATTTGGCAGTGACTGGGTGGGATGAGAATAAAGGACGTGTTAGGTTGGGATTGGTTGGAGTGGCCTTTGCGTTTTTTCTAGTGTCTTTTAAGACATTGAGACGGAAGGGACATTCGGCACTGACTGCAATGTGAGGGCCATTGCAGTTTGAGCATTTCAGAGTGATTGAAGAGCAGGTGGTAAATGAGTGCCCTGACTCAGCACAACGAGAGCAAGTTACTGTTTTCTGACATTGGGCTGTGGGATGTCCATGTCTACAGTTATAGCACTGCCTGAGATTGATCCAGGACTCAGGGGTCAGAAAATCAGGCGGCAAAATCACATGAAATGCCTTGAGACCTGTTTTTAGAAGCTTACTGGCCTCCTGAGGGGAGGCACATCGAATTTTGAGGGCTTGACGTTGGGTTTTATATACTTCACAGACAGTGATGGAGTTTTTCTTGGAAATTTCCCTGGCAATCTCATCTTCGTCTTTGTTGAAGATGTTCTTGTCAGGGTGCAGAATTTTGACTGTACAGGCAGCTTTAAGTTCTGGGGAGAGGACTAGTTCATAACCAGCAAATTGGAGTTTCTTTAGAGTGGCGGGGTTGAGATATGCATCAAGATCTTTTTGTGAAGCAAGTCTTATTTTAATAACATAGTTTCTCTGGTGATATATATATAGGCTACCCTGAGTACTCGTAGTTTTCACTCCAGACCAGCCGACCTTAGCATCGCGTACACACCTCTCTCTTGCCTGTACAATGTACATACTGTAGTTTACTATTATACTTAGTGAAGTGACATATCTCTCCTGGCTACCTTCAAACGATTTTAGCAGTCTGCATTCCTGTTCTGTGATTGGGGAGTTGAGTATAATATACTGTAAGTGTGTTCCATATTATAGCCTATTATTCTTCTTAGTGATATTGTGTATTATTATAAGTTTATCTAGTGATCAATAATTTTGTTATTTCCTTTTGATTGCATTTATTAATAAGTGTAAAGCATCAAATTAATTTGTGATTAGTTTCCAAGTTTGTGAATTTGATCAGATTAATTTAGTTACCTTTTATTATTGTAATTTTCAGAAAACATATTTTCTCTAGTGATATTTAAGTGCTTATTTCACATTTAAATAGTTGTATTAATTACTTGTATGGCTTTTATTAATATTGCGTGGATTTCATTAAGTTATTAAACATATATTAACCATTTCCAGTGATCTTGAGAAAATATTAATTCATATGTGATATAGCTATTTTTACCTTGCATTGCTTCAGTAAAGGTATATATTTATTTTTTCACTTGCATATTTTTCTGATAATCATAGTGCATTATATTCTTATTGCTTGTCCTGAAGAGACTGATTTTATTGTTACATTATAATACTTAATTTAATTAAACTAAGAATTTTTAATCTAGTTTTCTTTGAACCTGGATATTTTGAGTGTGTTCTGACATCAGTCTTGATTTTCGTATTTAATCTATTGTTTGTGTCATTTCACCTCGTCCATAAACATAACATTGGCGACCTCGCCAGGACCTTCGGGACTTGTTTAAAAATATATTAATTTATTTGCTTGTGATTGTGATATTTAAATTTTCATCATGTCTACCATTTCTACTGTAGAGGAAGCTGGGGATTTTGTAGCTGGTGTTGAGACAGTTGTTGAAGTAGAAGGTAGAAATAAAAATGAACTGAAAATTGTTGCTCAGTACCTGGAGATTGCTCTTCCTCCTAATGCTAGGAAGGATCAAATTGTTGCTATGATTGATCAAAAGCTTTTTGATGCGACTTCTCCAGTTGACATGGATAAACACATAATATTGAACTTGCAAAGATTCAAGCTCATATTCAGGAAGCTAAAGCACAACAGGCACAAGCTCAAGCACAGGCACAAATTGAAATTGCTAAATTAGACCATGAGTACCGTATGCAACAGGCTGAAATTAGGCCATCTAATCCTGATAATTTTGATGTGGCCAAAAATGTTAGACTTGTCCCTGTCTTTAATGAATCTGATGTAACTAAATACTTTCAATTGTTTGAGAAGGCAGCTAATGGTTTCAAATGCCCAAGCAAAATTGGCCAATACTCCTTCAGAGTGTACTCACTGGTAAAGCTCAAGTTACTTATGCATCTTTGTCTCAGGATTAGTCTGATAATTGATGTAAAGAACCTGATTCTTAAAGCATATGAGCTTGTTCCTGAAGCCTTAAGAGCTAAATTTAGGACCACTTACAAGCAGGATAAGCAATCTCATGTTGAGTATGCCAAAATTAAAGAAGATTTGTTGGAACAATGGTTAAATTCTAAGAATGTAAATGCTGACGCTGATAAATTTAAGCAGATTATCTTATTGAAGGACTTCAAAAGATGTGTCAGGAAGGATGTCAGTTTATATATTGATGAGAGAAAGGTAGACACTGTTTCTGATGCTGCAATTTTAGCTGATGAGTATCTTCTCACTCACAAACATTATACAGGTAATCAAATAAAGAGATATGAGAGTAAATATGTATCCTCTTCTCAGAGTACAGGTGTAAAGAAGGAGAGTAAAGAAAATGTTTCTCAGGAAGGAAATACTATTTCCACTTCTAACTTTTCTAAGAAGAAATGTAATTATTGTGGTAGACTAGGTCATGTCGCTGAGAAATGTTTCAAGAAACAGCGTGATGCTAATAATAAACCTGCAAATGATCAGTCAGTTGGTCTGGTGTCCACTCTTGAGAGTTTCCAATGTCTTATAAATTACTGTTTCACCTGCTTTGAGTGGTTTGGAGAGTAACGTAAGCTCTATTGATAAAGCTCCTCTTTTGAGCAGTAATTCTGTTGTACCTGCTTTGAGTGCTTTGAAGGGTAACGTAAGCTCTACTGATAAAGCTCCTCTTTGAGCAGTGATGTGGGTGACACTCTCAAGAGTACCTATGCAAATTTCCTGTCTGATGGTTTTGTCAGTTCACTTAATGGCAGTGACAGGAAATCTGTTAACATTTTACGAGACACAGGTGCTTGCCAATCCCTACAAGTGACTAGTGTTTTAGGCTCTAATAATTCCTCTGGTGAAACTGTAATGTTGCAGGGTTTAGGGAGTAATTATTTTTCTGTCCCTCTGTGCAGAGTGAATCTTGAGTCTGATTTTGTTCAAGGTCCAGTGATGGTAGGATTGGTTGAGACACTTCCTATGTCTGGTGTGACTTTTCTCCTTGGCAATGACATTGCTGGGGGTCGGGTTTGTCCAGCTCCTCGGTTGTCCAGTGAGCCGGTGGCTGGAGTCGAGGACGGCTCCTCTGATGTGTTTCCTGCATGTGCTGTCACTAGGGCAAAATCTAAAGTGATTTAGTGGGTCATTGAGATAATGATGTTCTCTTGGCTGATACTTTCCTTGCTAATTTAAACCATTCAGAGGATGAAGCAATTCCCCGCATTGTGGATAATTTGTCACCTCGTGAGTTAGTAGAGTTACAGCAGGCTGACCCAGAGTTGGAAGGTTTAGCTAGTTCTGCTTGTAGTGAGGAAGAGTCAGCTAGTGCTTCTACTTGTTACTATTTTAAGTCAGGAGTATTAATGAGAAAGTGGAGACCCCAACGTCATCAGCAGACTGTGAATGGGAGGTTGTGCATCAAATTGTCATCCCTCGAGTTTGTAGGCAGGATATCATTAGGGTGGCTCATGACTCCAGTTTGGCAGGACACATGGGAGTGAGGAAGACCAGCCCATATTCTGAAGCATTTTTACTGGCCAGGTATTTTCAAGGTTTCCTGGTATTGCAAATCTTGTCACACCTGTCAAGTAGTGGGGAAGTGTAATCAAAAAAAGAAAGTTGCACCACTCGTTCCCATTCCTCCCTTTGAGACGCCATTCACTCGGGTGTTAGTTGATATTGTAGGACCTCTTCCCAAGACTTCTTCAGGATTTTCCTATTTGCTGACACTCATTGGTATGGCTACTCGTTACCCTGAAGCAATCCCTCTCAGAAATATTTCGGCGAAGAATGTAGTGAAAGAAATGCTTGGGTTCTTCACCAGATTTGGATTGCCTAAGGAAGTACAGTCTGATCAAGGGGGCAATTTTATGTCCAATGTTTTTAAGCAGTCTTTGAAAGAGTTTGGCATCACACAGATCACATCGTCTGCATATCATCCTCAAACACAGGGAGCTCTGGAGAGATATCATCAGACAGTCAAATCTATGCTGAGGAAGTACTGCTTGGAACACCAGAAAGATTGGGACAAAGGTCTTCCTTTTGTGCTGTTTGCTTCAAGAGAGTCTCCAAATGAATCACTAGGCTTCTCACCTTTTGAACTAATCTTCGGGCATGAAGTCAGAGGTCCTATGAAGTTGTTGAAGGAGTTTTGGCTGTCGGAATCGGATGACGTCAACCTGCTGGAATATGTGGCGAACTTCAAGGAACGGTTATCAACAGCGTTCCAGCTATCTCGAGATAATTTGGGAACTGCACAGGAAAAGATGAAAACCTGGTATGACAAGAACTCTAGAGTACGCCAGTTTCAGCCAGGTGATCAGGTCCTAGTTCTGCTGCCAATACACGGACAACCTCTTCAAGCCAAGTTTAGTGGACCGTACATGGTGGAGAAGAAAGCCAGTGATGTAAACTACGTTATGGCCACGCCAGATTGTAGGAAGGGCAAACAACTTTGTCACGTCAACATGCTAAAATTGTACCACAGGAGAGATTCTGATAAACCCGTCTGCACTGTAGCTGTTCCTCAAGACCCCGAAAGTGAGGCACTCCCATGCAGTATGAACTTGAGCGATAGCCTAGGGAAGAATGTTGCTATCATGAGTGATCTGGAGACAAAGTTATCTCATCTAACCCCTGAGGAGAGGCAGGAATTCACGGCTCTACTCCAGAAATGCTATCAAGTGTTCCGAGATACTCCAGGAAGAACAACCATTTTGATGCACAATGTTGATGTTGGAGATGCGAAGCCAATTAAGCTGCCAGCTTACCGAGTGAATCCCTTGAAGGTTCCCCTGATCCAGAAGGAGATTGACTACCTACTCGCCCACAAGATGATTGAGCCCTGCCAAAGTGAGTGGAGTTCTCCTGTCACCTTAGTTCCTAAACCAGGTGGATCACAACGGCTCTGTATTGACTATCGACTTGTTAACCAGATCACCAATACAGACACCTACCCAATACCTCGCATGGAAGATTGTATAGATAGGATTGGAAAGGCACAGTACATCAGTAAGTTTGACTTGTTAAAGGGATATTGGCAAGTACCTATGACTCAGCGTGCTAGGGATATCTCATGTTTTGTAACCCTTGGTAAGACTTTTGCATGTTCTGTGATGCCATATGGTATGAAAAATGCACCTGCGACATTTCAAAAACTCATGAACATAGTAACTGAGGGTTTGGAAGGATGTGTTGTGTATATTGATGATGTATTGATTTTTAGTGACACCTGGAAAGATCATCTATGCCATGTCAGTAACTTTCTTGATCGTTTGATTCAAGCTAATCTTGTTGCAAATTTATCAAAATGTGAATTTGGTCAAGCTAAAGTCTAGTATCTTGGTTATGTGATTGGTAATGGACAAGTTGTGCCACCAGGGGCTAAAGTTCAGGTGATAAGTGATCTTTCCAGACCTAAGACTAGGAAAGAATTGCAAAGATTTCTTGGCATGGTAGGATACTACCGCCGGTTTATTCTAAATGTCTCAATCCTTGTGTCACCACTCACAGATCTTCTGAAAAAGGGAGTTAAATTTGAGTGAATTGAAGCATGTGAAACCTTTTTCAACAAACTCAAAGCTATCCTGTTGAGTCAGCCAGTGCTTTCCACCCCTAACTTTGCTAAATCCTTTAAAATAGCTATGGATGCTAGCGATACAGGAGCTGGGGCAGTTTTGTTGGAGAAAGATGACCAAGGTATTGAACATCCTGTATCTTATTACAGCAAGAAGTTCAATCCACCCCAAAGGAATTATTCAACTATTGAAAAGGAACTTTTGGCTCTGATTTTGGGATTGCAGCATTTTTCTTTATATTTGTGTTCAGGCCCAGATCCTATTGTTATTTATACTGATCACAACCCACTGAAGTTTCTTAGTAAATTTAAAGATAAAAATCAGAGATTGACCAGGTGGAGTCTTCTTCTTCAAGAATATCCTTTAGATATAAGACATATTAAAGGGAAAGAAAATGTAATTGCAGATTGCTTGTCTAGATTGTAGCCTAGTTGTTTTAAAGTAGTAGAAATGTCCCCTGTAAATTTCTTTCTTTAGGGGGGAGGTGTTATGTAATCCAGAATTAAAATCGATTATATAAGCCAGATTAGTATATTAGTTAAGTTTCACACTCATTTGTTTGATTCTCGAGAGTTCTAAACCTGTCAGGATTTAGCCTGTCTCTCCCAGCCTGACATCATTCCATTCAAGAGAGCAGTAGAAAATTCTAGTTTCTCTGGTGACATATATATACCCCGAGTACTCCCAGTTTTCACTCCAGACCAGCCGACCTTAGCATCGCGTACACACCTCTCTCTTGCCTGTACATACTGTAGTTTACTATTATACTTAGTGAAGTGACATATCTCTCCTGGCTACCTTCAAACGATTTAAGCAGTCTGCATTCCTGTTCTGTGATTGGGGAGTTGATTTTTTTTTTTTTTTTTTTTTTTTTTTCTATATTCCAACTTACTTCCTCTCGGGCATAGGCTGAGAGCCTTAACATTCACCGCTTTACAATGAACAGTGAAGCCCGTGAGGTCTTGTTCCAGTCTAGGGAGTGAGACATGTGAAGCACGTAGAGTGCAACGAGCACCTGCCATCTTGCCTTCACATGAGGCACGGTGCTCACTCATGGCCCGAAACGACCCTATCTCTGAAGCCACCTCGTTCCCGTGCTTCACTGTCTCACCCCTTACACTCGGACTCTCACACTTACACACACACAATGCCACCTGTTGAGCAGATAACTCACCAGGCATTGCACCCCTATAGCATATTTTGATAAGTGCGTTCCATAAGTGTGTTCCATATTATAGCCTATTATTCTTCTTAGTGATATTGTGTATTATTATAAGTTTATCTAGTGATCAATAATTTTGTTATTTCCTTTTGATTGCATTTATTAATAAGTGTGAAGCATTAAATCAATTTGTGATTAGTTTCCAAGTTTGTGAATTTAATCAGATTAATTTAGTTACCCCTTATTATTGTAATTTTCAGAAAAAATATTGTTTTAAAGTTATATTTAATTGCTTATTTCACATTTAAATAGTTGTATTAATTACGTGTATGGATTGTATTAATATTGTGTGGATTTCCTTAAGTTATTAAACAGATATTAACCATTTCCAGTGATCTTGTGAAAATATTAATTCATATGCGATATAGCTATTTTACCTTGCATTGCTTCAGTAAAGGTATACAGTATAGTTATTTATTTTTTCACTTGCATATTTTTCTGATAATCATAGTGCATTATATTCTTATTACTTGTCCTGAAGAGACTGATTTTATTGTTACATTATAATACTTAATTTAAATAAACTAAGAATTTTTAATCTAGTTTTCTTTGAACCTGGATATTTTGAGTGTGTTCTGACATTAGTCTTGAATTTCGTATTTAATCAATTGTTTGTGTCATTTCACCTCGTCCATAAAAATAACAATATATAAATGTATGTGTAAGTGTGTTTTTTCTTCTTCTATGTAGATGAGGGAGATAATAGGCATAACTGCCTGGAACAAGTGCCTCCCCCAGAGGCACTCAGCTGTGTGGGTGTGCATATGCTGTTTATATGGGAGCGTATACTTTGTGGTGTGAAATAAGAAGGATGAGACAGTGGTGGAACGAAAGAACTGATTGATTATATATGTGTGGATGAACGAATGAAGAAATCTGTGCTGCATATGCTAGGGTGTATAGGGTGTATATTGGAGGGGGTCTGTCTGACCATTACAGTATGTAGTAGTAGCTAAAATTAGGATACACAAGAAGTGGGTGAGGAGAGCTGGAGGGAGGCGAGAGGAAGGAGGAATAGCCAGGAGGATGGAGAGGTTGCAGGAGGAGGAAATCAAGGAAGAGTTCAGGAGAGCAGTAGAAAGACGACTAGGTAGGTTTGACCTGGAAGGTATGGAGGAAGTGGAGGAGATGAGCAAAGTATTTAAGCAAGAGATCTGTGCAGCATGTGATGAGGTGTGTGGAGTAAGGAGAAGAGGGAGGGGAGTGAAGGGTACAGCATGGTGGACAGAAGAAGTAAAAATAGCTGTGAAAAAACAAGAAGAAAGCTTATAGAGATGGTTGGGTAGTAGAGGGAATAAAGATATGGAGAGACAGAAATGAGCGAGGTACTTTGAGAAAAAGAGAGTGGTGAAGAGAGTAGTGAAGGAAAGTAAGAGAAGAGTAGATGAGGAATTTGGAAGGAATCTGAGTGTAAAATGGAGGGAATGTAAGAAACTGTTCTGGAAAGAAGTCAAGAAAGTTACGGAAGGTAGCAAGGGAAACCGTAAGAGTGTGAAAAATAAGAATGGTTGAGTGCTAACTGAGAAGCAAGAGAGAGTTGAAAGATGGAGGGAGTACTTCAACGAATTGCTGAATGTAAGGAATGAGGTGCCAGCAAACATAGTTGGATGGGGTATGGGAAGGAGAAGAAGAGAAGTAGTGGAGGAGGAGGTGGGGATCAGGAGATCAGAAGTGTGTGAAGCCATGAAAAGAGTGAAGTTGGGGAAAGCACCAGGATTAGATGGAGTGTGTGGGGAAATGCTGAGGTATGGTGGTGAGATAGTGATCGAATGGGTATGGAAAATGTGCAAACTAGCATGGGAGAAGGGGAGTGCACCTGATGACTGGAAGACAGGCATAATAGTCCCCCTATATAAGGGTAAAGGGGAAAGAGGAGTGTGTGGTAACCACCGAGGAATATGTCTTCTAAGCGTAGTAGGGAAGGTGTACAGTAGGGTAGTGATTGAAAGAGTGAGAGCAAGAACGGTGCAATGAATAGGTGACAAGCAGGGCTGTTTTTAGGAAGGGAAGAGGATGTACAGATCAGATTTTTACTCTGAAATGTGTTGTGGAGAAATATTTGGAGAAGCAACAAAAAGTGCATGTTGCCTTTATGGACTTGGAGAAGGCCTATGACAGAGTGAGAGTGGATAGAGAAGGTATGTGGAAAGTACTTAAAATATACAGAGTAGATGGCAAGTTGCTGAAAGCAGGGAAGAGCATGTATGAGGGTGCAAAGGCAGCAGTACGTGTGGAGAATGAGCAGAACGAGTTCTTTGATCTGAATGTTGGGTTGAAACGGGTGTGTGATGTCTCCGTGGTTGTTTACTGTATATATGGATGGAGCCATGAAAGGCATATACGGAAAAGCAGTGGATGTTGGTGTATCACTGATATGGGAGGGAAACAAGTGGAAGTTACCTGTACTGCTGTTTGCTGATGATACAGTTCTGATGAGCGATAATGAATGAGAGTTGCAGGGTCTGGTAAATATATTTGGAACAGTGTGCGAAAAATGGAAGCTGAAGGTAAATGCGGGGAAGAGCAAGGTTATGGTCTTCGAAAGGGGTGAAGCCACAGAGTGTGAGGTGAAGTTAAACGGTCAGGCTATGGAAATTGTCAGCTCATTTAAGTATCTGGGCAGTGTGCTGAGTACAGATGAGAGTATGGATGAAGAAGTGCGGGAGAGGGTGCAACAGGGGAACACTGAAAGCAGTAACAATAAATAGGTGGTCACCATGGAAGTGATGAAGTCCTTGCATGACAGTGTGTTAATCCCGACACTGACTTACAGAAGCGAAGCATGGACGTTGGTGGAGAAACTCGGACCAAGAGTGAGAGGGATGGAAATGAGTTACTTGAGAAGTGCATGCGGAGTTACATGGAGAGATAGACATACAAATGAGGAAGTAAGAAGGAGGTATGGTGTGTAGGTAGATGTGCTGGAAAGTGTGGAATGGAACACCTTGAGATGGTTTGGCCATATGGAACGTACGGGAAGCGAGAGAATGACTAAGAGGGTGTACGAGAGCGAGGTGGAAGGACAGAGAGGGAGAGGTAAACCGAAGGAGAGGTGGAAGGGTGGAGTGAAGAAGTATATGGATGAAGGCGGTGCTGGTTGGGAGGAGGGGCATCGACTGACTGGGGACAGAGGTGCATGGGTGCGTTTCGTTCGTGGCCACTCCTTCGGGGATCACGGCGTCAGGCAATAGATAGATAAATAGATGTTATCTATAATTGTGTATATGTGTTTGTTTGCATGTGTGTGTGTGTGTGTGTGTGTGTATGTATGTAATGTATATGTGTGTGTGTGTTTTCTGTGCATAAGGGGGTGACAACGGCGGGATATTGTTGTTGTATCGACCACCAGGATCAGGGAGGAAAAGAGGAATTTCATTATCAAGGAGCCGCCCAGCAGGAACAGTAGAGAATAGCGGGGCCGCCTCCTTCCTCCTGAGTGCATTCTCCTTTTTGGCCAGGTTATCGTGCGGGCTGATGGTGATGGGCGTCGATGGGAGTGGGGGCTGAGAGAGAGAGAGAGAAAGAGAGGTAGATATATCTAATTTTGGAATATATGCATAAGGTAAATATATGTAGCCTATATATATATATATATATATATATATATATATATATATATATATATATATTAGAGAGAGAGAGAGAGAGAGAGAGAGAGAGAGAGAGAGAGAGAGAGAGAGAGAGAGAGAGAGAGATATATGAAAACACGGTGTTGGGCAAATAGGCGAAAGTGCATAGGAGCAGGAAGATAGGAGAAGAGAAAGTTGAATAATCCGATCAAGCCAGGGAAGTGCAGAGGGGAAGGAAGGAAGGTGCAGAGGAAAGGAGGAATGGCGATAAAGATAGTATATGTAAGGCAAAGAGAGAATGAGAGATACAAAATAAAGGTAAAATGAAAAGAGAGATGGTGATAAGGAGATTGTAATAAAGCAAAGGCACAGAGAGACAATAAATAAAGGTAAAGTGAAAAACAAATATTGGAGATGAGAGAGAGAGAGAGAGTGTGAGAGAGAGAGAGAGAGAGAGAGAGAGAGAGAGAGAGAGAGAGAGAGAGAGAGAGAGAGAGAGAATAGTGAGAGGAGGGGGGGGGGTAAGAACAGGTAAGCGCAAAACAAAACTAGTAAAAATATAATATAAATAATACAGGAAAAGGAGAAAAATGCACAGCATACCGATATATTTAAAACAATATAAACACACAACAAGCAAACAAAACATAAACCGGTACAAATTATGAAAAACATCGATATAAATGTGTGCTTAAATGATAACACAATTTGATGAGAGAGAAGCAATGAGATAAAGTGATGATGACCAATGATGAGGCTGCCCCAGAATATTGCAAAGAAGGAACCGTAGTGCAAGGGCAAGAGGTGGATAAGCTGAGAGGAACTGGGATGATAAGGAAAGCTGCTTGCAAGGGATCAAGAAAATGCATTGTGATATTAAACAGAGATCAGGGGCGCGTTTTATATAATTGTATAAGAGAGTCTGAATCCATTATAATTAATTATAGCTGTGGGAGTAAAAAAAGGAAGAAATACAAGCGCCACGAGTTTCCCCGAGATTGACCAATCAGCGAGCTGGATTGGAAGAAATTCGATCGCCACGAGTTTCCCAGAGATTGCCCAATCAGCGAGCCGGATTTAATGCTGCAAATCGTGATCTCCGGGCTCTTCCCCAGCTCCAATACTGCGAGGCAATCTTAAAAGCCCTTATCTCCTCTCAACACTTTTCGAATAGTGGATACGAGATGCCTTTGTATAGGCTTATCCCTCGATACCTTCACCTGACCTGACCTAAAATTTGGGCGAGATGGTAACGTAAGCAGGAACCGGGGGGTGGGTGGAGTACAACAGGCGGCAACAATCAAACACCGACCCTGCTGTTTTCTCCCAGACCCCAAATATCCGAGGAGTTTCTGCTGGATCGCGGTCGCGGTAGGACGTCCCCGGTGCTCGGCACAATCTGCGGCTTTATTTGGGGGAACTTCTGTTGGTCCCGGTGAGTCTCTGCTGGGTCGGTGGTTCAGCGGCCTCTCCCCCCGGCTTCATCCCCTTCCACCATGCTACCCTGCTCTGCCTTTGTCATCCTCTGATCATTCGACTGTGCCAGCTTCACTCTGCGCCATCTTGACTCCTTTCTGGTTGGTGGGGGCCGGCGATTCCCTGGCCCTGTGACACGTGGCTCTGCCCGCTGGAGGGACGTGGCACCTATGGTGGTAGTCTCTGGTATCGACAAATCCTCAGCTTTCTTCGGGGTTCCATAGTGGGCCCCACCTTTCCGTCGGTGCCAGGGACGCCTTCAGCTTCTGGGGTTGGTGTTGGCCCCTCCGTCCTCGCCTCTTCACTTCACCATGTGTCTTCTTCCTGCCGGGTGCCATCGTTCATCACTTTATCTTCCCTTCCATCCTTGAGTCCTGGGAGTGTTGTTGCCCTTCTGCAGCCCCTCCTGGGTCCCTGACGTTTGAGCCTCCTTACTGGGAGGCCGCTGCGGCTTTGACCTCACCGTGTCAGGGTTAATAGGGCTCTGCCCTCACAGCCCTTAAATCAAGAATCAAGATCAAGATCAAGACCCCAAATATCCAGTGGCCTACAAGTACTGTCAGCGGTGCATACTTTCTCTGTAGCATTGCACAAAAAGAAGGGTGCAGATATTACAGAATACACCGAGAGGGAGCTGAATAGTAAAACGTTACCCTAACCCTAAGATGTTTACATCAACGTAAGGAGGAATAGGAGTGCCAGACCAATCTCTGAGCCGCAGCCAATTGACGAGAAACTGAACGTGCAGGTGGTGGCTTCAACTTGTAGCAGTATAATTATAATGTTAAGGATCCGCACCATATTAGTACTTGGAGTTGCATGTGCGTGTTAGGATCGCATTGGTTTTGATAAGTTTAAAGCGTTTGCATAATGTTTATGATTTTAAATTGTTAAGGTATATTTTCATAGATTGTAAGAGAAGCACAACAAGTACTATGTATGTATTATTGTGTGTAAGAACTAGACTATTTGGTGAGAGTAATTGTATTTAGGTATGGTAATTTCTTATTATTTGTCCATGCAGGAAACCTGAGGAAAGCCCTGCATAAATTATTGTTTCCCTATTTGAGCGTGACGAAAGGTTAGTAGGATTGGATTGCGATCTCTACCTACTGTATATCTTTGAATAACCTACAGTATAGTTAGGCAGGCTTTAACAGCAATAACATCCGAAGTAGAGTAGGCTACTGCGCTGGGGAGGTGTGGCAGAGTGGTCTTGCCACTGGACTGGTAATCCAATGGACCCGGGTTCGAATCCCAATATGTCAATGGGAAGATATTATTGGGATGGAATTTGTGCTGTACCTAGTTTCAGTGCATTACCACAGCACACCGAAACGCCAACAAAATACCCTCATTGTTCCCTGATTAAATAGCATTGTATGAATATTCCCATATTCAAAATATGTTACAGGGGGGCAATGCCTAGTGGGTTAATTGCTCAATAGGTGGCGTTCTGAGAGTGAGGGTCCGAGTGTGGGGGCTGAGACGGTGAAGCGTGGAGGCGAAGCGGCTTCAGAGATGCAGTTGCTTCGAGCTGAGGTGCTTCGCATGTCTCACTCCCCAGACTGGAACAAGACCTCACGGGCCTCACCATGTTCAGCGGTGTAGTGTAAAGGCTCTCAGCCTATGCCCGAGAGGGAGAAGTTGGAAATATAGAAACAAACAAAAAAACTACAGAAAATGATTCGTACTTGCTTAGCCTATTAAATATAAGGAGAGGAGTTGTCCAGTTCTAAGACTTCGTGAGGCTAGAAATACAGATGTTAAAAAAAAAAAAATAAGTATATATTTGTACGGTAATAGATTGTGAATATCCACCTAAAATCTTGTAATATGAAAATAATTACTTCAATAGCTATTAAGTTCTTCAACTAATTCAGCTTTGGAGTTCAATATAATTGTCATATATACCATAACCATTTGTCTGTAATATAACAAACGTGGATGCAATAGTTTCTAGCCCACTCATGTGATATGTGATATTAAAATAAAACAATCTAAATAATGATAATAATAATGGAAATGTCTCGTAGTTATATTATGGTATTAGCATATAAAATAAGGCACTTTGAAGGATCTTATTAATGTTCACTGAAAGAGTAATCCCGTCCGCCAATCAGGAGACGGGATTAGCTCAGGTGGATAAGCAAAATTTACCCTTTTAATCTTGTTACAGGGAACACCCTGACACTCCCCAACACTCGACCAATCACCAGCTTCCTACGATGCAGCACAACGATCACCTCTCAACCCTCTTTAAACGCTCGCCTCATAACTCGCTCTCAGTTCACACCCGTATATTTTATCCTGGTCACAAACGTTCTATTACAATGGTGCCACCCACTTACTCCCGTCAGCCACTAAAGAACATCTCTAATAAGCTTCCAGGAAAATATTATGAGGATGAAGTAAAGCAGGAGAAGAAGATTGAAGCTCGAAGCAAGCGGGCTGGTGTAGCTCCTCCCGAGCCCGCGGCTCGGCCAATCACAGGGCCTTGTTCCATGAGGGAGGGGTATAAAGGGAGGTGAGCGGGGCCACTCCACACTTCGTGGACGTACTTGGTGATGATCTGGTCTCTCCTAACAGGCCTGTAGCCCCAATCTTAAAGACCTTCAAGCTGCAGAAGAAAGAGAAAGATGAAAAAAGACAGAAGATAGAAGATAGAAGATGGACGTCTTTAGGACCAGGCAGACCTAGCCTTCTAGCCTCCTTCATCAGATATCTCTCTCCTCCAATCAGCACCTCGATCTGCGCTCTTCTGACCAATCAGCTCCCTGCATCTCACCTCATATCTCATCATCACCCTTCTCCATTTCCATTACTTTCCTATATTCTTATTTTTCCCCAAACTTCTTTCCTTACCTTTTTTGTCCAAATTTATTAAATGTGTGTAGCCGTTCCCACCAAGTAGAAGCCCACTTGTAGTATGACGCCGAACCCTAAAGGCATTGCTATGAAGGGGGGGGGGGGGGGGGGGGGGGTTAGCCCCTGCTTATAGGAGGCAAGTGGGTAGGGTTTAGTCTTCAAGTAGGTTAAGGTCCCTGTGACATAGGTTAATTGCCTACAGTCCAAGGGCATAGGTAGGAACTAGGTTTTTTCTGGAGATATCCCATAGGGGTGCCCCCTGGGTACACTTTTAGCTTAAAATGTCCATTAATAATTTCCAATTAACTTTCACTATCTCCCTAACCTCATATTTTGTATTTTCCCCATTCACTTAATCAATTTTTCCTATAGTTAGAACTTAAAAATCTCTCCCAATGATTCAGTATGGCACTATATGTCAAATTTAAGTGCTTTAACCCTCCCCCTGATGACCCAGGCTCTAATATATTGAGCATCACACAAACCCAAATAGACAGGGTTTTCAAAAATCTTAATGTCATAAAGATAAGACTTGCTTCTCAAAAAGATCTTAATGTCTATCTTAACCCTGACACTCTAAAGAAACACAAGTCTGCTGGTTATGAGCTAGTACTCTCCCCAGAACTTAAAGCTGCCGGTACAGTTAAGATTCTGCACCCTGACAAAAGCATCTTCAACAAAGACGAAGATGAGATTGCCAGGGAAATTGCCCCAAAAAACTCCATCACTGACTGTGAAGTATTCAAAACCCCCCCGTAATGCCCACAACATTTGTTGTGCCTCCCCTCAGGAGACCAGTAAACTTCTTAAAACAGGTCTCAAGGCATTTCATGTGATTTTGCCGCCTGAGTGTCTAACCCGAGTCCTGGATTAATCTTAAACAGTGTTTTAAGTGCTATGATTACGGACATCCCACAGCCCAATGTAAAAAAACAACAACTTGCTCTCGTTGTGCTGAAATAGGGCACTCATTCACCACCTGCTCTTCAAGCACCCTGAAATGTTCCAACTGCAATGGCCCTCACATTGCAATCAGTGCCGAATGTCCCTTCTGCCTAAATGTTTTAAAAGAAACTAGAAAAAAACACAAAGGCTACTCCATCCACTCCCAACCAAACACGCCCTCTTTTCTCATCCCACTCAGTCACTGCCATATCATATGCTTCAGCTGCCACCTCACACACCCCTCAATCCTCCCCCCCACCCTAACCCCACTCCCTCAACCAACACCATTCCTCCCAGCCCATTCTTCCATCGAGAAATATTCGCCCATACTTCAGTCCTTGTCAATGTTGCTCTCCATCTCACAAACCAAAAAGTAACTCCACAATTTAACAAACTCCTAAATGATGGCGTGACTGCCCACAACCTCCCTGCCATCATGATCCCTGAGTCTTGGTTTCAACATTGCAAGAACTCTCACACTCCAACTCTCTCAGCCACTCCTCTTCCTACCCCCAACCCGTCCTCCACCACGCCTACCACTACCCTCAACCTCTACCTCCAACTCATCCTCCACTACCCCTATTCCTCATCCCCCAAATGCCAACGAAATCCCTGAAATCTCAATCCCTCACACCAGTGTTAATCCCCCCACTGAAAATAAACCTCAAGAAACCCTTACCCAAAACCCATCTCTCATAACTGTCACTGACCTTCCTCTCAATGGACAAGAGAAGCAACAACAAGTCCTACTCTCTCCAGCTTACCATGACCGCTCAAGACCAACAAACCAAATTCTCAGGGGTTTGCAAGTGGTTTAATGTTAAGAGGGGATATGGGTTCATTGGAAGAACTACTGACAACACAGAGTTCTTCATACATCGCGAAAAATAACCCAAAGAAGGCAATTGCTTCCATTGGAGAAGGTGAAGAAGTCGAGTTTTATATCAAGGATGGAAAGAAAGGAAAGGAGGCCACCAGAGTGACGGGGACAAATGGCAGGCCTGTGATTGGCTCTCACTTTGTCCAAGAAAGGAGGAGCTGTGGTACCATCCCTGGAGTGAAGACAGGTGCCAAGACAGACACCACCACTATCACCATCGTTATTCACACAGCCATTGCTCTTGCCGGGGACCAAAAAAGCCGACTTTCCACACTTCTTCCAGCTCTCCTCAAGGCAAACGGTCTCCTGTCCATTGTCATCCCTCTGGATCTTCTAGCTGATACACCATCATCCAAGAAGAAATCACCAAAGCCGAAGAACACCATGAGGCCAAAACTCTTGCTCCCATGAGCACACAACGGAAGGAGCCACAACAACCAACGAAAGACCGGGTACCAGCACAAGCTTCGACACCACCAGAAGACCTCGAAACTCATCAAGATGAATCGTATGAAGAAGACTCCAAGGAAGAAGAGGAAGAAGAGGTGGATGTCGAGCTATTGGATGCTGAAGATCAAGAAGAAGAGAAGACCTCTTCTACTCCAATCCAGTCTACCAGCTCATCACCAGAACAGATCATCATGACAACTCCCCTCCCTCCTGTTCTAACACCACAAGTTGTGAGGAACAAGAAGCCAAATCCTCAATCCAGAGACACAGCTACCAAGATCTGAAGCATTCAACCACGGAGAGATGAAGAATGGCTAAGATTTGCAACAGATCTTGAAACTTGTACTCCATATTTAATGAAACAAAAATACCCTGAAATGGCAACTGATTGGGTACTATCAACGGTGGGGAGAGATTACTATCAGGTGATAAAGAAGAACTTAGAAAAAAAGTTGAATATAAATAACTAAAGGGAAGCAGCAGAGGGGAGGAAACAGACCAAGTCCACCAAGAATCTTCAGCTTCACCATCCGCTTCATAAACAACACCATCTCCCACCTTCACCAACATCAACGGCCTCTCCACACCACCAACACCACTTGGCATTGCTGCTCAGAGATGCTCCAGCGACGCACCATTGAGACAACACAAAAAATAATAACAGCAAGGAGGACTGCCCTCCATCTCTTACTCTTAGACTTGGAGTTCATCTGAACCAGGTGGGAGCAGCACGTTTTGGGCGTCTTCTCAACGATGCGGTGAAGGATTTTCGGAGAAGAAATCGACTCAGCACAGGACAACCAGGAAGGAGGACCGAAGACAGCGAGGACGGCAACCTACAAAGGAATTAAATACTAATCCGTCAAGAACTGCGAATTTGGATTAAGCTCCACCAACCCGACCCAAATTCAAAACCGCCAGGGATAACGACCGAGGACCGAGGACAACCATAAATGTAAATGTATATCCGACCAGAACCAAAAATTCGATGAAAGAACGTTCTGTGAGTTCTAAAACCGCAACTTTAAAGGTTTTCTATGCAAACGCTCGTAGCATACGCAATAAATTTTCAGATTTAGAGGAACTAGTGTTTACAGAAAATTATGATGTGATTGGCATAACAGAATCTTGGCTCAATACAGAAGATAGAGACTTTTTAGCAGAGTATTCACTTCCCGGTTATGTAATGTTTGAGAACAGCCGAATAAATAAAAATGGAGGTGGCGTTTTATTTTATATCAAAGAAAGTCTTAACCCGACCCTTGTGTCTAAACCTCAAATTGTGAACGTCGACACATCTTTTGTGCTAATAAAGAATAACAAAGGTACAAAAATAATACTTGCTTTAATATACAGACCTCCAGCTCAATCAGTGCAAACTGACCGAGAAATTTACGAACAAATTGCAGATGTAAGTAACTCACAAGATACCGTAATTTTTGGCGACTTTAATTTACCTGTGACCAAGTGGGGCGATACTCTTACTTCACACTCCGGACATGACTTGTATACGAACTTGCAAGAGAGTTCGCTTTATCAATTTGATCGAACGCCGACCCGTGGTAATAACGTTCTTGACATTGTACTTGCAACAAAAGAAGAATTGATAGAGAATTTGAATGTTGGTGATGAATTCAGTAACAGCGACCATCGTACGATAACTTTCACTTTAAAGTTTACTAGTAACGAACCAAATAGTAGCATCGAAAAAGTCCCTAATTTCAAGAAAGCAAACTTCCATAAACTTAGAGCTATGTTTAAAGAAACTGACTGGAGCTTTTTAATTAACAATAACGACATAAATACATCTTGGAAGTTATTCGAAACCACTTACCTAAAAGCAGTGCAAGACTGCATACCATCGAAAATACGGCGTCCAGGCCATAATAATAAGCCCAAATGGTGGAATAAAGATATTTCAAACTGCCTGCTTGCTAAAAAATTTGCTAATGATAGATTAAAATCCTCACAAAATGACGAAGAACGGGTGAAATTTGTAGAGCTACGACGCAAAGCCAAAAAAGTTAATTAAGCAAAGTAAAAAGACCTTAGAGTTACATATTGCGAATCAAAGTAAAACAAACCCGAAAGAATTCTATAGTTATATCAGAAAGAAAAAAGTAGTTACTTCAACTGTTGGACCGATAGTCGATGAAAATGGAGAATACACCAAAGACGAAGTACAAATGAGTAATGCCCTCAATACCTTCTTTGCATCAGTTTTTACAACATAAGACCTCAGTGATATCCCTACACCATCGCCGATTCAGATTGATAATTCAGATGTTCTAAGCAATATCACCGTTACAGAGAGAGAAGTATTGAATTGTTTAGATAAACTCAAGGTAAATAAAACGCCAGGACCTGATACAATCTCGCCTAGAGTTCTAAAGGAAGCTAAGGATGAGCTCTCCAAACCGCTGACATTACTATTCAATAAATCCTTGCAGTCTGGAACTATGCCTGATCAGTGGAATCTAGCCAACGTAACACCGATATTAAAAAAAGGCAGCAAATCCCTACCCATTAACTACCGTCCAATTAGCTTAACCTCAGTTGTATGTAAAATGCTAGAAACGGTCATACGAGACAGACTCGTAAATCACTTAGAGGAAAATAACATACTTAAAGATACTCAACACGGCTTTCGTAAAAAATGTTCCTGTTTAACAAACCTCTTAGACTTCTTCCACGATATCCTCAACCTCTACGATGAGAGTAAAGCTGTAGATATTATATACCTTGATTTTCAAAAGGCCTTTGACAAAGTACCCCACAAACGTTTACTGTTAAAACTAAAAGCGCATGGAATACAAGATGGTGTGTTGAAATGGATAGAAAATTGGCTCAGCAACAGAAAGCAAAGGGTAGTCATAAACGGTAAGGCATCTAAATGGACCAATGTAAGTAGCGGGGTACCCCAGGGATCGGTACTAGGACCAATTATCTTTCTAATTTACATCAACGACATAGATGAGGGTCTCACATTGTTCCCTGATTAAATAACACTGTATGAATATTCAAAATATATTCAAAATATGTTACAGGGGGACAATGCCTAGTGAGTTCACTACTCAATAGGTGGTGTTCTGAGAGTGAGGGTCTGAGTCTGGAGGGTGAGACGGTGAAGCACTTGAGCGAAGCAACCAGCCGCTTCAGAGATGGAGCTGCTTTGAGCCATGATGGATGCTTCACATGTCTCACTCCCCAGGCTGGAACAAGACCTCACGGGCTTCACCGTGTTGAGCGGTGGAATGTACAGGCTCTCAGCCTATGCCCGAGAGGGAGTAGTTGGAATATAGAAAAAAAAAACAAAAAAAACAAAAAAAAAAACATGTACAATCTCAAAATTTGCTGACGATACAAAAATTGCAAATAGCGTACTCTCAAAAGAACAAGTTGACGACATGCAACACAATCTAGATAAATTGTCATGTTGGGCCCAAATTTGGCAAATGAGTTTCAATGCGGATAAATGTAAAGTACTACATGTCGGATACCTAAATGAGAAAGCAAACTATTCGATGAATGGCACTCAGCTTAAGAATGTAAACAGAGAAACCGATCTGGGAGTAACAATATCGAGTAACCTAAAACCGAGTCAACAATGTTCAGAAGTTGTTAAGAAGGCAAACAAAATAATTGGCTTTATAGGCAGGTAATTTGAGCATAAATCCAAAGAAGTTATCCTAACCCTTTACAATTCCTTAGTCCGCCCTCTTCTGGAATACTGCGTTCAATCCTGGTGCCCTTATTACCAAAAAGATATAAACAAGCTAGAACGAGTTCAACGTAGAGTTACCAAAATGATACCTAGCCTAAAGAACAAACCATACGAAGAGCGTCTTAGAGAATTAAATCTATTTCCTTTAACCCAGCGCAGATTAAGAGGTGACTTAATTCAAGTGTTCAAAATCATCAAAGACATCGACAATATTAACTGTAGTAAGTACTTCACTATCGACCAATCTAATTACACGCTGGGAAACGGTTGCAAAATTATTGGTAAATCTTTTAACTCGCACGAATCTAAGAATTTCTTCTTCAATCGATTTGTCAACTTGTGGAATGGGCTTCCCCGAAACGTTATAGACTGCATCACCGTTGATTCATTTAAACTCCGCCTAGACAAATATCTCTCATCAAACCCGCGACTGACTGCGTTTGTAAATGAATAACTTTATTTTATCCCCCCCTCAGTTACTAACCCATCTGTCCTCTACTAACTTCCTAATCCTGCCACGGACATTAGTTCCAGGGCAGTAATTCCCTTTCCAATGTTCCCTTACCCACTCTAAACCACTGTTTGGACACTTGATCCTCAGTGTTTTGGAGGACAAGCAACCTAGAAGGGTCACTAGATCTGTTGTTGCTTGATTTCCTTTGTACTCCTTTGTACTTTGTACTTTGCTCTTCATTTCTACATTTACTTCTCTCTAATCCTTAGAGACCTCTCATCTCCCCAACCTACCTATCCCTAAATTTGAAAATTTGAAATTCCTCTCAATGCATCTGACCATGATCTTCCTGACCTCACTATCCCAACATCCTTCATGCCTCCCCCACCCCTTCAAATACCAAAAACGCCCACCATTCCTCCCCAATCTCTTCTAAAACAAAAACAAAACAGCCTAGCTGATTTACCCTCCCCTGACTCAAACCGTTCTCGGTCAACATCTCGAAAGACAATAACTCCAAGGAAGAATGCTAACTCTAGCTCCAAATCCCTAGCATTTGGAGGAGGCAGCTCCCTTTCATCCTTTCCCTACCCATCCCGGGCTCCAACATCCCCCAACTCCCCCATACACAGCTCACCTCACGATACCCCATCATGTTAAGAGTCATCCAATTCAACATAAGAAACTACTACACTAACAGATACCTACTCACACAATTACTTCTAGATAATGACCCGGACATAATACTAATCAATAGCACTTGCACATACAACGCATATAAAATTAAATTATTTGGTTACACAACACGACCGACCGACGGTGATGCTTACAATGGAGTTGCAATCATGATTAAAAACACCATTGAACAAGAATTAATCACAGACTGGACATACAAACATTTCCTTGCAGTTAAAACACACACAGCACTTGGTCCCCTCATAGTTGCCACCACATATGTCAGACCAAGTATACCTACATCCCTTACACAGACATGAATACTTTATTCAATAACAACGCACCCACACTAAATTGCTTCAAACTCCGTGTGTCCAGGCATTTTGGCTCGAACGTCCCTTGATTTTGGCCCTGTCACTCTTTCAACTTTGGGGGAGGCACTCGCTATAGGCAGTTCTGCCTTTTACCTCCCTCACTCACATAGAAAACAAAAATACTTGCAGATTTTAACGCTAGACACCTAACTTTCCAACATAATAGCAATAATCCACATGGAACACAATTACTAGCACTACATAACACCAACAAATTAAAATTGTCTAGGCCTAGACTTCTCTACAGTTTTCACACCACATGGTAATGGTAAACCTGATCTATTTTTTTAAAACCAAGCTTTTAATATATTCCATCATGACATTTCCCCAGGGCCACTTTCAGGATCTGATCACATCCCAGTTTTCATGTCAATATCTTCAAACCCAATTCAAGTCCCATGTCAATCTCATTTTAACTAATCACAAGCAAACTGGGAAGAATTTAAACAAATTTTATCTGAAGACAACTACATACACAACTATGAGGGACAACACTACACACACATAGATCAACAAATAGAGAACCTACAAAACAAAATCATAAATGCAGCCAACACAACCATCCCAAAAACTTCATAAACAAATCAAGCACACTTTCAGACCCTCCATCAGAACACAACGACTCCTAGTGTGATATCGTCGTCGATCGAACAAAACAAACACAACCACATACCAGGCCGAGTACGTTATGACCTCTCCAACTTCAGAACCCACATCCTTAACCCCTCCTTGGCGGGGCCCGACTTAAGGCGGTCTAGAGAACCAAGGACTATGTGGCGGGGCCCGCCTTAAGTCGGTAGCAATTTTGAGCACATAATTTTTTGTTTGTTTTTTTTTCTATATTCCAACTTACTTCCTCTCGGGCATAGGCTGAGAGCCTTAACATTCACCGCTTTACAATGAACAGTGAAGCCCGTGAGGTCTTGTTCCAGTATAGGGAGTGAGACATGTGAAGCACGTAGAGTACAACGAGCACCTGCCATCTTGCCTTCACATGAGGCACGGTGCTCACTCATGGCCCGAAACGACCCCATCTCTGAAGCCACCTCGTTCCCGTGCTTCACTGTCTCACCCCCTACACTCGGACTCTCACACTTACACACACACAACGCCACCTGTTGAGCAGATAACTCACCAGGCATTGCACCCCTATAGCATATTTTGAATATGGGAATATTCATACAGTGCTATTTAATCAGGGAACAATGAGGGTATTTTATTGACGTTTCGGTGGGCTTGTGGTAATGCACTGATATCTAGGTACAGCACAAATTCCATCCCAATAATATCTTCCCATTGATACATCGGGATTTGAACCCGGGACCTTTGGATTACCAGGCCAGTGGCAAGACCACTCCACCACACCTCCCCTTGGCTCTGAGAGAGAGACGAACGGTGGGAGGAGCGTAGGTTGGCTCTGACCGTTCGGCACGGCTCCCGCGCCGCGACTGCCCTCCCCTCCACACACATCCACACTCATTGCCTCGCTACACAGGGAATTATGTAAGGAAATTACCGTATTTTAGCGATTTTTCCTTCGTGTTGCACGATCGTTGCAAGAGAACGCGTGGTCGTAGAAGGATGGTTCTGCTGTCATTGGAAAGCTCAATTATCGCCCTTTCACGGATACATACTTGTATTACGCTCTGGCTCTTGTTTATGCATGAAAAAGAGCATGGAAATAAGCTCGTTTAGGGTAAAACTACCCGCTTGGCAGGTAGTAGAAGTTACCGACCTAGCCGCTCCTTGAGTGTTAACAGCCTGCAATCTTATCATGACACTCACTGGACACACCTAGTACACTCAGCAGAAAAACACAGAACCTGGGAATTCTGGCAACACATAAAACGCTTAAAAGGTAATAACATTCCCAGAACATCCTCCCTCACTGTTAATGGCAACAAAATTACTGATCCTAGGGCTATCACAGATACATTTAAACAGACATGGCAACAAGTATACCACCCACACACACCCTGAAAGGCCTGCCACACAACACATCCGTAATATAGATCAACATCTCACTATCATTCCAAACAACATCTCCAATGACACACACATTAACTTAAACACACTTGACCCTCAAAATATACTCACCGCTCCCATTGTGCCAGACGAAGTCAAGTTCATTCTATCTAAGACTCGCCTCTACAACGCCATCCTTGCATCAGGCTACTTTCCCGTCTGTTTCAAGACAGCGACCTTTATCCTCATCCCAAAGAAAAACCAAGACAACACTGATCCACTAAACTACAGACCCATTAAACTGCTTGAGACTCTTGGGAAGACTCTAGAACGTATCATAAACCGCCGACTCAGACTATTTCTCGAAGACGAAGGACTCCTCACACACATGCAATTTGGTTTTAGAAAACATAGATTGACACAGGAAGCACTAAACATTATCATGAACTATATTCACATAAATAAACAGTCCAGACGAAAAAACAAGAACGCTTTAATTACCAAGGACAAAAAACAAGCTTTTGAGACTGTGTGGCAGGAAGGCTTGAAGTACAAAATCTACGAAAATTTCAACTTCCCACTAATAACTGATAATATAATAGAACAGCTAAAATTAAATTTTCAAATCTTTATTCAGATTCATTTGCACTTAACGCAGGTGTACCTCAAGGCTCAGTGTTCGCTCCTACCCTCTACATCCTATACAAAAATGACTTTCCCAACCCCATTTACAATAACTCTCTCACAGTAATGTACACAGACGACGTGACTCAATTAATAAGAGCAGACAGACTAGACACATTGACAAACAGAGCTCAAAAAGAATTTGACAAAGTAGCACAATGGGAACAAAAATGTCGGATTACTTACAAATTCTACATTACATATTTTACCAAAGGACGTCCCCATCCAAGACCCCTATTCCGAAACTCCTGAGCACCTTTCCCTAACCACACACAAATAAATGTCTCTCTCACTAACAAAGTACTCGGCCTCACATTTAACAAATTCCTCCGATTTCATCATCAAGCAAAAACTTCCACTGCCATCGCATCAAAATCCCTCCAAACCATCTTTAGATTCCGAAATGCCTCAATTAAAACCAAGCTTCACCTATACAAAGCACTAATAAGACCTCTTTTGTGCTACGCCCCACTCAGTATCACTCTTTCGGCCCCTACTAACCAACTAAAATACCAAAAAATTAAAAAAACAGCACTGAGATGGATTTTCGGGACTCAGTGGTTTGAATTCCAGACGGCACAACATCTTCATGATCTAACCCACATCCCCCTTCTTAATACATATTGGCATCACTTAGTAGAAAACAACTTATTAAACTTGAGACCTTTCACAATAACTTCATCCAAAATTTCAATCGAATTTTACCCCCCCCCCCTTGTCAAACCCCCTTCACCCTGACAACAGAGAGGCACCCAATCCTAGATTCGCTTACTAAAATTAAATATATATAACTTCACACACTCACCCCCCAAAAAATCGCATATTTTCATTAACACCAATCCTTAGCCAAATTATTACTAAATTACAAGACAACACTCATTTAACGTCAACTTCAATAATAAAATAACAGTACAGCCACCTTACAAGTTCTGCCATTGACAGCTCTTTCCCCAGCATTACCCCTTTTTCTGACTCTATGCCACCCAAAATCCCCCCCCCCCCCCTTTTATACCATTTTCGTATTATTACCACCCTAAATTATTAAAAACCCAAGTTCTCCAGTAGATTTCCTCTACCATACAAAAAGCCCAATAGCAAGCACTTTCGATTTTATACCACCCAAACTTATTTTGCTCCCACCATCCCCAGCCCCCTTCTTGGCAAGCCATACTGAATCTCATTAAAGTAACTGCTCCAACTAAAACAATCCAATCATTCAACTCCCTCACGTTGGGTCAAGCCCCGGCACTCTATCTCTCTTACTATTACCACTGTTTCTCCTACTTAACCAATAAAAACTTCCCTTCTTTCACCTTCACCCACCTTTTCTATATTCAATCATTCATTCATTCCACAGCAGACACTCAGCCACGGTCACCTGCCCGGAGTACACTGGCAAGCTTTAAGCAGAACTCCCCCCCCCCCCCCCCAGCTCACCTTGGCACCCATGGGGAGATGAATAAGCCTGTTCCTGTCCTCCAGCAACCGAGCGCTACTGAACTCAAGACGAGCCGGGACCCAGTACATCGCCCACTTTTGGCATAGATACACCTACAATATCCTGATGCCTGCCGACACCTCGCTAGCCTTCACACAAAAAAGTCAAGCGATTCAAGGTGGTCAACATTTTGGCTCTGTCATACTGTTAACTCTGAGGAAGGCACAGGCAGTTTTGCCTTTTGTCTCCTTTATCCACATAGCAAAAAAAACAAAAAACTAAAAAAAAAAAAATCAATTAATACTGGGCTGGTTTAAATGTTTTTTTTTTTAGACCTTGGATTATATAAGGCTTTCCGCAGCGCACCGGTAAAACTCTTATTAGTCTTTCCGCACTTGCCAGGTTAAGTGGGAGTTCTTCGGGATAAAGCTATAAGGGGGAATAATTGATATAACCTATGTAATGAAGATAACTGGGTTCACCTGAGCAGTTTTCCGGGGTTTAGCATCTGCACAATAGGTTAGACCTAGCTGAAGAAATAGTTAAAGAATAGTTCAGCCCAGACCAATGAAATACTCTTTTTGTTATAGAGAAACAACAATTATTAATTAGATATTCACCTAGTCGACAGCATGCTTTCGATTGCGCGTAAATATCTAGCCAACTAGTTTTAAGGATGTCATTGATTGAATAATAGCTTGTAACATTGTTAAAGTGACCTAAAAGACATAACGTTCTTATATTGTAAAGGTGACACAACTACCTGTTGATTTAGTAATTTTGTTCAATATTGTAAAAGGAATTTAAGAACACGGATCAAATAATTGTTTGCTAGTATGGTCATGGTGATGTAAATACCCACGGGTTCATTATTCGTGTCTAATATGATTAAGGTAATTTAATCCCATGTAAAGGAATAAGTGTTACTGATATTGTCATGGTGATGTGAGAATACATTGATAAAATCCTCTGTCCTAATATTGATCAAGTGATTAAAGGACATACTGAGGGATAGTTATAGTATAGTTTGGCAACCATTGTGAATATAGTGATGTGCCTTTGGCTTGAAGTCGAAGTGAGTCAAGACTCTGAATAGCGATTGTCCAGATAGGTAGTAATGGGAATGTAAACATTCCAAAGTGCAATCTATACTGGGCCATCGTAGGTATTCAACTGATAGTCTGAACTCATCTTGACTCGAACAGAGAATCAATTGCTATGTGGATTACGGTTACCATGGGAGTTTGTTAATTAAAGACGTGAACTCCAAACAACTGTCAAATTATTCCTACCCTAGTAGAGCAGTGAATTTAAATTTAGATACAACATTCACCGTTTTGAATTATCCTGACCACAACGACAGGTCGTTAGTACAGTCGCGCTAATAAGTCATGTCTCAGCACCAAATATGTTTTGATCCATAATTGGTATCAGTAATATCTAAGCTTCATTTCTTCATATCGAGTGAAATATACAAACATGTTCCGACGCTTACCCACCCTATGCAACATCTGACAGACATTAATACAGCACCGAGCAAGCAAAACGTAAAGGCAGATGGGCCATGACTTATTAACGCGACTGTACTTCTCTACCCCCACCCTCCCCCTGCCCTTCATCTTATCTACACATATAATCCAATCCACCTCTAACTAAAAGAGTATGTTAAACATCTCAAGCCTTTTTCATTGTGTTCTCGTATCATCAGACGATTTTATTCAGCTTAAATAAAACTTTTGAGTAGATTCCGAGAGATCTTTCCTAACCTTCATTAACAATCTATTGATAATCAGAATTGTATGTGAAATAGCCTCATAGGTACTTAAGACGCAAATAGCCTCATAGGTACTTAAGACGCAAATAGCCTCATAGGTACTTAAGACGCAAATATCAGTCAGAAGAGAAATCTGCGGGGACAACATTTGACTAATCATCATGAGCAGTTATGTCACTATAAATATATCCAAATTTAACTAACGGCGAATGAACTATTGATATTTCAAAACTTAATGCTCCTAAACCTTGAATCGAGAAAAACTATATTCGTTCCCGAGGTAATTCATAAAGTATTTACGTGTATCACTTTTCGAAGGTATCTCGGACTGACTCGAATCTTTTTGTTCTCTCGTATATGCATTTTGTGGGTATATTAAACAGTTCGAATATTCAGAGAAGGCCGGAATTTTAGTTTTAAAGTGTACAGTCGTAAGACATAATAGATAAACATTTGAAATTTGAAAGCGAAGTTTTGTAGCATCTGGATTATAATAGCTCATTGTACCGTGTAGTTTGGGGTCGGTATAGATTCAAATGAGAACTTATTATATTATTTTATGGTTCTAGACTGTATTTAATTTAGTATGTTTGTGTAACCCTTCACTTTAAGTAACTAAATGAGTAGGAATAAACTACAATCCATACAAAATATAAGTAATATCAAGGTCTCTTTCATATAATTATATACACTCACACTCAAGTCCTTGGAAGTTCGTTAAATATGGAATAGGCAACAACCTTCAAATAGTATTAAGCATACAATGTTAAAATTCAAGTCAAAGTAATAACTGACACACTTACCTTTCATGCATATTCAATTCAATTCAATTCAATTCAAATATATTTATTTAGCCTTCAGATATACAATAAGTTCAGAATTTAAATACATGGAAGTCAACTGGCTAAGCCTTATGAGAGAAAACTCTCTTTAGGGCACCTTGATTTAACCCGAATTAATTTACATTTTTACATACATATAATATATACTCTTTCAATTCGCACCCATAAACTTACACCACATAAACATACTCAGCACAAAAGTAACTTACAATTTGACGGATGTTTTAATATTTACTCAATAAAAATTATTTGAGGGACATCTTAAAACTAGACCGGGAGGGTTTATCCAGAATATGCCGAGGCAGTGCATTCCAGACCTTTACACCATGATAATGAATCGATTTTTGAGATTGATTTGATGCCAATAATGGAATTTCTAAATCTCTTGTGTTTCTTAAGGTATATCTTTCATTTAAACGAAAATTAAATATATTTATGGGATTGTAATTATTAATGGCTTTATAAACAAAGATAGCAGTGCAATATATGTTTATGTCTTCCCATTTTAAAAGCCTTAGAGATTTAAATAATTCATTTGTGTGATCATAGTTTCTTTTGAAAGTGATTGTCCTAATAATTTTCTTTTGCGCTAGTTTGACTCACTCTATCTTAGTTTTACCTGTGGTTGCCCAAACTGTGTGACAGTATGAAAAGTAAGGGTACACCAAGGAGTAGTAAAGTTGTTTAAGTACTTCCGAAGGAAAGCAGTTACGAGTTAGATATAATATACCACATTGTTTATTTATCTTGTTTGTTAATGTTTGTATATGTGACTGCCAAGTCAATTGCCTATCCACTACAACACCAAGAAATTTTATATTTTACTCTTCTATTAACATTGAATTTCCTATTTTAATGGAATCTACATTTGGAGGAACATTCTTTTTTCTGTGTGAATAATATATTTTGTTTTGTCGATATTTAAGGTTAGCTTATTTGCGGTCATCCAACAATAGACATTATTTAGTTCATTATTCACTGATTGCACTAGAGTATTTAAATTGCTGTGACTGGCATAAAGTGTTGTATCATCTGCAAACATATTTGTTTTAAATAGTATATTTGTGTTAATTAAATCATTCACATATATAATAAACAATAATGGGCCCAGTATGGACCCCTGTGGAACTCCAAAGGCTAAAGATTGTTCACTAGATTTAATATTATTATATTCTACATATTGTTTACAGTCCTTAAGGTAAGGTTCAAACCACCTGAATGTAGTATTTCTTATACCATAATGTTTGAGTTTCTCTAATAGAATGTAGTTAATGATTAATCTATTGAGTACCGTGATGTGTTATTAAACCTTTCGGTGCGGTGAGTTCTATATAGGAAGAATACACTACTGTGGAGTGTTTCTAGCTATTTTCGTTCAGTATAACACGCCCTAGTGAGATAAGTATCATAGAAAATATAATAAACCTATTCTTTTTGAAAAATACAGGTGAAATGATCCCTATACAAGTCTATATAATTCATTCAGAGCTCCCTTGGCCTTGAATGGTGGAGGGTTGGAGTCCCTTTGTGTCTCATCATCAGTAGGGCCCCTCAACAAGCATATTATTGTCACTTCTTTTGTATTTTTCCATTTGTGATAACTCAATGAAATAACTAGTTATTTTAGCAACTAATGTGTTTGCTAGACAGTATGAGTTACAGCCTGTAATATGAAATTAACTTCACATTCGTACTTGATATACAGGTATAGCTGTCACAAATACACCTAGAAGTAGACCTGTTTTTGGTTAAATTTCAGCTTCCACATCACCACTTGTTTGGACACACACCCTACCATAACCAAGGCCACTGTTAAACTGACATGGCAATGTCAGTTTAACAGTGGCCTTGGTGGTACCAAGCGGCTTGGTGCTACCAAAGTCAGCCGGGAATACCAAAACGCATGGGTACGTCGCCTGCAATATAAGTATTTTTTACATAGGATGTAGCAGTGCGTCGCCCGCAGTGATTGTGTTAATATTACTCATGTTAACATTACATGTTCTTATTCAGATTAAAATAGACGTCTCATGGTCAATATATAGATAAAAATGCCTTGAGTAACTTCTTCAGGACCATGATACCTGACTTTTTTTGGTCTGCCTAGACCTATCACTAGATTGTTTTAATAAGCTCAATAAATGCGTTTCATAGTTATAGAGTTAATAATACGGTCATTCAAATTAAAGTAAAAAATAACCGTGGCAAGCCTACTTTGCAAATCGCATTACAAACGATTAAGCGAACACCAAAATCTCACACTATTCCTAAAACAATTCTGTCTCAGTTACGAATTTCCCAGCATTGAGATTCACATAAAATGGAGGTAATATAGTCCGACACACAGAGGCTCCGAGCACAGTCGTGTATCACTCATACCTTTTTCTCACACAGTCGCTCCAAAAAGTAACGTCACAATTATCATCACGTCTCCTGCATACGGATCTGTTTCAATGTGTGCCAGATGTTGAGTAGTTAGAGTATTGGTAGGGAAATGACTGTAAGACCTCCCTCACAGTAAACTAAATGGAGTCTAGTGATTGATGAATACAGTGTTTTGACCTGTCGATGCTTGTCTCTGTGTAATAATGATTTAGGTCTTCCTGTACCGGGCATATATCACTGGAGTGGTGTGACGGGTAATGTGCAGGCTCAGTAGGGTGGGAACACAAACAATACGGTAAACAGAGACAGGACAGTATTGGACAGTGTTGTGTTATTGTTATCTATTATTAGTCTCTCTGTATCTATGTTTATGTCTCACACACATGCACGTACAGTACACACACACTCGATTCCCTTTTCCCCCCCACGACTCTCTCACACAAACACACACACTCTCTCTCTCTCTATGTATATATATATATATATATATATATATATATCTGTCCAACAATACATCTATTTGTCCATCCATTTTCTTTTCTCTCTGTCTGTCTTTCTGTTTATATACGCTTATTCACCATCCATTTACGCATATAATGTACCCTATAATATTACCTCCATGCAAGTATTACAAACTGACGTGCTACAACCATTCTAGACACACATAATCACATGATAATATATACTAATTGTCTACATTATCGCTTCAATAATTCCCTTTATTTTGGTGGACGTTCACTTGCGTTCCCTAATTAGAAATTCCTCTCCTTAATATCTCTACTTTTTGCCTCACATCCTTTGCATCGCTGTTTTCGTCTACCCGGCTTTAATTCCCCGTGTCTTAGGTTATTGTTGCTTTTATTGTTGGTTATATTACAGTATCATTTATGGTTTGCTTAATTGTCATTGTTATTGTTTCCTATTTATGATGTAGGTGAGTGAGTGAGAGAGAGAGAGAGAGAGAGACAGAGAGAGTGCTTTCATCCTTCTCATAATCTGATAAAGAGTGGCCAAATCTATCGTAGTGCATATATATTCCACAGGTGTACGTTTCATGTATCGTTCATTGTCTGCCACATTCACTATTGACGCGGAACCTCAAATATGTGTGTTTCTTTATAAATAGACATTTCCATTACGAGGTTATACATAGGATTTGGAGAACATGAACCCATATAGAGCATAATTATAGTGTTTATTGTAAAGACGTAAGTTTCTGCTCGTCCTTACTTACTTAACTGAGTTTAACGCCTCATCGAAGTGAAGAAAGTTAAACTCAGAGCTGAAATGTTTTGTTTATATAATCAACACTGTCTTTTTGATGTGGGTTTAAGTTCTTCCAATCATTTCATATGCTTAAAATGAAAATATATATTTTTAAAAGTAACTAACATATTGTTGGAGACACTTCAACGATGTTGAATACATCAGGCAAGCATGCACTGATTATCTCTGCAGTGCCTGTAATATTAACGTGATAACGTGAGCAACCGAATTCACTGACCCTCTCTTCCACCAAACCTTTCCTATCTTTTTACATAGTCATAAAATTGATCATTGCTCTCTTACTACATCCACCGATATGGAGGGATGCAACAGTTTTGGGATTGCCTTTGCAACTAAGATCGTCACACATCACAACTAGTGTATTCAATATCACAGATTGGCTCATCTATAGTTAGGGTTTTTCATGTACCGTGCATTATTCAACTAACAGGGTTTTAAACGTCTATATACCACCTTCCTCAACCTTAACCCCTTCTATACTAGCGACGGATGTTGGCCGTCAGTAAAAAAGTGACTCGCTAGTACCAGAGATGGACGACGTCCGTCAGTAATATGCGGTCCTTGTAACTGACAGTATCGAGCGGTAGCTGCTAACATGACTTGTAAACACCCGCTCTGAGGAGCTAGGTTGCAAGCCTCCACAGGCTGGCTGGGCCAGTGCTTCACCAACTTTTGAGGTGGGAGGATTTTCTCTCTTACCTCTGAAGCCATTTTGGCCACACTGCCTGGTACTGGAGGGTACATTTATGGTAATATCCTCTGGTACAATAGGGGTTAAGCCACTCTTCCCAATGTTGTCACAAGAGGTTCGTCAGTCAGTGAACAAAGTTTTGTCTCACCAAAAGTTCAAGTATGACAGTAGGTATTTATCTCTCTTTCTTTCTCTCTCTCTCTCTCTCACTCTCTCCTTGTATGTGTGTGTGTGTGTGTGTGTGTGTGTGTGCGAAAAATACATCAGAATGGGTAAATTTACATTAGTTTTATAGGTAGACCATTTTGAAAATATTGCATATAAACAGTGTAGTTTACATCCCAGTAACAATGATCAATTATACACAGAATCATTTTCTCAAACTTGAGATTCCGTTTTTGGTTATTAATTGCATAAATAAATAATGTTTGATTGGTAGGTGAACATTCTTACGTATACTATTATATAAACAGTATATGGAAGTTCGTTCAAAAGGCTCAGCCATCGTATAAACAATAATTTCAGGTTCGCTATCGCTCGACAGGATAAAATCGCCATCTTAATGGAACGAAAGGTCTATTATTTACAGATAACTGGGTCGAAAGGCCTTAAAATTGCTAACTAAAGGGCCGAACGTCTTAAAATCTCAAAACTCATGGCCCTAGTATGAGGGAAAAGAGGGTCCAGAAAAAATATCTCCTCTTGATAGAATACTCAATTCTATAGTAATTTATTTACACACTCAATATTGTTCGGTTATCTTGCTCCTCCTTAACCCCTTGAGGATTATGACGCATTTTAGCAGTTTATTTTTACTATCATTAGATGATTTTATTCAGCTTAGGAAGAATCTGTGAGAGTCGAAGGCATACTTGAGTTGGTTTCGACCTCTTAGATTCCTAAAGTCCTTCCTAAACTGCATTACATATTCTAATGATAGCCACAATAAGTATTTTTTCTATGTGAGTGCGGGAAACAAAAGGCTGAACTGCCTGTGACGAGTGCCTCCCCCAGAATTGAAAGGGTGACAGACCCAAAATCAAGGGACGTTCGAGCCAAAATGCATGGACACACAGAGTTTGAAGCAATTTAAGTCATAGGAAGAAGGAAAGACTGATTCTGGGAGAGAGTTCCAGAGCCCAGTTGTTGAATAGAAGAAAGATTGAGAATAACGTTTCACTCTTGGGTTGGAGAGTTGCACAGAGTAGGGGTGGGATTGTGTTGCAAGACGGGTGCTACGAGATCTACGAAGGGGGGATGGTATACACTGAGAGAGCTCTGAGGAATACTGATTATTGTAATAGCGGTAGAATAGTGAGAGAGATGCAACATTGCGGCGAAGAGAGAGAGATTACAGAAAATTGGTGAGTGGACGTGAGTTAATGAGACAGAAGGCTTTCTTTTCTACTTTGTCTCGAAGTGCTGTGTGAGAGGTTCCCCCCCATACATGTGAACAATACTCAATACATGGACGCACTGAGCCCCTGTACAGAGCAAGAAGCAGCGCAGGGTTAAAGAACCCCGGAGGCGGTTGAGCACACCCTGCTTCTGGGAAGCTGTTTTTAGCAAGAGTGGTAATATGATCTTTCCAAGAGAGATCAGAAGAGAAAGAGACACCAAGAAGAGAAGATGAAGGGATCATTTGTATGTTGTTTAAGAGTAGGTCATAGTTTTCTGGAAGTGGGCGACGAGTTGACAGATGGAGAAATTGAGTTTTGGAAGCATTGAAAGTAACAAGGTTTTCACTGCCCCAATTTGAGATAGTAGAGAGCTCAGAAGATAGGTGCTCTATGGCCTCCTTACGTGAGCTTTGGAGTTCCTGCTATGTATGTTCTTGAGGAAGGTGGTGAAACAGGAGTTCCAGCTGTCCTTATCAGCCACCTAGCACTTCCTGGGAGTACCACCCTGTTCGGTTGGTGCCTACAGCCTCCTCCTTACAATTTTGGAGGTGGGATTCCCAGTCCCAACCTCCAGGAGCTATCTGCACCACAAAGTGACAGGCGGTGGGGTCGCCACATCCCTACGCATAAAGTGGTCTAATTTGCGTCAAAATCCTCCAGAGCTTAACTCTCTCCGACATATGACGCGATTTTGAGCCTATTAGGGATACTTTAAAACCTTTGTTACCATCAGGGGTATTTAGAAACCTTTAGTTTAGTTACTTCAACCTCTGCAGTTGTCTTTGAGTTAGCTGTGGGCAGAAAACTAATTCTGGAGAGGTAATTATAAGAGTGAGAGAACTCTATTTCGTATTGCTAATCTGGCAACCTCTGCGTCATATGAGTCTGAAAGGGTTTAGTGTTAGAGTAGTTCACCAACTCCACACTTTTTATTAACATATTCAATAGAGAGAACTTAAGATTTTACATCTCTTCTTCATTTCCACCCGATTTTTCCTTCCCTATCTCCTCTTCTTACTTCCATCCCTATTTCCAAAAACATATATAACTCCGCACTTTAATATGTATACGTATTCACTATAGATAACTAGTTCTTCGCCACCTCTCCTCTATGCTCTCACTTTCTACCTAATTTTCCCTTCCATCTCTCCGATTATCTCTTCATTTTCTACTATTTTATAAAAATACACAACTTCATGTTTCTTTATTATATATGTATGCAATATAGACCATGTACTTTTCTTCATATATCTTCTATATATTCTCACCTCCTTCCCGATATTCCCACCCCTCTCTCTGTGTTTCGTATTCAAAATAGACAACGTACTTATGTTCACATCTCTTCCCTATATTGTCACTTCACTCCCGATTTTCCCTTCCCTCTCTCCTCTTCCCACGCCCCTCCCTAACTTTGAAAAGAATACACAACCCCCGCCACTAATGATTCATTCAGCGTCCCCATAATGAGGCAAACTTTACCTTTGTGAATATTCAGGATCATAATGTGACTTGAATATACACCTGCTCAAAGACATTGCTCTGATGTCTTATCACTGACTCACTTCTTATAATATTTTATGTAAGATTAACCTACTGCATAGTTACACAATATAAATTTTAATATATGAATATATTCACACACACTTATATTGCAATAATATACAGGTATATCTCTCTTTCTCTCTCTCTCTCTCTCTCTCTCTCTCTCTCTCTCTCTCTCTCTCTCTCTCTCTCTCTCTCTCTCTCTCTCTATATATATATATATATATATATATATATATATATATATATATATATATATATATTAGTAAAGCCAGGTAATAAATTTTCTTTAATACATACGAGGTTGAAAGAAATGGCAATTTCTGCGTTGGAAATTTTATTATTCAAAGTTTCCAGGTCTCTGATGAGTTTTCGCTGGGTGGCAGGAAGTAGATGAAGGAGATGAGCAAAATTCATGGTGGTACAGGGTTACATAAATGTACATGATGATACAGGATATACGACGCGTTTCACTGGACAACCAGCATTATCAAGTAAGGAAGGAATGATATAAAAGGTAAACAGGAAGGGTATATATAGAGGGTGGAGGATCAGAGGAGGCGGAAAACAGGGGGCAAAAGTCTGCTATTGGTGGAAGCGTAAATTAGGAGAGAGAAAGGGGTTAACCGCTTCACGCATGCGCACTGGATGCGGGATGGTGGTCAGTAGGTGGGGTCGAAGCTGATTGGCTGCGTGTCGAGGGGCGTGGCCTAAGTTGTGTGGCGCCTGCAGAAGACGAAGCTGAAGGAGGTAGCGCGGGGGCTGCATCAAGGGCACCGGGGGGCGAGGAGGGGTGTTAGGTCCTGTAGGGTAGTGCCTTTTGGCAGAAGGAAGGATCTGAAGGTCCAGAGTTTGGTTGTTGATGTTGGGATGTAAGACTTGGATATATAAAGCTTCGAGTATAGGTAATCTCCTTGGGTCACTTTCTTTATCGAGTATGGTGGTGTGTTTCTCTAACTCGTTGCGTGTGAGGTGAGGGTGGTTAGGGGTGAGATAGTGGTCTTTGATGGCTCCAGCCTGAAGGTGAAGAGTTAACCGACGTGAAAGACGAGTCTGCGTCATACCAATATAGGAATGAGGTCCACAGTCCTCATAATTACAGGTATGTTGGTAAATGACGTGATCGTCGGTCATCGGGCTCTTTATCTTGGTGGAGGCTGGTTTGTTGCGGAGAACGAGGTTGGAGGTCTTGGGGGATTTGTAATAAATTATTAATTTGATTTTGTTTTCCGGGTTGGTTGGGTGGACATGCTTGGAGATTATTTCTTTTAAGACGGCCTCGTCATTTTTGTGTTCAGAGGACATGTAATTGCGGTAGAAGATCTTAATTTCATTGGGGGAGTCAATGTTGGGAGGGCTTTGGGTGTACCATTTTTCAAGATGGTGGTTGATGGTGCTGGAGATGTCGGAGTTGGAGTATCCGTTATTTACTAAAACTTGGAATAGTCTTTCTAGTTCCTGGTGGGTGTCGGCCCAGGTAGAGCAGTGCGTGAGGGCTCTCCTAACATAGGCGGAGATGGAGGATAGAAGATAACGGCGGGGGCATTCACTATCGCCGTTGAGGCATTGTCCTGTGTTAGTAGGTTTAATGTAGACGGTGGTTTTGAACCCATGGTCGTTCAGAGCTACGAGGATGTCGAGGAAGGGGAGTTGTCCATTGTTAGATTTTTCAAAGGTGAAGTTAAGTCCGGAGGAGGTCATGAAGCGACGCTGGAGTTCCTGTAGTTCGTGGAGGTCCTTGATTTGCACGAAGATGTCATCCACGTATCTACAGTAGACGGCTGGTCGTTGGGCAGCTAGGAGCTCTTCCTCGATGGTACCCATGAAAAAGTTCGCAAAGAGAACTCCTAGGGGGCTGCCCATCGCCACACCATCTATCTGCTTGTACATGTTGCCCCGGGGGCAAAGGAAGGGGGCCTCCTTGGTACATAGCTCCAGTAGTGTTTTCAGGGCCTTCTCCGGGATGTCCAGTGTAGGTGTATCAGGGCAATGATAAATTCGACGTAGAATCATGTCAATGGTCCTATCCACTGGCACGTTGGTGAACAGGCTTTCTACGTCGAGAGAGGCGATAGTGTGGTTGTTGTTACGGGGGGCGTCTCGTAAAATTTCCCAGAAATCGTGGGCTGAGTTAAGGTTGAATTGGCTGGGCACGTAGGGGGTGAGGAGGTTGTTCAGGGCCTTGGCGATCTGGTAGGTGGCAGTGGGGATCTGGGAGATGATGGGGCGGAGGGGGTTCCCAGGTTTGTGTGTTTTGATGGTTCCGTACGCATAACCAGGGGTGTATTCTCCGACGAGTTTTTTAAGGTGGATCCCTCCTTGTTTGACGTTGATGGCGGTGATGGTGGTGTTGGCAATACGTTTGATTTCGGGGTTGCGGGTGATCTTTTTAAATTTAGTGTTGTCACTTAAGATGACGTCCATTTTTCTAAGATATTCTTCCTTGTCATGGATCACGAGGCAGGAAGCTTTATCCGCACGACGGATGATGATGTTGGGGTTGTCTCTTAATATTTTGGCAGCTTGGAAGTGTTGTTTGTTGAGTATTTTGCTATGGTGAGTTCCTCTCACTTTATATATGAGCTTTATATATCCAAGCCTTACATCCCAACATCAACAACCAAACTCTGGACCTTCAGATCCTTCCTTCTGCCAAAAGGCACTACCCTACAGGACCTAACACCCCTCCTCGCCCCCCGGTGCCCTTGACGCAGCCCCCCGCGCTACCTCCTTCAGCTTCGTCTTCTGCAGGCGCCACACAACTTAGGCCACGCCCCTCGACACGCAGCCAATCAGCTTCGACCCCACCTACTGACCACCATCCCGCATCCAGTGCGCATGCGTGAAGCGGTTAACCCCTTTCTCTCTCCTAATTTACGCTTCCACCAATAGCAGACTTTTGCCCCCTGTTTTCCGCCTCCTCTGATCCTCCACCCTCTATATATACCCTTCCTGTTTACCTTTTATATCATTCCTTCCTTACTTGATAATGCTGGTTGTCCAGTGAAACGCGTCGTATATCCTGTATCATCATGTACATTTATGTAACCCTGTACCACCATGAATTTTGCTCATCTCCTTCATCTACTTCCTGCCACCCAGCGAAAACTCATCAGAGACCTGGAAACTTTGAATAATAAAATTTCCAACGCAGAAATTGCCATTTCTTTCAACCTCGTATGTATTAAAGAATATATATATATATATATATATATATATATATGTTACGGCCTTTTTGAAAAAGTGGCTTTTTTGCGAAATGACCGGGAGCTTTGCAAAATGACCAAAAACCTAGCCTTTTTGTAAAATTACACTTAATGTCTGGCCCATTTGCAAAATGTCCAGCATATTGGCCTTTTTGTAAAATTACCTGTGCCCTTTTGCAAAATGACACCAAACGTCTAACCTAACCTAACCTAACCTAACCTAACCTAACCTAACCTATCCTAAAATGTTAAAAAATAATATTGTTTCGATTAGGCCTACCCAATTTTTACAAATATATATGTTTACAGTTATTTAAAACTTTACAACAGGGCAATATGCTGTTTTTTTGTAAATTGGCCAGACGTTTGGTGTCATTTTGCAAAAAGGCACAGGTAATTTTACAAAAAGGCCAATATGATGGACATTTTGCAAATGGGCCAGACATTAAGTGTCATTTTACAGAAAGGCTAGGTTTTTGGTCATTTTGCAAAGCTCCCGGTCATTTCGCAAAAAGGCCACTTTTTCAAAAAGACCGTAACATATATGTATATATATATATATATATATATATATACAGTATACTGTATATATAATCAACAGGTAATACAAAATGTTCTAATAGGACATGGCATAGATTAACAAATAAATAATAATATTAATTTGAAAGTGGGTGACGACGTGGGAAGCTAAGGAAAAGACATGACATGCAGTGTGAACATGTGCCACAGTATGATGAGAGAATGAATGAAGCACAACATTATGCAAGTGATGGGAGAAGGTTTGTAAGGAAGGATGCTTGATTGCAATGCACCTTTTTAACTAGATGAACTTCAAAATATTCACCCCAGTTGTTGTCATGAAGCTGTTTTATTGTGGAAATTTTGCAAAATAGGAGACGAATCCAGCATTTTCGATGGTTGTTCGAGAAATGGTGACTGGTTAAGGTGTTGACGGAATTTGGCGTGTCTTTCTTCGTTTTATTGTGTTTGTTCCTGGTTTTTTTTCCTTATTCCATAGATTGCTGATTTCCCATTATATCCTTATAGGGAATCTAGAACTGGCTATCTGATTGACTTTCCATCCAAAGACGGCTTCTGTGAGATGCATGCATAATTGGGAGACACCAATCGAGCAGGGCAATACCCAGGGGAGGCCTTACGGCTTATAGGCATATGATAAGGAGTTGCTGGAAATCCTGTTTCCTTTGTCTGGCTTCCTTCACTGTTTTTGTTTGTCTCACCTACACAGAGAGTAATCTAGCTAGCCCTCACAAACAACTCATCTTCCTATTAATTTCATTACACTAAGCAAGTACGCCACACTTGTTTCCAATACAGAACAAACAAAACTTTTATATTGGTGATTGTCGCTCTTTCAACTTTGGGGGAGACATTTGTTGCAGCCAGTTTTGCCTTTTGTCTCCTTCATACACATAAATAAAAACCCAGGCAAATTCATTGTTTCTGGAATTAATTAACCCTTCCTTTTCAGTAACAACTTTAAAGGTAAGCGTAATGCTGACAGTCGATTTTCAGTAGTTTAAGGAGAAATATGTGAATAGAATTTTGGCCACGTGAAGAATGGATTATACCCATCACGTTTTCTTAACTGACAATGAACCTGACAGCTGAAAGGGCGAGAGAGGCGATGGTGCTGAGTCCTCTAATGTGATCTGTGTCGGGGAATCATATTGTTGGTGCCCAGATCATTGACTTACCATCCGGAACCTAGCGAGTTTATTTCGTGCAACCGAGACACTTTCAAACACCAATTTTGATCGTTATGAGCTCCTCAACAGCTTTCATGAACCTCCAAATTTGGATCAAGATGAACTATGTCAGTGAAGCAAGGACGAATATTTCTTAGCTTAGGCAAAAATATAAACGTATATCTATGCATCTTTGTTTACATCATAGTAATCAATATTTCATAAAGGGAGAGAGAAAAATATATATTACCTGCTTTTAAGTCATCCATAACTGCATCCCATGGAATAGAGGACTATATGTGTTTTAGAGGCATCCCACTGAAGAAGGTGATCAGTGCGTATAATGCTATTTTGTTTGTTACAGTTGCTACTTTTGTTGATCATGTGTGTGAAGGGCACATTATTTTATTTGTTCGCGACAATTATTTTTCTATATGGTTTTATAGATATGCTGGCGTACAATAATTGTATATTGTCGTTGCTCTTGTTATATTTGTTGATCATGCTTTTTTTTGGTATACCGTGCATATTGGTCACCATATTATTTTTACCTACAATGTTTTACAGTCATTCCGTCAACACCGCATCCGCCTCCATACATCACGGATTGTGAGAAACGAAGCCTGGAAACTGGGGGATTTGGGGCTGTGAATTTGTATGTGTAATCGGCCTATGGTAGCGCCCACACCCATCAGTTTTCAAGGTTCTTGGTCTCCCGCACGGTACCTATACTAAATATAGTTACTAGTTTCAATTATGTATGGCTACAATACACATCTACTGGTTACTAACCTAATGAAGTCGGTACCTTTATACAATATAATATTGGTTAGCTTAATTGGTGTTTACATTTTACACCAAAGTCAATTACATTTTACTGGGATGCACATTCGTGAGCAATAATATCTACACGCTCATTTAAATAAGTATCAAACATAAACAATACAATACAGTATTGTATTACTGCATATCGTAATTGCCTCAGAACTCGGCTTTTAAGGTTCAAAAATTCAAATGAGTGTAACCTAATTAGTGCTCCTGATTGTACTCATTCACTGTATATGCATAATTGCTGGAGTCACAATATTTGTTAACCCCTTCAGTATTTGAGGACGCTTCTATTCCTTATAATATCATGTAGATATCGTTAACGATGTTATTCAGTTGAAGAAGTCAAATGGTTAATTATGATAGTACCTCGTTGATTCCTAGAGATACTGCCTAAACTGCGAAAACATAAATAATGAAAACATGCAGGGCCACTGTAATTTTTGTCTTTCATGAATTAGTAAGTTTTTCATTGTTAATATGGAAACACACTTTCATATACTTTGAATGGCTTTGTTTGGTATTTATTCAATGTGCTGCGTCAAAACACTTATGTTAGATTTCTCCAACTTTAAAGAGTGCCTACGCTTCAGTAATATAATTTTGAATACACAAAAGGGATTACGTTGAGGTATTTGTAAGTATTCGTGTAGTTGTTGCTGCAGCGAAAATTATATTTTGAATAATATTATGATATACTGTATATTATAGGAACTAATTAAAAATGATCGAACACATAATAAACTGCCCTTAGATAACAAAGGCGTATCTAGGGCACGTATAATATCTGGACACAATGGCCTAAGACTTGCTCGCAACCCTACATTATGGTGTTCGCTTAAGGGGGGGATGGATTCGTTTTTCTGGACCCCCTTCCCCCTCATATTTAGCATAATTAGTTTTGAGATTTTAAGAAGTTCGCTCCATTAGTTTGGCAATTTTGAGACCTTTCGCCCCATTTCTTTGTCAATATTAAGACTTCTCGTGCCATTTAAATGTCGATTTTTTCATGGCGAGCAATAGCGAGCCTGTAATTTTAGGAGGAACATTTCTTCGGCCGAGACATTTTCTACCGAAAAATGTACACATATTTATTGAAAGGGGGTCGGGGGGGGGGGGGGGGGGGGTAAGCTTAATGGGGGTCTAGCGACGAAACTAAAAAATAGACAAATAAATGCATACATAGACCAAAAACTAACCACTACCCCCTTAAATAATTATGAATAATATTAAACATGATTGTTATTTATTATTATACCAAACTCCAACAGAAAGATATATTTGTTTTAGAGTAATCAATAAACGCTGTAAAAAAATAAAAAATAAAAAATAAAATAAAAGAAAGCCACATTATAATCAAAGTATAACTGCAACCCATACGCCACTCATACCCAGTGACTATAACTGCAACCCATACGCCACTCATACCCAGTGACTATAACTGCAACCCATACGCCACTCATACCCAGTGACTATAACTGCAACCCATACGCCACTCATACCCAGTGACTATAACTGCAACCCATACGCCACTCATACCCAGTGACTATAACTGCAACCCCTACGCCACTCATACCCAGTGACTATAACTTCAACCCATACGCCACTCATACCCAGTGACTATAACTGCAACCCATACGCCACTCATACCCAGTGACTATAACTGCAACCCATACGCCACTCATACCCAGTGACTATAACTGCAACCCATACGCCACTCATACCCAGTGACTATAACTGCAACCCATAAGCCACTCATACCCAGTGACTATAACTGCAACCCCTACGCCACTCATACCCAGTGACTATAACTGCAACCCATACGCCACTCATACCCAGTGACTATAACTGCAACCCATACGCCACTCATACCCAGTGACTATAACTGCAACCCATACGCCACTCATACCCAGTGACTATAACTGCAACCCATACGCCACTCATACCCAGTGACTATAACTGCAACCCATACGCCACTCATACCCAGTGACTATAACTGCAACCCATACGCCACTCATACCCAGTGACTATAACTGCAACCCATACGCCACTCATACCCAGTGACTATAACTGCAACCCATACGCCACTCATACCCAGTGACTATAACTGCAACCCATACGCCACTCATACCCAGTAACTATAACTGCAACCCATACGCCACTCATACCCAGTGACTATAACTGCAACCCATACGCCACTCATACCCAGTGACTATAACTGCAACCCATATGCCACTCATACCCAGTGACTATAACTGCAACCCATACGCCACTCATACCCAGTGACTATAACTGCAACCCATACGCCACTCATACCCAGTGACTATAACTGCAACCCATACGCCACTCATACCCAGTGACTATAACTGCAACCCATACGCCACTCATACCCAGTGACTATAACTGCAACCCATACGCCACTCATACCCAGTGACTATAACTGCAACCCATACGCCACTCATACCCAGTGACTATAACTGCAACCCATACGCCACTCATACCCAGTGACTATAACTGCAACCCATACGCCACTCATACCCAGTGACTATTACTGCAACCCATACGCCACTCATACCCAGTGACTATAACTGCAACCCATACGCCACTCATACCCAGTGACTATAACTGCAACCCATACGCCACACATACCCAGTGACTATAACTGCAACCCATACGCCACTCATACCCAGTGACTATAACTGCAACCCATACGCCACTCATACCCAGTGACTATAACTGCAACCCATACGCCACTCATACCCAGTGACTATAACTGCAACCCATACGCCACTCATACCCAGTGACTATAACTGCAACCCATACGCCACTCATACCCAGTGACTATAACTGCAACCCATACGCCACTCATACCCAGTGACTATAACTGCAACCCATACGCCACTCATACCCAGTGACTATAACTGCAACCCATACGCCACTCATACCCAGTGACTATAACTGCAACCCATACGCCACTCATACCCAGTGACTATAACTGCAACCCATACGCCACTCATACCCAGTGACTATAACTGCAACCCATACGCCACTCATACCCAGTGACTATAACTGCAACCCATACGCCACTCATACCCAGTGACTATAACTGCAACCCATACGCCACTCATACCCAGTGACTATAACTGCAACCCATACGCCACTCATACCCAGTGACTATAACTGCAACCCATACGCCACTCATACCCAGTGACTATAACTGCAACCCATACGCCACTCATACCCAGTGACTATAACTGCAACCCATACGCCACTCATACCCAGTGACTATAACTGCAACCCATACGCCACTCATACCCAGTGACTATAACTGCAACCCATACGCCACTCATACCCAGTGACTATAACTGCAACCCATACGCCACTCATACCCAGTGACTATAACTGCAACCCATACGCCACTCATACCCAGTGACTATTACTGCAACCCATATGCCACTCATACCCAGTGACTATAACTGTAACCCATACGCCACTCATACCCAGTGACTATAACTGCAACCCATACGCCACTCATACCCAGTGACTATAACTGCAACCCATACGCCACTCATACCCAGTGACTATAACTGCAACCCATACGCCACTCATACCCAGTGACTATAACTGCAACCCATACGCCACTCATACCCAGTGACTATAACTGCAACCCATACGCCACTCATACCCAGTGACTATAACTGCAACCCATACGCCACTCATACCCAGTGACTATAACTGCAACCCATACGCCACTCATACCCAGTGACTATAACTGCAACCCATACGCCACTCATACCCAGTGACTATAACTGCAACCCATACGCCACTCATACCCAGTGACTATAACTGCAACCCATACGCCACTCATACCCAGTGACTATAACTGCAACCCATACGCCACTCATACCCAGTGACTATAACTGCAACCCATACGCCACTCATACCCAGTGACTATAACTGCAACCCATACGCCACTCATACCCAGTGACTATAACTGCAACCCATACGCCACTCATACCCAGTGACTATAACTGCAACCCATACGCCACTCATACCCAGTGACTATAACTGCAACCCATACGCCACTCATACCCAGTGACTATAACTGCAACCCATACGCCACTCATACCCAGTGACTATAACTGCAACCCATACGCCACTCATACCCAGTGACTATAACTGCAACCCATACGCCACTCATACCCAGTGACTATAACTGCAACCCATACGCCACTCATACCCAGTGACTATAACTGCAACCCATACGCCACTCATACCCAGTGACTATAACTGCAACCCATACGCCACTCATACCCAGTGACTATAACTGCAACCCATACGCCACTCATACCCAGTGACTATAACTGCAACCCATACGCCACTCATACCCAGTGACTATAGATCCATAATGCTTTAGTCCCATCAGTCATATCAACACCAGTATTGTGTCTGGGGAATACACTTTAAAGGTTTATTTTGAATAAACCTTTAAAGTGCATTGGTGTTGGGGCAAGTAAATGATTTGCCCGAACACCAATACGCTCATTTGGGAGGTCCCATCTCGTGAATACTCTTTTAGATATTTGCATGTTGATTTGAACCAGATTATTCCATTAACTACGCAAATGATACGACTATGAAAGGGTATATATAACGTGTATGTATGTGTGCCAGTTTGTGTGTATTTCAATACAAATTTGAATCCCGAATTTCAGAATAATAGTGCGCTTTGCTAGTACTATACCATGGCCTGGTAAAATTATCATAACATTATCAGGTTATATCTGTTGCAATGCCTATTTTCTCGTTAATCAAACATTGTTTTTCACAATCACTTCAACAGAATAAGAAACATTATATTTTATCTTTAGAAACTGGAAACAGTATTAACTTCTAATTCATTAACCATTATTATTTCTTTGTTTATCTCATCGGTGTAGGAATGTAAACATGTGTTTTACACCAACTGTATTTAAGAGAAATATCAAATGTGAAAATATGAATAATAAAAAAGATAAACGAATATTGATTATTATAGAAATGCTAGAATAATGAAATTAAAGATCAATATTATTTATAGAGGAATATTGAGAAATCACTAAAGGTGGGTACATTTTGTATAAATAACCTTTGTTCAGTCTATTGCTTGATCTTATCTTTCTTACTCAGTTCTTTTAATTCTGTACCCAATTGCTTTCAGTTGCCAATGTGTCCTGTTACCCTGCATATTTATCGTCTACAAAACTACATTATTTTTAAACATCATAAAGGATTCACTCGTGATGTTCATGTTTCACACCTCTCATCGTTTTACAGTGAGACCTATATGATGCGGAAAAAGAGGCAAGTTTGTAAGGAAGAAAACATATACCAGCAAAATTGACTCCTTAACCCGTCCAGCCCCAGCGACGCGTCTGACGCGTCGGCGATGTATGTAACGCACAGCCCCAGAGACGCGCCTGACGCGTCACCCTAATTGCGCCGACCGTAACCTCAGGTGTAGCCACTCAAGAGGGCTCAGATTTGTATGGGAACTGTATACGTATCCCACGCAACCGTGCCGATGGTTGAAAACTCTCAAAGTCCACGTGCGTGCGCGCGAGCGCGCAATAACCTGTTTTTTGGGGATAATTGCCTTCAATTTTTTACTCTTGTAAAATCCGTTTTCGGGGGCTCTGTAGGACCATTTTTTAAGCTTTTTGAGCGGTTTTTCGTGGTTTTTCCTTCATTCCTAACCCATTCGCTATTGTTTCTGGAATAAAACCATTTTTTGAAAACCGGCCGGGTTCTGGTGCGCAAACATTACAAAACTAGCCGGGGCTCCACGGGTTAACAACAGCAAATAATTATGTATAGATCTAACCCCTTCAGTATGACTATGTATTTTAAAATTGTATTCTAGTATAATTTTAGCAGTTGTTTGGGATTGAAATGACTAAGAGCTAGTGGTCTTGCCACTGGACTGGTAATCCAATGGACCCGGGTTCGAATCCCAATATGTCAATGGGAAGATATTATTGGGATGGAATTTGTGCTGTACCTAGTATCAGTGCATTACCACAGCACACCGAAATGCCAAAAAAATACCCTCATTGTTCCCTGATTAAAATAGCATTTGCATGAATATTCCCATATTAAAAAATATGCTACAGGGGGGCAATGCCTAGTGAGTTAATTGCTCAATAGGTGGCGTTCTGAGAGTGAGGGTCCGAGTGTGGGGGATGAGACTGTGAAGCGCATAGGCGAGGCGGCTTCAGAGATGGGATTGCTTCGAGCCGGGGTGTTTTGCATCTCTCACTCCCTAGACTGGAACGAGACCTCACGGGCCTCACCGTGTTCAGCGGTAGAGTGTAAAGGCTATCAGCCTATGCCCGAGAGGGAGTAGTTGGAATATAAAAGAAAAAAAAAAAAAAAAAAGGAAAATTGCCGACATCGTACTGAAAGGTGTAAGAGAAAGAAGTAATACAAATAAGATCCAGGAGATAGGAGAAACACACATACTTAGTTGAATGAAGAAAATAATAAGAAAAGGTAAAACAGTTGATAAGATCGTATAAAGGGGCCTTCATCTTTCCCTTTCAAGCCGGGCTATGGGAAACTCATCTCTTTATGAGTGGGAAGTTCAGGTATAGAGCCATCATAGGTTCCTCGGCTTTCATCTTAAATGTATTCCTCTTTCGACCCTACCTAGCCAATTTACTTACACCACTTTTTATGAAGCTATACTATTTTATCATATAAATTTGTTCATAACAATAGTTCCTTCTTGTATAAGTAGACTCGAACATCATTCTGTGTATATTTTTGCCCCCCCCCCCCCCTCTCTCTCTCTCTCTCTCTCTCTCTCTCTCTCTCTCTCACTCATACTATGAGGTCATATTATATACGTATATATATATATATATATATATATATATATGTATATATATATATACAGTATATATATATACAGTATATATATATATATATATATATATATATATATATATATATATATATATATATATATATATATACATTATATATATACAGTATATATATATATATATATACTGTATATACAGTATATTGGTAATATGTTTTTTATCCTTGTTATATTTGTGTTCATATACTATAATTTCATCGTACTCTTATTATTCATATATTCCCGCACATATACTTTTCTCAACCAACTAGGAAAGCGATCCCCTCTGAACCGGCAACCTATCAAGGAGAATTTTGAGTACGATCTGCATAACATTGATGGAGTGAAGCGGGAGCAGCGCCCCCCGCAAAGAGAATACACGAGTAAAGGTAAAGAGGGAGAAGAAGAAGAAGGATAAGGTTGGCTGGTTGGGTGGGAGAGGGTTGGTACTTTACATATCTTTACCAGGTGTACCATTAACTAAAAACTCCACATGTGTCTAGCGGGCATATTTATTTTATGTACTGTAAGTTACACTTGTTCCACGTGTGTGTAAGTGTGTGTGTGTGTGTGTGTATGTGTGTGTGTGTGTGTGTGAAGATGTACATGTATAGGCGCACGCCTGTGTCTGTACGCGAACACAAATAAGGAAATCAAAATATGGAAATGATGTAAACTATCTCTTTAACTTTATCAGACGTCTCAATATACACGCTCCTAAATTTATAGGGAAACTAACACTTTAAATGTATTATCATAACCTCCCAACCATAGTACCAAAAGTCGTAGAACCCCATTTATCAGAAAATAAATATATATAAATAATTTAATATGTATATTAAATAAATATATATAAATAATTTAATAAGTATATTAAATAAATATATATAAATAATTTAATAAGTATATTAAATAAATATATATAAATAATTTAATAAGTATATTAAATAAATATATATAAATGATTTAATAAGTATATTAAATAAATATATATATATATTTAATAAACATATATTAACTCGATAATACTGCAGTTCAAAAACAATCTGAAGCCATAATAAGTGTACACCCATTTGCTATCTGTATCAAACCAAAACATAATAAATCAGTGTTATATTACATCCAAATGCTCCAAAGCTTGACTTTATTGGTTCAAAGATTGAAATGGAAGTTTACATATTTTATTTTGAGATTGTAATTTACCTGCGAGATGAATATAATTATATATTTAGTGATGTAAAAATCTTTAAGTCAAGCGGTTAACATGATGATGTATTATTATATTATATATATATATATATATATATATATATATATATATATATAATTATATATATATATATATATATATATATATATAATGAACTGGTAAAGCTCAATCCTAAGCTGAGCATAATCAGTTGGTTGTGTGTATCAATACCTTGCGTGGCCGTAGTCAAAGCTCCCGCTTCGCCCCACCAGTTTGGGCAAGTTAAGACGATTTGCTACATTAGTTTGGTGATTATAAGATGCTTTACCCAATACAGGTAATGATTCTTTATCTGGGCGAGTGATAGTGAATCTGCAATCCGGTGTTTATCTAGAACGATGTTCCCAATGAAAAACGTACAAAATGCACTTTTGGAGGTGTATGGGGATAGGATATCATTATTTATTTTTATATTATTATATTTGTCTTAGCTTGAAGGGGGTCTGGGAAAGTGTGTTTATAGTGTTTCCGGCAAACTACAATAATTAGTTCGAAAATGACAAAACGATTCAAATACCTGAACAGCAATTAACCAAAAATGCGCAATAATCCCCGCAAAATCGAATGAGCTAGTGTTAACAAAACATCATCTGACTGAGTGCTAAATATGAAAGGATGGAGTTAAGGTTTTCTTTTTGTGTTTTGTGTCACTTGCGTCTCAGTTTTTGGGATATTCAAATTTAATAAACATTTCTTTCCTTCGACTGAAAATAAAATTGGGAAGCGTTGTTTGAGCCCTTCTCCAAGTTCAACGCCATGGTTCTATGGTTCCTATTCCAAGACAAACCCTATCATTGTCGGTGGATATATACTATCATTTGCCGTATTCCTAGCCAGTCAATATGACACGGTAGTTATTTGTAAATACAATGAGAGTACTGTTATAATATGTCAGTACTTTTTATTGCTATTACAATTATCGATCTATCTATCTATCTATCTATCTATCTATCTATATACTCAGGCACATACCCCTGTGTTTTTTTTAAGCTGGGGTGGCCGACTCGAGACAGAGCCCGACAAGGAAAACAAATCACACACTATAGGGTATCATATTGATTCTCTATACCCTGTTCCAAGTAAGTAGGCCTAAACACTTGAACATTAACCTATATAACTTACAAACGATGTAAGTAATCGAGCAAATATTTCTACCATTTGGGAAGGATCAGCCAGGGAATAGGTATGCAATTTTACATCCCATTTTCCTTAGCCTTCTTTTGAGTTACAGAGGTTAGGGTTCACGATGTCTAGCCTACCAATTTGGAACAGTGTATAGGAATACGGCAAATCCAACATCTGATGTTTTTTTCCCAATTTGACCACTTGCAATGTTCGGGTTATAAGTACAGTATATTCAAGCTGTAGACATCGATACTCTGCAAACACACACAAATAATTTGGGTTTTTGTACACGTTTATTTGGCACTGCATTTAAAGCCTTTCTTTTGTGTCTGGTTTTACAGTATACTAAATGTCTCTGGCAATTCCTATACACTTTCGTGAGCCACATTTACTTAGTTTGAACTTAAGACAATTGGATCTAAGTTCAAGTTAAGTAAAAGTAAGTCGCGGATCTCGAAAGTGCATAGGCATTGCCAGACATTAACTAACCCGTGAAATAAGACACAACAGAAAAACGTAAATGCAGTGAATATTTGTTTAATGTTCCCTATAAGATTTGAAAAGCAAAAATGTATTTGATTACAACCTTAACATAGGGTTTTGATGGATGAAAGTATTATGGAATTTGATTGAATATACTTAGGTATATTACAAGCATATTTTAGCTTGCACTTTGGCTTTACACAATGGTATCTGAAACTTGAATTGCCTTATCGCTCGAAGCTCGCAAGTCCTCAATTTTGTTAATTGTTTTTCTGTGGTGACTTCTGGTCCGCCCCTTTCTCCATTGTGCTAGACAGAGCTGGGTACTGATTGGTACAGACTGGTTGGTACAGTTCCCTGCATAAGTTCTGTTCCTATCTGAAATTTTATTTATGAAAGTAAAAATAGTAATATTGAATTAGGAGAGTTCCTTGCTATGCAGTCATTAATTCACCTTCTTATGCAACTGTCATTTAAGATACTATACTCGAAATTCAATCATACTATTTTTACTTCCATAAATATAATCTCAGAGAGGAACGGAACTTGTGCAGGGACTGTAATATATTACAATTATAGTACTGGCATCAGGCTATATCAGTGACTCTTGCGAAATATATGACCTTGTCGCGGTGACTCACAGCTTTGGCTAACTCAATCTAACCTATCCTAAAAGTGTTGTTGTTATGGAAATGAGATGAGGCGGTAAGTATATATGGTAATACCGATTATTATAATGCCAACCTAAGCTAGTTAAACATGTTCTAACGTATTCGATATTTATCATTGCTGAATTATGTCCGCGAACTCTGCTGATCCAACAACAAAAACAACAACAAGATCCGAGGATCTAAATACATTCCGCTCGCTTACACGGGCTAAAAATCTATATGTTGCGTGTGGGTTAGGGGTATGAGGGAACAGGTATATAGTGCGACGGTGGTGGTGGGCTGAGCGGTGTGTTTGATAAATGACACAATTTTACGGCGGGTGAGAGAGCCATCTAGCGCTGGCCTGGCAGCGTGTCTAATCAAATGACGGGGGCTGGAATATATGCGAGAAGTCCTTTGGCTTTTCTCGGCGGGGACTTCGGATCTTACTTCTCTCTCTCTCTGCTGCGAATAGGGTTTCTTTACTGACTGGCTGACTGACTGACTGACATTTTATGGTCTCCTGAAAATTAAACCTCTCAATATGATTGTTGATTACTATATTAAATACAAGGATATGATCTTACCTGTTTGAACCATGAGTGAAATGCATTAACTGTGTTGATAGTTGAATATATAAAGCCTTTTCATATACAGTACAAGTGGACTTTGAACTCAAGACAATGCCCTCAACACCTCTTAACTCGAGGATATGATGGTCATTCTTCTTTATATTCTAGCTATTATTAGATGATTATATACATTTCAGGAAATATCTATAGGAATCAAAGGGGTACAAACTCTCCTAACTAACGCTCTGACTTCCAAAATTCCTTTGTAAACTGTAAAATCGTCTAATAACCAAAATAAATGAAATAACGCGTCCTCCAATAGTGAAAAGGTTAATTTACAGGCTAACTGTTCAGGTTAGACACCACAACCATATACTCATACCTCCATGTCACTAGAATGATAGGCTGGACAAAATAATTGAATCACTTGACGACGAATATTTGAAATATTTGTTAGCTGCAGTATCTACAAGCAAATTGATTAAACCTATATAGAACCATTCGGAGAATGACACTTTATTCGAATAACTTTTAACTCTTGAATTCTAAGTACCATAAATTCATAATGTTTTAATTTTATATTGTCCAATTGTTCCACATTTTATGATCACGTAAGTTGCTTTGGTGTGAGGCATTCTAGTTTAGCTTCAAGATAAGTTAGGAATAAGATCAGATAATACAAGCTAAGGTACCGTATGATGTCATGTCATGGGGGATTCTAGGTTAACTATAAAACCAGAAAGGTGTTGTGGTAGAAGGGTTTTAGTTTCACTCTTTGAGTATATATGGGCGTATTTTTACAATTCATTACATTTATCATTAAATGATTGTAATCAATTTAAGAAGGATCTCTAGGAATCAAAGGGCCCAATTAACTCTCTAGCCACCATAAGTTGTTTATAAACTGAATACAATCGTCTGATAATAGCCGGAATAAATACAGAAAATGCGTCAAAACATTGAAGGGGTTAAAAGTTGCAGTTGAAAGAATTTAACGTTAGTTATATAATCAGGTAAGTGAACTACCGAAGTGTGGGTTAGTGCACTGTTAAAAAGTAATGGTATTAAAAGGTTAGATATAGTGTGCATTATAATCTACCCGTTTAAATGTATATTGACAGTAAATATACCCATCTTATATAAGGAAAGGAAAGTAAATTACTTTCAATATACCCAAATGATCATATACAGTATACCCTGTTCATAACAATTTTATACGCTAGATGCTTTACAGTGCAGACCTTCTACAAATTGCCATAATCGTATGTTCTTATGTCTTTAATCCTTTGAGGAGACAATGATGTTTTTTTTCCTTTTTACTATCATTAGACAATTATATTTAATACAGATTTTTTTTTTTTTTTTGGGGGGGGGGAGTTAGATTCATATTTGAGACAAACATTACCACTTCGATTCTAAGTGGACCTTCCAACTCTATAATTATAGTCGTTTAACCCTATCAATAATAGGACGCCTTTCTTCACTGTATTCATAGAGTTCATAGCCATTCATACTCTTCAAATGATGGATATGTATATACAGTTTGACACAAAGGCACTTCGCATGAAATGAAAGATTAAATTGTGGTGCTACACCACTATAAAAGTAATAAATAACATGTCAGTTTTTGTCGTTGATTATATTATTAATTATTTTTACAAATCTTATATACAATTTATAGAATTCTGATCCCCTAATACAATTCATAATGCATACAAATAGCTAGAATGTGTACCTTTATTCTACACTTCCTATAACCTCCTTTAAGAGTGAATATTTTGCATGTGGACTGAAAATGATTGTATTAACATTTGCTTTTAATATGAGTTTCCTTCATACTTTTCTCTGCCAATACGGTTGAATGTACTCCAATGTCATATCTAATATCAGAATATCACAGTTCTCCAAAAGTAAGTACTGTACACGATTATGGAAAACAGATTATCATCATATGTAGCTTCTCATTACAATTACAAGTCACCATTAATAACAATACAAAAATAAAAATCACGTAGGGGAATGTGGTGCTGGTGACTGGCGAATCGAGTTATTAGCTGTCCTGTCACGTCCTTGTTGAGAGTAAACACTTGAGTGGTGCCACATTGCCGGGATTTGTGAGGCAGTGAGCACAGAGCAGGGACACTTGCACACATCCTAGCACACTGGGCGACTGGGTGGCTCTATGGGTAAAGTGGCCTGTACAATCACCTGCCCAACTAGCGAGTACAGCACTAATGGTAAACTAAAGGGGAGATAGTTGTTTTTTCTGGCCTCCCTTCTTCCTCATGTTTAGCCCCATTAGTTTTCAGATGTGAAGATGATTGGCCCATTATGGCGATTTCAAGACCTTCCACTCCATTTCTTTGTCAATATTAAGACATTTCGAACAATTTAGGTGTCGTTTGTTTTCCCCGGTGAGCGACAGCGAGCCTGTAATATAATGATAATCGTCCTCCGGCCGGGAAAATTGATATCGAAAAATGTACAAATTAATCTTGAAGAGGGTTCTTGGGGTGATTTTTAAAGCTTGATAGACGTCTAGGTGGAAACTAAAAAAATAAAAAAAATGAAAAAATACACAAATAAGCAAATACATACGCCCATCCACCCTTAACCGAGTGAACATAGAAGGAACACAATGACTCGAGTGAACATAAAAGGAACACAATGACTCGAGTGAACATAGTGTTACGACCGGCACTACGAAATAAACAAGGGCACTTAATAATGGACTAGATGATAGACTATGTCTGCAACAACGGTACGCTAATTCCAAACCCTCGAACTACTACGCCGGTGAACAAAACACTTACACCCTCCAGAGTTAATCTACTGGATAACGGGGTATCAATTAACTGGGTTTTAGTGCACTTCTACAAAGGCTTTCCGGTGACGGCAAAGCCTACTCACAACAGGAGTACTTTACGTTAATAAAATGCTCTTAAGTAATAACAATGCTTGAATAAACTATAACAAAATTTAATAAAGAAATATATGCTTACGTTAACTTTAGTGTGAGTCTGTACTCAATACTAAACTCTTCAATGCTCTATGAAAACACTGAAAGTCTAGTCCTACAGCAAACAGATAGGGAATCTTCTGAAAACGTCTGATGCTCTAAGATGCTCGTTAATATAGAACAGAAATAATGCAGGGGCAGGACACCAAAGCGTGTATCTTAAATACACCACTATGTAGGATACATATATATAACAAGGGAGTGCAACAACTCTGTGACAGCACTAATAATAACCACTCAAAACAGTACTTCCTTAGCCAAAGTAACAGCCATACTGGGTTGTGCACCAAGCATCAACCTAGGCTAAAATAATACGTGAATTCCTAAAGCATACACAGTTAAAGTTAATAAACACAATGCTGTCTTTATTACTAATAAAGTCTAGCAGTGGCATAAAAGGCACCAGGAGGCTAGGCAGAGCGCAAGCATGCTCGTAGCCTACTGTCTCCCCTTGAACAGATTTCCCTTATGTTACGTTAAGTGACTAGGAGGCTCTCTTGGTAAGTCCAGATCTCAAGTATCTGGTCTTACCCTGGCGCTCCACAAAGGTCAACACAATGAGGTAGCGAGCATACAAGAAAGTGTAGGCAAAAGCCCTTCGCTTGTATACTGCTACACTCGCAAAGGAGAAAATATTTAATATGCACAAGGGTTACAGGCACCTAGCTCCGTCGAAGTCGTACAGGCTCTGACTTGCCATGTACATAACTCAGACAACGACTAAAGATACCCTCCACTGTCTAGCATTAAATAGTAACAAAGAACAACTCAATAATTAGAAGCACCCAATGATAATATGACTCATGTGACTATGACTAATAATCCCTAAAGCTAGTGCAGCAAAACATATATGTGAGAACTGGTGCTGGTAATACGACTGGCCAACTATGGAAGTCGTATGCAGAACCAGAAGGGATAAGTAATTGAATAAAGATGAGAAGTAATGGAAAAGAAGAAGTTCAGAGAGAGAAACAGTAGTACAGGGGGTTAGATTGGGGGACAGATTGCAAGAGACGTCTAGGACCAAGCACGCTATGCCAAGCTCTAAGGAGATACGCGGCGGGGACCCCCCCAGCACCAACACTAGGACCAGCGGCACCCAATTACAGACCACTACATCATGAAAAGCAAGCGTCCTAGGACGCGCCAGGCCCGCCAGCCAATCAAGGGCGTGGGAAAGCCCGCGCGAGCGAGGGAGGCACACGTACATACACACGCACATAATACAACCTCGCTGCCTACCTCGCTCTTTCTCCTTAACTTCACACTGCATATCTTATACTCTATTACTGATATAAAATACTTCCATGTGTCACAGACAAGAACAAAGACCACCACTGACCTGGCTGTGACTACATGAATACTAGGAAAGAAAGAACATCGTTCTACAATTATTATAGCTCATTCCACTGCCCTGGCGAGCGCTAGCGAGTACGAGCACATTCTGGCAAGCTGGCCAGCGTAACACCCCGGCCAAGATGTGGGACGTTTTAACCTCAGGTAAACGCCACATCTGACCAGACAGAATGCTCATAAACCCCGCCTCACCCAGCTACTCCCCAAGTTGTGAAAACAAGGCACAATCACAACATAAAACACTTCATTATATAAAACAAATCTACACAACACTTCCCCAAAAGAATAGTATCACTTAACAATATTACGCTCAACGAGCAAGCTTCAACAAGCCTAGCCTACTAAGACAAAAACTCAGAATGTCTTAGATTCTTGCTGTAACATACTGCACTTATATACTATCAAAAGAAAGTTTTTATGTGAGGTTTTTGTATTAATTTTAATAGTGGTTTTGGCGGCTTTGCACTACAGGGGCAAGCCTAATTTTTCTCCACTCTCAAACACACACTGACTGAACGGCGAGGGTGCTCCTTAAGACATACCCTCCCCTGACAAACAATCAGCCAAAACATTATCAGTGCCCTTAACATGCCACACATCCAACTTGTGTTCCGGCAGCAAAACACCACCTGACACTGACAAACTGCCCAGTTCATCACAAGACTGGCACTTCTCTTCGCTCTTTCCGGCAACGGGACCTGCCAATAACCTTTCACTAGTTCTACCTTAGTGACAAACGAGGCAGCCCCGATGCGGTCTATGGGATCGTCAACTCTGGATAAGGTATAGGCGTCTGTCAGGGATAATGCACCAACACTCTTGCAATCAACATACACACGGATCTTGCCACTTAACTCAGGTTGCAAAGTTACTGGCAACGACCACTCACGATATCCCTTATCCCTCAGACCCTTCGTCAACATGTAGTCCAGCTCTGCTTTTACAACAGGCTGTCGAGCAGGATTTATACGGTAGGGAGCCAATTTCAGCCTTGCACTGTCTCCAACCTCCATGTCGGGTTCTACCCCCATACATCAGGCCTGGAGAATCAACAAACATACGGACGTACTGCCACAGCCTAGTAAACAACTTCTCTTGGCGCTTAGGAACAAGAGGTTGCAACTTATCTCGAAAAACACCATGCTCATTGCCCTCCCACAACCCAGCCGAGACCGCAGTTTCTACACTATACTGTAGTCTCCCTCCTTCTCCACCTTTGTCCCTAGAACAGCCAGGTCATGAGAGGGACAATCTGTACCACCTGTGCGGTCACTCCCATAGTTCATAATTGCTAAGGCTCCCCCACCGATACCGTACATGCTCACCCCCGCATTCCTTGCGACTACATCTGCCTGCGCAGCATCACCGCCTTCAGCGACATGGCCAGATACAGTCGGTCTATGGTAGGGCTGTTGCATATTACTAGGGCAGCATTGGGAGGCTATGCGACAACCGGGCGCCTCCACTCCACAGCCAACCTCACCAATCTGCTCAATGTCCTGATTCTGACCACCACCCTTAGCAGCCATGGGTCGACCCTGACCTGACAACCATGCCAAAGCCTCGTCGCCCACCTTGAACCACTGAAACAACGAGGCCAACGGTTTACTAACATTCAAGTGACCTGCCAGCGGAACATCGTGCACCGCACGAGTTGTGAGGCCTGGGTGCTCGGCACAAACAGTGGGGTATGAACCTAGTGGGTGCTGGAGCGCTGCACACTGCTGCTCAGGCAGGTTCTCATGAGCTTCCACAGCCACCCGACTCGTGTCCCCCGCCCACTGCTCCGCCAAGACATGACAATCCCAACTTTCCTCCACCTGTGCCCCACTGCCCCCCTCTCCTTCTCCACCTTGGCCGCTGCAGACCAACACAGGGACAGTAGGCTGCTCAGGTGGTTGCCTCACAAACTCCTTTAACAGGTTCACATGACATGCTTCCCCGTCCTCGCCGAGTTCAATAGCCCTGTTCCCACAACTCTCAAGACTAAGATCTTCTAGTTGTACCTGGGAACTACTCTGTCGTGGAGTGCCATCACGCCCTACCATGTCACTAGGGGGGACAGGTTCTGGGGCCACTCCGGAGCTCAACATTGGGTCAAGTACCGAGTCACCAAGGAGTGTCGCTGGGTCCAAACTCTCAACCCGACCAGCCTTGACTTTCTCCTTCCGACCCTTCCTCCGCTGGTCTAAAACTTGGGTATTAAGCTGTGACACCTGAGCGGACTGAGATCTCTCGAGCCCCTCTTGCCCCTCCCTACTCGTGTCGGCCGCCCTCTCGGCAATGACTAAGGGTGGAACCTCGGATGTGAGCACCGCAAAGTCGTTACCGAGAAGGAGGTCGACCCCCTCAACTGGCAACTTCTCCACAACCCCCACATCCAACTCTCGTGTCACACCGTCCACCTCAAGCTCTACTATGACCAGCGGGTAAGACCGCGTAGCATTGATGCCTTGAACCACCACATCCCGAGCCGCGTTAATAGGCTTGCCAGTGAAACTCTTAATAAGTGTCTGGGAAGCGCCCGTATCACGCAACAACTCAAGCCTATGCTCCACACCAGCCCACCTCACAGTGCCGTGCCCCCTATGACCACAAAAAGCATCTCGGACGGGTGACGAGCCCTGCTGCTGCTTCTGCACCGACTGTGACTTCGCAACCGACATATTACCCCGGGTAAACGCGGAAGACCTCAAAGACACACCGATGTTGCTCACTAGTGACACCACTGCTGTAGGCGGTGTGCTCGGACATGAGCGCGCAATATGCCCCTTCTCATGACACCTGAAACACTTCACTTCGCTCATGGACTTCCTCTGAGGTGAGGAAGGGCCCTGGCCTCTCTTCAACGGGAAGGGTTTCGACTTGGGATCAACATTGGCAACAGTACTCTTAAATGGATAATTATTTGTGTCATTAATTCGGGGGGGTGGAGTGGTACGCCCCTTGTTACCTGCCTCAGCTCTCTGTGCAGACCCGCACCCACGAATCAATGACAACCTGAGGTCAGCCATATTAGCCGCCTCCTGCAGAGTTTTAGGTTGCTTTTCTTTCAGGTTACGAGTCAAGTCACTGCCAGTACATTTAAAAAATTGCTCTAACAACACTAATTGTTTCACTGCATCAAAAGTAGTTGCCTTCTCCGATCTTAACCAATTCTCAAATGCATCCGACAGCTCACTGGCGTGCTCCTGGAAAGTATCCTCCTTTCTCTTGGGAACAGCCCTAAATTTCAGCCTATAGGTCTCTGGCTGCAACTCATACGCCCTCAGGACAGCCTCTTTCAACGCCTCATAATTCACGCAGGAATCTAGGGGCAAAGCATCATACGCCTTGAATGCTTTCCCCGTCAAACGTGACGAAACAAGGGCTGCCCACTTCTCCTCGGGCCATTGGTGCTCCTGGCACTTTTTCTCGAACCGGAGAAAACATTTGGTAACTCCTAACTCATCAAACACTGGGACCAACTTTAGTAGGTGCGACAGGGACTGGTCATGGGCTCTACCACCCTGGACGACTCGGTTCCTTGTCACCTCTACACGAGTTTTCTCTAGATCAACATCGGCACGATACCTTTCAGACTCAAACTCGCGCTCAGACTCTTGCTCACGCTGCTCGAGCTCAGCCTCATGCTTTCGCTGCTCGAGCTCAGCCCTTCGCTGCTGAAGCTCAGCCTCATGCTTTCGCTGCTCGAGTTTGGCAAGTTCAAGCTGAAACAACATCTCGGCAGACAAACCCTGAGGAGGGGGTGCTACTATCGGGGACCCACCCCGTGAGCCACCTAGAGGCATACCCAACCGCCAACGGGCATCGGCCTGCAGGAACGTACCCAGCTCCGGAGCCCGAGGGGGCGCCATGATAGGAGTCGAGTGGAATGGGGGCTGGGCCGAAGGTGCCCCAGCTCCCGCTCCACCCGAAGCCCCATGCACCCCACCGAGCACACAGGTAACCAGATCACCTTTCGACAAACCGCTAGTACCGGACAACCCTAAGACCGTGGCTACACACTGCAGTCCGTACCGGTCCAGCCCCGACATCCGGTCCGCCGACACAGGCTCCTCCAAAAAAATCCGAGCATCCTCCTCATTGTTCACCACACGAACGCCGTTTAACAACTCCACCTTCTCCACCTCCTCGCCTGTCTCTCGCACTGTGCCCTCACTATGTTCAGACCCGTCCAGTGACATGATGGAGTCAAAAAAAAAAAATTCAAGTCAAGACAAAAGTAGTCAAACTCTCGCGTAGCTTTATTCACAAAAATATTCGAAGATGTTCTTGAGTGCAATACTAGGTCACCAATAAACTCCAACAAGTTCTATATATCCTCAAAACAATGTCCACTGCCAACAATGCGAGAAATAAATTCAACCCCAAATGGCAATAAGATTTCTCAAAAAAAAAACTGCAATATTCAGTTCACTATATTCTGGTCTAAAGTCGCCATTTGTTACGACCGGCACTACGAAATAAACAAGGGCACTTAATAATGGACTAGATGATAGGCTATGTCTGCAACAACGGTACGCTATTTCCAAACCCTCGAACTATTACGCGGGTGAACAAAACACTTAAACCCTCCAGAGTTAATCTACTGGATAACGGGGTATAAATTAACTGGGTTTTAGTGCACTTCTACAAAGGCTTTCCGGTGACGGCAAAGCCTACTCACAACAGGAGTACTTTACGTTAATAAAATGCTCTTAAGTAATAATAAGAATAAACTATAACAAGATTTAATAAAGATATATATGCTTACGTTAACTTTAGTGTGAGTCTGTACTCAACACTAAACTCTTCAATGCTCTATGAAAACACTGAAAGTCTAGTCCTACAGCAAACAGATAGGGAATCTTCTGAAAACGTCTGATGCTCTAAGATGCTCGTTAATATAGAACAGAAATAATGCAGGGGCAGGGCACCAAAGTGTGTATCTTAAATACACCAATAAGTAGGATACATATATATAACAAGGGAGTGCAACAACTCTGTGACAGCACTAATAATAGCCGCTCAAAACAGTACTTCCTTAGCCAAAGTAACAGTCATACTGGGTTGTGCACCAAGCATCAACCTAGGCTAAAATAATACGTGAATTCCTAAAGCATACACAGTTAAAGTTAATAAACACAATGCTGTCTTTATTACTAATAAAGTCTAGCAGTGGCATAAAAGGCACCAGGAGGCTAGGCAGAACGCAAGCATGCTCGTAGCCTACTGTCTCCCCTTGAACAGATTTCCCTTATGTTACGTTAAGTGACTAGGAGGTTCTCTTGGTAAGTCAAGATCTCAAGTATCTGGTCTTACCCTGGCGCTCCACAAAGGTCAACACAATGAGGTAGCGAGCATACAAGAAAGTGTAGGCAAAAGCCCTTCGCTTGTATACTGCTACACTCGCAAAGGAGAAATATGCACAAGGGTTACGGGCACCTAGCTCCGTCGAAGTCGTACAGGCTCTGACTTGCCATGTACATAACTCAGACAATGACTAAAGATACCCTCCACTTTCTAGCATTAAATAGTAACAAAGAACAACTCAATAATTAGAAGCACCCAATGATAATATGACTCATGTGACTATGACTAATAATCCCTAAAGCTAGTGCAAAACATATATGTGAGAACTGGTGCTGGTAATACGACTGGCCGACTATGGAAGTCGTATGCAGAACCAGAAGGGATAAGTAATTGAATAAAGATGAGGAATAATGGAAAAGAAGAAGTTCAGAGAGAGAAACAGTAGTACAGGGGGTTAGATTGGGGGACAGATTGCAAGGGATGTCTAGGACCAAGCACGCTATGCCAAGCTCTAAGGAGATACGCGGCGGCGGGGACCCCCCCAGCACCAACACTAGGACAGCGGCACCCAATCACAGACCACTACGTCATGAAAAGCAAGAGTCCTAGGACGCGCCAGGCCCGCCAGCCAATCAAGGGCGTGGGAAAGCCCGCGCGAGCGAGGGAGGCACACGTACATACACACGCACATAATACAACCTCGCTGCCTACCTCGCTCTTTCTCCTTAACTTCACACTGCATATCTTATACTCTATTACTGATATAAAATACTTCCATGTGTCACAGACAAGAACAAAGACCACCACTGATCTGGCTGTGACTACATGAATACTAGGAAAGAAAGAACATCGTTCTACGATTATTATAGCCCATTCCACTGCCCTGGCGAGTGCTAGCGAGTACGAGCACATTCTGGCAAGCTGGCCAGCGTAACAATAGAAGGAACACAATGACTCCAGTGAACATAGAAGGAACACAATGACTCCAGTGAACATAGAAGGAACACAATGACTCGGTCTTGTAGCTCAAGGAAATGTTTCAAATAGTAATACTGAGTGCCAAATTCGATCTGTACTTGTTTTATTACTTATGAGTTCAAGCGATTACTTATTGGTTTGGCTAATGGGCGGGGTCAAAGTGTAGAGTGGGGTTGACTCCCCTCTGGACCACTAGGGTTTGTGGGGTGCATTCTGACATGATATAAAGCTTAACTATAGTAACAAAACCAAACAGCAAACTGAATATTCACTTGCCCTGTTAAAGGAGTACTCTCTGTTTAAATCTGTTGTTGCTTCTTCATATTTTGCAATTATTATACTTTATCTTATTGTAACTATTCACTATTCATTATTCATTATTCATTATTCATTGCTTGCCTTTATGATATCTTTAATTTATTTGTACTACAAATGTAGGTTATTTGTAGGGTAGCAGTTGGTAGGGGTCATAGGTTCATGCTTTGCTGACTGGTATTGGACCCGATAGCACTATCGTTTGTGAGTGCGGTATATATTTTATACTTGTTAATACCTTGTGAAATTGCTAATGTTTTGAATACAATATTTGTATTTGAATTGTAGTTTCTTTATTCATACATAATTTATCAGAATTTACCAAAACGCCCTGAACTTCCCAAATTGACTAATTCCTTTAATATGACGAGAGTACGTGATTAAATGTGAAACTAATTTGCTTGGAACCCAAATTGACTTACTCATATATTGATGTACATTTTATGTGGTGATTTTGTGTTCTTTTGTTTCAAAAATTTATTTTGCTAAATTGTTATTTCCACATACTGATTTTGATTAGTTCTTTTGTCTTTATATTGTGTCGTTCCTGTTTTGGTTTGTAAATTTTCTAAGTTTTACATTATAATAATCCCCTGACTGGTATAACGTTGAAGATATTTTGTAAGAATGGCCTGGCGAATGGGAATATGCTAGTTCTGTATCTCAAAATTCTTTACAAAAAACGACATTTGAAGATTTGTAAATCTTATCGTCACTAGGAAACATCGAAACAAAAGTACAATGCTATCCCATGCTCGGTTATCTAATCTCTACCTTGCCATTAGTGAAGAAGGTACTGGAACTATGGACTGCAACTGTATAGCCGAAATAAGAAATTAAGTCATCAAGAAGATTTCTCAGTAGCCCACGTTATCTCCGCTATGGACGCGAATCCGAGAAAGTATCTCTTAAAGTGTCATTTAAATTCGTGCAAACTTCACTGAGCTGTCGGATAGGGTCAAGTGGTTTGAATTTGCCCCCGTGGTTGAATTGAGCCAGGTGGTTGAATTTGTCCAAGTGATCAAGTGTGTCCAAGTGGTCAAATTTGGTAAAGTGGTTGAATTTGGCCAAGAGTTTCCATTTGGTCAAGTGGTTGAATCGGGCCAAGTGATTATATAGGGCCAAGTGGTTAAATTGGGCCAAGTGATTACATTAGGTCAAGTGGTTGCATTGGACCAAGTGATCGTATTGGGCCAAGTCATTGTATTGGACCAAATCGTAGAATTGGGTCAAGTGGTTGTATTGGGTCAAGTGGTTGTACTGGGCCAAGTGGTTGTATTGGACCAAGTGGTTGTATTGAGCCAAGTGGATGTATTGGGCCAAGTGGTTGTATTGGGCCAAGTGGCTGTATTGGACCAAGTGGTTGTATTGGGTCAAGTTGGTGTATAGGACCAAGTGGTTGTATTGGGCCAAGTGGTTGTATTGGAACAAGTAGTTGTATTGGGTCAAGTGGTTGTATTGAGCCAAGTGGTTGTATTGGGCCAAGTGGTTGTATTGGGTCAAGTGGTTGTATTGGGCCAAGTGGTTGTATTGGGCCAAGTGGTTGTATTGGACCAAGTGGTTGTATTGGGTCAAGTGGTTGTATTGGGCCAAGTGGTTGTATTGGGCCAAGTGGTTGTATTGGAACAAGTAGTTGTATTGGGTCAAGTGGTTGTATTGGGTCAAGTGGTTGTATTGGGACAAGTGGTTGTATTGGGCCAAGTGGTTGTATTGGAACAAGTAGTTGTATTGGGCCAAGTGGATGTATTGGGCCAAGTGGTTGTATTGGACCAAGTGGTTGTAATGGGCCAAGTGGTTGTATTGGGTCAAGTAGTTGTATTGGGCCAAGTGGTTGTATTGGACCAAGTGGTTGTATTGGGCCAAGTGGTTGTATTGCGTCAAGTGGTTGTATTGGGCCAAGTGGTTGTATTGGGCCAAGTGGTTGTATTGTTCCAAGTGGTTGTATTGGGTTAAGTGGTTGTATTGGGCCAAGTGGTTGTATTGGGCCAAGTGGTTGTATTGGGTCAAGTGGTTGTATTGGGCCAAGTGGTTGTATTGGATCAAGTGGTGGTATTGGGTCAAGTGGTTGTATTGGGTCAAGTGGTTGTATTGGGCCAAGTGGTTGTATTGGATCAAGTGGTTGTATTGGGTCAAGTGGTTGTATTGGGCCAAGTGGTTGTATTGGGCCAAGTGGTTGTATTGGGTCAAGTGGTTGTATTGGGCCAAGTGGTTGTATTGGGCCAAGTGGTTGTATTGGGTCAAGTGGTTGTATTGGGCCAAGTGGTTGTATTGGGCCAAGTGGTTGTATTGGGCCAAGTGGTTGTATTGGGCCAAGTGGTTGTATTGGGTCAAGTGGTTGTATTGGGCCAAGTGGTTGTATTGGGCCAAGTGGTTGTATTGGGTCAAGTGGTTGTATTGGGCCAAGTGGTTGTATTGGCCAAAATGGGTCAAATTGGCGCAGTTGAAATTGGTCGAGTGGTTGCACAAAGATGAGCAGTTGACTTTGACCAAAAAACACAATATAAATGGGTGAGCAATCCGATCGAATTGGGCTGAGTGAGTGTATTTAGTTCGAGGTGGTCAAATTATTCGGATGTGGTCGAGCTGTACTGGTACTACTGTACTGGCTATACTGGTCAAAGTGTCCCAAAGTGAATTGGTCAAAATGGGCCGAGCTTTTGATTTGGATATTAATAGGTTGATATACACTGCACTCCGTTACCAAATTCCATTTAATTCAATTTATTCTTGTTAGGGACAACGGTATATTAAGCTTTAGAGAGTATGCGCCTAAACCAATAACTGAGGCCATCCAATAACCAACATTTGTGTATGTGTAGTACTTAGGAAACCAGCATGTCTCACAGTGAGCATAGTGAAGATCATCTCAAGGAGTTCGCATGGCTATATTTTGGAGGATTAAATCGGTAAGCGTGTGTGTGCGTGTGTGTGAGGGGGGGGGGGGAAATCGGATGTTGACCAAAAAGGAATAGTCTACCCTACATCCTTCCACAGGTAAACCCCTTCAGGATACGAGAACTCGTTTCTTTATATATTCTAGCATTCATTAGACTAGACGCTTTTAGTTAGCTTTAGAAGATTTGTCAGTGTTAGAAAGTTAAGTGCTTTAGTTTGTAACCCTTCGATTCCTAGAGATCCTTCCTAAACTAAATGAAATGGGCTAATAATAGCCAACATATAATTACTACAAGCGTTCTCAAATACTGAAGAGGTTAGTTTCTCAATATCTGTCTCTTTACAGTAATTGGCATACTCGTTTGCTTACAAAATGCATACGCCACCTATTATTACATTTAGTTTGACCAAGCAAGCCAACCCTTGGACCCAGAACATATTATTAGGTTGGGATTTATTACCAGTGATGGAAATATTAAATATAAACGGAATATCTGGATCAGAGATTAGGTCATTCACAAGCTATGTAACATCTTATGTGTTATTGAGAGATATACTATATTACTATAATAATTTATATATGTATTTTTGTATACATCATATATTCAGTATGTGTGAATCCTGAACTGCGCTTTACATTACATCATATTTAACCAACTTTCACAAACATAAAACTACTACAACTATATACATTACATTTTCAGTACGCCCAAACAGTAGACGCCTGTAGCAAAATTTGCATTTTGAGTAGATTTCTTTGATTAGTTTAGAATTACTGCAGACTCGTCAACATAATATTAGTTTAGAATTACTGCAGACTCGTCAACATAATATTAGTTTAGAATTACTGCAGACTCGTCAACATAATATTAGTTTAGAATTACTGCAGACTCGTCAACATAATATTAGTTTAGAATTACTGCAGACTCGTCAACATAATATTAGTTTAGAATTACTGCAGACTCGTCAACATAATATTAGTTTAGAATTACTGCAGACTCGTCAACATAATATTTCGACATATCGATGGGTCTAGCGGACAACACTCACATTCTGGACTTTATAACAAGCAAGGATGTCTAAATTTCTTTGATTGACTGAATGATTTTCAGCCCGTTTTGTTAATTTGCTTCTGGCTGACGAGACAAACACTTTTAGCTTTGGACAAACCTTATTTCTTTTACAAAAGGATAAAACGATCTCAAATAATGGATACAAAACATCATCTGAAGAAGAGCACTTTATTGACAACGTTTCGCAGATAGCTTCATCAGGTCACCTGATGAAGCTATATGCGAAACGTTGTCAATAAAGTTCACTTCCTCAGATGTTTTTTTTTTATCAATTTTACTTTTCAAGTATATACCGCTCAACATCTCAAATATTCCATGGTGCTTGATGACAGTAATTATCTTATAGCTAAAGAAAGACGATTAGATTTATAGCATTATTGAACTCTCATAGTGAGTTAGACGGCCAACTCAACCGTTTGCCAAATTATTATTTTTATTTTTTATTTCAAATAAAAAAAATAAAACATAGAAGGTCCCACCCCTTTCCCATTCTTAAGTAAGCCATTTTAGAATTACAGAAGAGTGACCATTACTTGCATTACTGCATGTCCACAAACATTTCAGTAATGTAAGCATGTTTCCTTCTACAGTATTTTGTTTTCCTTTTTTTTTTTTTTTTTTTTTTTTTTTTTTTTTTTTATTAAGGTGACAGTTACAAAGTGGTGTACAATCTATCTTATTCTAGTTACATTATAGTTTATCTTATTGTACCAGTACCTCCCTACAACCAACCTAGTTGTTTACCAATTCGGCCTTCCGCCACGACCATTTCAAAGTCCAAGTCTCTCACTCTTGTCCTCTGTAGCAGGGATGACCTTGTACCCCTGAGACAGGAGTGCAGACCTGAGGAGAGAGAAAGAGAGCCGGCATCTCATCCAAGTTATGACTTGGCTTCCATGCTGGCGCTTTTTCTCCGATATTTGTTCAGCTAATCTGGCATAGAAGACACTTGCAGAAGGTCCCATTCCTCCCGACGATGAGAAGACCAGAGCAGTAAAGCTTCCTTGATCCCTGTTCAAAATTCTTTCTTCATAAGCGCGTTTTTTCTCACTTTCATTTCTCAAGTATGCCGCCTTGAGTCCTCGCTCACGATATGTTTGTGCTCTTGGGTTGAAGATTCTGATGTCGAAAAAAACCTGTTGTCCCCTCGTCCAAAAACCTCAAGCACTTACGTCCACTCTTGCTTCATTTGAAGTATTTGCAGTATTGTGGGCCAAGCGCTGTCCGTCCATAGGCAGAAGTTCCGGTTCGATTCTGACATCATGGCACACCTCGTCCAGCATTTGTGCAGTGATGTCACGTACTTCATCATGCCGGATACAGATGAATCCTCCTTTCTTACAGGTCATACAGTGGTGTCTGAGTTGTTTATTTCACCACATGCACATTTCAGCGGCAGGTTCGAAACTGGCCACCCATACCTCAAGGCTACGGCATCATTGATTTCTTGTTTATTTAAGCTGAAGCCTTTTTTCCTTCATTGGTAATGAAGTGAGCCAATTTGAAGCCCCAGTGTCTTGTGCCATCTCAACTCTCATTTTCAGTTCTTCACTACATTTGGTCTTAATTTGGTCTAGGCTATGTTTCTGTCTCTCTTCTCTGCTCTTTGAAATTTCCTGTCTTGCATTTCGTTGTTACTCTTCGTCCACCTCATCATTTTAATTTTGCTCCCGTATTTTTTCTGTCAGAGACGTAGTAAGTTTAAGGGAATTTTGGTACTCATGAGGTGCCGCCTCCACTGGGTTTATGATCCCCATACCTCCGAACCTTGGCGGAAGAGCTAATATAATAGATCTCTTAGCTCTTGCGTGACGCCTTCCATCTCTCTTAAAGCAGGTATGAATGCTCCTCTGATTGCTTCTTCCAGCGGTTGGAGCATCTGTCCAATGTCAGGGACTGTTCTCATAAGAAAGGTACTGACACCGAATAACTAACATTGTGAATTCTACACTATGCAAATATAAACATATAAAATATACACCTATACACCTAATACCTGTTTTATAACCTACTATAATAAACCAAATTATAATATATATCTATCTATCTATCTATTGCCTGACGCCGTGATCCCCGAAGGGGTGGCCACGAACGAACCGCCCCCATGCACCTCTGTCCCCAGTCAGTCGACGCCCCTCCCCCCAACCAGCACCACCTTCGTTCATGTACTTCCTCACTCCATCCTTCCACCTCATATTCGGTCTACCTCTCCCCCTCTGTCCCTCCACCTCACTCTCATACACCCTCTTAGTCATTCTCTCGCTTTCCATACGTTCCATATGGCCGAACCATCTCAAGTTGTTCCTTTTCACACTTTCCAGCACATCTACCTCCACACCACACCTCCTTCTTACTTCCTCATTAGTCTGTCTATCCCTCCATGTAACTCCGCACGCACTCCTTAAGTAATTCATTTCCACTGCTCTCACTCTTGGTCTGAGTCTCTCAACCAACGTCCATGCTTCGCTTCCGTAAGTCAGTGTCGGGATTACCACACTATATATATATATATATATATATATATATATATATATATATATATATACAGTAGTATAAACATAGCATTATTGTGAGATCATTGATGGATCAGCAATGATGATGCAATTTTATTATTGTCAGAAATAAAGCTAAATTGAATTATACTATTTATACATTATTAATTATATCAAAATACCGATATTTTCATTGGTGACTATTAGCTTTGTGTTTTGGTCATTAGATATATGCATACTTATCCTGAGTTATCTAGTTTTTGGTCGGGTGTGGCCATCTAATTGCCACTACAATGTTATTTGACTATTTTTATAGAGATAACTATCGAATACGAGATGGAAAGCTTTACGCATTTCTTCATAATTTTGAACCTTTAATCTCAATATTAATGAATATGACGTATGGAATATGATGCCAGTCTGATTTATAATAGCTTAGCGTAGATTCAGCTTGAGTGGATTAGCTTGGGTTATAATAGGATACATCCTCTTAAATGAGGTTATATTTGGTAAATTACCTTAGGTTAGGCTATAAAGTAAGATTGAAAAGTCGAAATGCAGTTATATATATACAAAGAATATATACTGTATATATATCACCGCAGACCATCGAAATTACCAATGGGAATACAAACAATGCGTATCAATAAGAAAAATAAAGAAATTATAGCACCCCACACCGTCAGAGTATGGTGGGATCAGCTCGCCCCTCTAGAAGAATACGATCCCCTATTAGCACCTGAGACTATAAAGAGGGTGTAAAGGGAAGCTGGAGAGGCCATAGAGTTAGGAGGTAACAAGAAAGAATGGTGAATAAAAGGAGAGACGTAGGACCATATCGAAGGGAAGGGAAGGAAATGAGAATAAGATAAGGCAGAAGATACGTGCACAGAGGGGGAAGCAATTAATTATGACACAATAAACAGGATAATACCAAATACAAAATAGGTGGTAGTCAGAAGTGGGAGAAAACACGCACTAAAACAGGTAGACAATAGGGGAAGAAGGGCTACCGTGTAAAGACAATATAAAATGAGTATTGATATATTTTTATGTCAGGAAGAATATTTTCCAACACTCTTAAACAGGGTCATTACCGAATTAAACTTTATTTATGAGTATAATAGTACAAAATAAGCCTAATGTCAGAATAAGTGAAAATCTACATTCTGTTGAATTATCTAATATTTAAAATTGTACCCCATTAAAAGAATCATGTTGAAAAGCAATTTTCCGCTGATTTGTATATGAAAGATGCAAGCAAAAGCGATATACCGTAGATAAAAGTCATGAATACCTAAGTAGTGAGCGGAATCAATGGGTAGTGTGAACTCCTATTCCTGTAGCCTTGAATATATAAGACGCCTGGCTCGCGACTGCGCCGCTGCCCTAGAAATATTCATGTATGTAAATTAACATCAAGAAGCTTCATATTGTGTCCTGATGGTGCGTGTGTATGACTGCTGCTCCTCCTCGCTCCCTTCTTCACTTTTTTCCCCGAGTCACTTGAATCCCTCTAATAATGCTATAATATTCGTATGCAGATATTTTGGTATTTTTACTTCGGTGTGTTTTACTAGTACTTGAAAGAGGATAATTATATCAATGAATATATATGTATTGTCGAAATTAAGTAAGTAACTCAGAATGTGAGCAACGTAAGATATATTCTACTGTTTCAATATGATAATTTGTATATCAAATTCTAGGTTAGACGATTTTACTAAAAAAAAACAAAAAACAAATATATATATATATATATATATATATATATATATATATATATATATATATATATATATATGAGGACTTCTCAATGTCAGTGTGTTTCGTCTATATCGCGGTAAATTAAAAGTTCGTTTAACCAGACTACTGAGTCTAGAACAAGACTCTCATATGGCTGGCCCAAAGGATTAAAATATCATATTGCGGTTAAAAGGTTAAAGTGGCGTAGATAATTAATAATGGGGTTCAAGGAGATAATTAATAATGGGGTTCAAGGAGATAATTAATAATGGGGTTCAAGGAAAAAGTCGGAGAATCACATAAAATGGTAGCAAGGTACCAAAGCAAGCAGTACGATAACGGAAATAAACAAGGCAGTTACTAAAGATGTGAGGAATAGCGAAGGGGGCACGCCAAGTGGTGTCTATATCGCAATAATTCATGTATATATAACTTAAACACTTGCTTATGCTAACACTCAGACAAATCACAATCCTCGTTAATTTCTATAACACAATATTCTACCGCTGATAATAATAAATTCACACAACATGCCACTGACTTCTGAACATATATAGTTACTTAATGAAGCTCCCATCAGGTTTTCCAATAGTCTTGTCCAAATAAAAGGTGTGGGAATAAATAATGCCAATACCTTTAATGCGTAATCAGGCAAAGATAAAGCTGCACAAAACAACTGTTTTCATCAACTTTGACTGGTGTGCTAAATGATTTTATATAAGTATCCACATGTGTAGGCTAAGATGTAAGGATCTATTTCACCTATGCATTGGTTGAAAGAGCTTAACATAATATGTTTAACATACTCTAATATTAATTTCATCCTTGAATTTCATTGTTCTGCATCATCTCACGTGAAAAGAGGTTAATAATAATGCTATGGTCATATATTTGTTATTCTTCATGTATATTTATTGATAAGTGACTTCCGTTACCTATTAGTTATGAGCGTCAGATATGAGAAGAATATATTTCTTAAGCCTATCAGAAAAAATGATGCCGTCATATCAGGCAAACGATTGTTCACACTCCAATAAGACAATTTTTGTTCTTCTATATTCCAACTACTCCCACTCAGGCATAGGCTGAGAGCCGTTTTACATTGAACTTTGAAGCCCGCGAGGTCTCGTTCCAGTCTAGGGGGTGAGACATGTGAAGCACTTTTAGCTGCAACCAGCCCCTGCCATCTTGCTTTTGCAAGATGCAGGGGGTTTAGTTGCTAACTCACGGCTCGAAGCAGCCCCATCTCTGAAGCTGCAAGGAACTGTACTAAATCAAAATTTGACACCGGAGTGTGCTAAAATACATTAACATTTATATTCTCAAGCTTATGTGTCACTGTACACACTGTGATTTAGGTACTGATTGCCAATACTGTTCTACAGAATTATCGAAAGTATTACTAAATCATTAGCACATTTTTAAGTATACTGGTATCTGTTATGCTAGTTATTCGTTGCTATGCATGTTAGTGATATGTTAGAATACTAACATTACAACGTCCTTATCAAATATGCTTTATGGTTTTCTCAAAATACTGGGTACACGTATATTGGTGATTTTCTTAAACAGTATTCTTAGCTGTTATGCAACATTTAGTCAGTAACACGAATAGATGAACATGCTTATTCTGAAAATACTAGAGACTATTTTCTGTGAAACCAAAATGTTTACTTCAAGATTATCCCAATCAAAACGGATCGAGTAAGAAAATAATGTAGTTTTGTCTGTTTGAAAATAAATAGCGGGCTAAAAACATCGATATAAGAATGCAAATTACAAAGCTACCACATAAGTTATATTCCATGAATATCAGCTTTCCAACGGTTCGTATTGTTAACAAGTTAAACATTTGAGCGTTTTTTTTATTATCAAAGACCACGAAAAATATCCTACGCAAACTTTACCACACACACACACACACACACACATATATATATATATATATATATATATATATGCGTCGGGACACTCAGAAATCCGTGTATGGTATTCTGGAATATGGATCCTACAACTAGGTTTGAATTGAAATATATTCGCCTAGTGGGTTTCCCTTCTCCCTAACATAAATAGGATAGAAGACTGAGTGTCTTTTAGACTGCCGTGGTGTAGTTGATTAAAGCGTCGGCTATCGTCCTGATGGTCGACGGTTCGATCCCCACTGAGAGATTAGAAACATTTAGTGGCTCACGTGTATTTGTGATATATTCTCAATATTTGTAACTCTCATTCTTTGTGGTTTAGAATTAAATGAAATCAATTTCGACCCGAGTTGCGTCGGGACACTCAGAAATCCTTGTATGGTATTCTGGAATATGGATCCTACAACTAGGTTTGAATTGAAATATATTCGCCTAGTGGGTTTCCCTTCTCCCTAACATAAATAGGATAGAATGCTGAGTGTCTTTTAGACTGCCGTGGTGTAGTTGATTAAAGCGTCGGCTATCGTCCTGATGGTCGACGGTTCGATCCCCACTGAGAGATTAGAAACATATATATATATATATATATATATAATTATACAGTACATACAAGAATTTAGATCCAAAAAGTGATAGTCACATACAAAAATATAATATATTTTGGCACAGTGCAGGTGTTAATGTAAATTGAACCATATTCATTTAATATAGTGCAGTTTACAATAGACAGGATACAAGATTGAGTGATTGAAATATATATAGAGCTACGAGTGGAAGTTTAAGATGAAATTCAATAAGGGTAAGAACACGTATAACTACCGGTGCATTACTGAATGCATGTGTGTGTGTGTGTGTGTGTGTGTGTGTGTGCGTGTGTGTGTGTGTGTGTGTGTGTGTGTGTGTGATAACTTTAACACATATGAATGGATTAATAAGATATTTAGCCTGATGTTACATTTGTTATTAATATAGAAGCTTTTAGCAATTAACATGGACAGTTTGGCATTGGTGTTCTATCCCATTAAGGTGTAAGGACCTGTCCCCTTCGTTGATCGTAGCATTTTCTATCAACCTTACACACGAAAATAATACAAAACATAAATGGTTGCTTCACTCTTTGGTTAAATAGATATACTGAATGAATATTAGTTTATACTTGTTTGAAACCAGCTGGCCTAGCGCCTTCAACCCTATGATAACATGACATAATCTTTGACACTTTTTTTATGGAATACCATGAACTTTGCTGATCGCAATATTTCAAGGCCTACTTATATTTAATAACCATTAACATTAAGTCATAACATAACTATGATAGTATGTGCTTATTACAAGTGAGAATGTACAGTTGCCCACATTAGTTGTGTTCTTATCTGTGATTTGTATACACAGAATTATAATGCGCATGATTGAATTACGAATGTAGTTTCTTATGCAGTGGTTACCTCATCTGAGTATTCAACTGATAATAAAAAGAAACCACATTCGCAATTCATTCATACTAAATATATTTTCATACATAAAATCACGACAAGGAACAGAACTTATGTGAGAAACTCTACCTTGCGCGTTTGAGAGGATACGATTCACACACACACACACACACACACACACACACACACACACACACAACCACACACATTCATTTCTACATTGATAACATATTGATAGATAGATAGGCATATTAGATAAATAGAAAGATAGATATATGAATAGATATAATATAGATAAATCGTTAATAACTTATAATATACAAGCAAAAGTACATATTATACTCTGATTATTATGTATTTATTCCTGTACTTTTCAAGCCACTTATTAATTTGTCTATTATTGTGTCTATCTACTTATTAATCTTTCAGTATATCAGTCTGAATCTGCAATGCATAATTTATGATCTGAGTTAATGTCATCATATCATAGAAAGTATGTTGTGCAGACAATTTAGGCCTATTTATGTCACCCAAAACTGTTATCTTACCATAAATCTAACCCAGAACCGATATACTATGTTTGTTAGAGCCAACATACCTTTTCTGATCTTATAACAAACCAAGTACATTTCAGAACAATTATACTTTACCTGCTCGCACAGCTAGCCATGAACACTACTTATTACGAGACAGAGCGATCACAGTTAAGGGGGGTCACCGGCTGTTTTGTTATCTTTCTCTCCTTTTCTCTCTTTCCCTGGCTTGTATCCATTCTGCTCCATTCAGCCAACTGTTTTAAGACGTTTATCCCCATCCAGGTGTCGATTTCTTCCTGTCGAGCGCCGGAGACATTTTTCTATCGAAAAATGTACAAATTTAGCTTACTGTCAAAACACAAATATATATATGTTGGCTCACTACCGCTCGCCAGGAAAATATTGACACCTGGATGGGGGTAAACGTCTTAAACACGTAGGCTGAATGGGGCCGAATGATGCAACCCAAAGAGAGAGGGAGAGAAAGAGAACAAAAGCGAGGTGGGCTCCCTTAACTCGATCTTTAAACTAACCCTGATATTATTTAATCTTACTTGACCTACCAGCTACATCAGAACTCTGTCTATCATTAAAAAGAAAAGAAAAGACATATTATCCTACTTTACTTGATCTTACAACTAACCAAGTACGTAACCCAACATGGATCAGAGCTATATTATTTAGTTGAATCATACAGGTAATTCAGAACACAACCAATCACGAATTAGATCAATATTACCTTATCCAATCTTACATAATTATATAGTGCTAATTATCAATTACGTGGCTGAATTATCATACCTTATGTGATTTATTATCTATCCCAGAACCCCACTACTGATAAGTCATAGCTAAACTTACATGATATTTTGTATTACCCCAAACCAAACCTGTCACGTAAAATAGTGATTATATCTTACCTAACCTTACACCTTACCTGACATTGATCTCACACTTTTCTATGTCTTGATATTATTGCTAACACATAACTTTTTCTGTTTTTAATCAGGAGCAGAGACTATTATACTTAACATAATTTGCAGCTAACCTGAAGTCTATCTACCAGTATAAAAGGTTCGAGTTGTAACGTATCACACAATTCTACTACTAATAGATAACCATTACTTATCACGATTTAGAACTATGGTACCTCAGCTGATCTAATAGTAAACAAACAAACCTACATATGCCAAGTCAGAGCTACCATTCCTCACCTGACCTTACAGCTAATCAGAACACTACCTATCATGTGTCAGAGGTCTCACATTTTACCTTAACTTCGAGCAAACAAAGAACACTATCTATCACGAGTCAGGACAGTGATACTTTACCCAATCTTACAGCTACGAGTCAAAACAATTATATCTGACCTGTTCTTACCAAATCAATCATACGTCACCTGATCGTATTGCTAACAAAGAACCCTATCTATTAAGGAACATCCCGTTCTTAACATTAATCCTCCATTACAAACCCCAATGCACTTGAATAAAATAATGAAATCATATGGTCCTCCCGGGATTCGAACTCGGGACACCACACTCAGAATATAAGCATCTAAGCCATTACACCACCAACGCAGTTAAAGACTATGGACACGAGCAAGATTAATATAAATGTTCGAATTTTGGATATTAATACCTAACTAACCTAAAAACCTACTTATCGCAAGTCAGGAATATCACACTTTATCTGATCTTACCACTAACCCAGAACAGTACCTATCACGAGTCAGAGTATCCATATCTTAACCAATCCTACATCCATCCAACTAGAAAGAGCCAGCACACTCTACCCAATCCTACATCCATCCAACTAGATAGTCAGCACACTCTACACAATCCTACATCCATCCATCTAGACAGTCAGCACACTCTACCCAATCCTACATCCATCCAACTAGATAGTCAGCACACTCTACACAATCCTACATCCATCCATCTAGACAGTCAGCACACTCTAGCCAATCCTACATCCATCCAACTAGATAGAACCAACACACTCTACCCAATCCTACAACCATTTCGCTAGAGAGAGCCAGCTACCCAATCCTACATCCACCCAACTAGACAGAGCCAACTACCCAGTCCACCCAACTAGACAAAAGCAACACACTCTACCCAATCCTACATCCATCCAACAAGAGAGAACGAGCACACTCTACCCAATCTTACATCCATCCAACTAGATGGAGCTAGCACAATCTACCAATCCTACATCCATCCAAGTTGACAGAACCAACACACTCTACCCAATCGTACAACCATCAAAGTAGACAGAACCAACACACTCTACCCAATCCTACACCCATCCAAGTAGAGAGACAACACACTCTACTCAATCTTACATCCATGGGAGAGAACCAACACACTCTCCCCAATCCTACATCCATTCCATCTCCAAATGTACGAAACAAAAGAACAATAAAGGGAAAAATCCGAACTTATGATGTGTACAAAGGGCGGGAGGCAACAAAGGATCCTGGTCGGGTTGTGAGGAGCACGTAGCCAGTGGTCCGGCTCAGGCCAAGATAGATGGTCCTGCGATATATAGACTGGGGAGGGGCCTTCTTTCTCAGCCTTCAAAATATAGTTGCCGGACAACTTGGCACTTTCATAGCATTTAGAGAAGTCAAATTCGTGCCAAAACTTTGATCCACAATATTTAACAACTTACACTATGATATTCAACCAAATATCATTTTAAAGTTGATATACTACGGATTGTCCTTCTTCCTGAGCCTTTAAACAATAAACACCTGACAACCGTGCACACTCATACCATTGCGTAGGACTCGAATTGTGTTATACAGTAAATGTTGATGTATGATGTACACCAACCTACGTAAGTATTTACATTATTATGGATATTTGACGCGCATCATTAAGGCTAATAGGCCTATAATAGTTATATGACTGAGTGCAAAAAGGGTTAATGTATAAAATGTAAGTAATGATTATGATTCATGAAACCTTTTCTAAAGATATGTACTTCTTAATAGCATAAAGACCATTCCCCTCCTCCATCAGTAGAACGAATGGTATTATTGGAAGAAGAGATTGGCCCTTTTACCACTACAAAGTACTGTACTTATATGTATGAGAAAGTCAATATTGATTTACCTTAAATTGTCCATTTGTGTACTCGGCCAGATAATTGTACAGCCTTCGTATCCTTTGACACCCATTTGTAAGCTCAAACACGTACCATATGTAGGTTAATATATCATTGGCAACAATCGAAATATACTGTACATTGATACCCTTCCAAGGACTCGCATTCTCAGTATAAAAGTGTATTATTAGCAATCTGAATATATCTAGACATTTGGAAGAATCAAACGCATAGCATACAAGCTAGCACTGTGTAACATTTGCAGCATATTGAATATTAGTTCAATCATTCGTAATATCAGGAATTTAGTTTATGTGTGAAAGTAAGCAGCCTTGCCTATATCGCAGTCAGGCTTATTAGCGTGTTAGTATCAAACAATCAAAGGCAATAATCATGTTAGGTTATCCAGTCTCTGCCGACCAAAGTGTCTCTAGTCCACTGCTATCCCTACCATAACCAGGCTGGTCACACCTCGCGTATCTGACGGCTGGGAAACATATGGTCGGGGGGTTTATTGTGTTACCTAACCGCTGCTTTATGGATGATCCAGTTTGGGGAACTTCACCAGCCTACACTCCATCTACCTGAGGCTCATTACTATCTCTCTCGGGTTTCTTCTAATATATAATTCTGCTTTAGCTATTTCACTATTCAGCTTTTCCGAGTAAACATCGACCAGTTTGTGTTAAGTCTATTTGAGGTTCAACATTGTCTCTCTGGTTTTCCCGATTCCGCTAGCAAGAGGGTTGTGTTTTGCTGAATTGAGTTTTATTGTCTCCAGAATGCACTACTCCTCCTAAATGGCTGCCTCGACGACATTGAACACTAAGTTGCTTGCAGAACTAAAATATAAAGTAAATCTGTCAGATTTCAGCTACCGACTGTGGTGGCTCTTGCACCGCAAGTTTGTCTAAACGGGATCTAGCGGAATCGAGATGTAGCGGATTCATCTGCCTTAATGGGTATATATACAATATATATATATATATATATATATATCTTTCTGCTTAGTTGTTATGCTCTGTTATGTATCTGGTCGAATATGTAAAGTTTTTGGGTGTATACTACATATACCTGCGGCTCATTACTAGCTCTCTCGGGTTTCTTCTAATACATCATCCTCTTCAGTTTTTATATTCTGCTCTATATCTGATCCAGTTTGAAAATTATCTTCGTCTACCTGCAGCGCCGTCTCACTGCCTCTCTCGGGTTTCTTCTAATACATCATTCCGCTTAGTATTTATGCTCTGCTCTACATCTGATTCAGTTTGTGAAGTTCTGGGTTTTATACTCCAGCTGCCTGCAGCTTGTCACTCTGCCTTGGGTTTCTTCTAATATATAATCGATTTCTGTTTGTACACACCTTTCAGTTTGTTCCATCGTATTGAATAAATGTGTTTATTTTTATTACACTATTCAGATATATGCTGTTGTATATCGCCACCTTTTCGTATTTATCTAACTAATGTTCAATACTTTCTATCTCGAGTTTCTTTCAGTACACCATTCTGCATTAGTTTGCATGTACCATTCAGTTTTCCCATTAACGGTACATGTTTTCGTTTGGCTTTGATACGTCGTTCAGTTTGTTCCTGTTATACATCATCCAGTGTGTGTTTATATCTAGTTAGGGTGCATCAGTGTAAAATGCTCTGTACCCATATAAGAAATATATATATATATATATATATATATATATATATATATATAATTTTATATATATTATTGTATTTCAATATGAGTGGTCATATTAATCGATTTATTTTCCTCTTTTGTTTTAATGTATTTTTCCTTTTTCAACTTATTGTGTAGTCAATATATTTAACCAGTCATCACTAATCGTGTTCTAAATAATATTCTGTCTTTTGGTATTCGAATGTCAATTAGAAGTTTTAATCAAATTCAGGAAGAATATTGCTTCCTACATATTAAACAAAGGCATAATAATTGAAAGTTAATTTTTGAAAGAACATTGCATATCAGTCCCAATGTCTCGTAAGTACTGTAGATATAAATACTTATCTTTCTTAAAGACACTGTGCAAAGGTACAAATTATATTAGCGATAGACTGTCGAGATGCCCAACAGACACTCCAAAGCTAACCAAACTGCTTACGGTCGATAGAAGCATGAGGTAAAAGAAAGAGGAATATACAAAGATAAAATGTAGGGTATACATAATAGTAAGTTAGACAGACCGTTGTTAAACTATATTCATGTTCCATAAATTGTATACATATTATTTTTAGTACATATATTATTACTATAAATACATTATTATTATTAAAATTATAATTTTTATTGAAGAGAAACTTCCAATAGCCAATCAGCTGGTGGAATTCTCCCAGGTATGTAAAGGAAAAACTCAGCTGATGTGTCAGTCTGGCAGCCCGAGTGTCTCCACCAATCACAGGCGCTCCCCGTCACTTGCCAAGTTGCCCGCACAGCTACCTCTGAAAAGCCTTTGTATGCTTCCCACAACATATATCCCAGCAAAAGGTGTTCCAATACCACGGTGCCAGCATCATACTCCCATCAGCCACTTAAAAATGTGGAAAACAATATACCGGGGTATTATTATGGCGAAGTTAAACAGGAAGAGAAGATGAGAGAAATTCAAACCTGGCACGCATGCCCTGGTGCTGCGGGGTGCACCTCTTGACCAATCAGCGTGCAGCTTCCCGGGAGGGTCGGGTATATAAGGAGAGGGGCAGTGCTTCCCTTCTCACTTCGAGGTGGTACTTGGTGACGCTCTGGTCTCTCTCACAGGCCTGTAGCCCCCCCCCATCTACAAGCGGAAGAAGAAAGAAGGAAGGAGAAAGAAGAAAGAAGGAAGAAGAAAGAAGAAAGGAGATCTTCAAGCAGCAGTAGAAGAAGAAGATGGACGAGTTGAGGACCAGAAAAACCTAGCCCCAACGCTTCCTCCATCAGTTCTCTCTCCTCCTCCAATCGACCCTCGATCTGCGCTCGCCCGGCCAATCAGCTCACTGCATCTCACCTCATATCTCATCATCATCCTTGTCCATTCTCATTACTTTCCTATACTCTTATCTTTTCCCCAAAACCTTTCCCACTACTTTTCCTTTTCTAAATTATTAAATATTACCCACTACCGCCCATTAGAAGCCCACTTGTAGTACGACGCCGAACCCTGAAGGCATTGCCATGAAGGGGGGGGTTTAGCCCCTGGTTATAGGAGGCAAGTGGGTAGGGTTTATACTTCAAGTAGGTTAGGGTCTGGTGACATAGGCTTGCCTACAGTCCAAGGACATAGGTAGGAGTTAGGTTTTTTCTGGGGACATCCCATAGGGGTGCCCCCTGGGTACAGTTTTAAAATTCTCCATAAAAATGTTCAATTAACTCTACCTCCCTAACTTGTTATTTTCCCCATTCATTTTCACTTTTCTTATAGTTAGAAATTAAACTTGTTTCTCCCAATGATTCAGTATGGCACTGTATGTTAAATTTAAATGCATTAACAATCCCCCTGATGACCCAGGCTCTCACATATTTAGTATCACTCAAACCCAAATAGTCAGAGTTTTCAAAAATCTCAATGTAATCAAAATAAGACTTGCTTCACAAAAAGATCTTGATGCATATCTCAACCCCGCCACTCTAAAGAAACTCCAATCTGCTGGTTATGAACTAGTCCTCTCCCCAGAACTAAAAGCTGCCTGTACAGTCAAAATTCTGCACCCTGACAAGAACATCTTCAACAAAGACGAAGATGAGATTGCCAGGGAAATTTCCAAGAAAAACTCCATCACTGTCTGTGAAGTATATAAAACCCAACGTCAAGCCCTCAAAATTCGATGTGCCTCCCCTCAGGAGGCCAGTAAGCTTCTAAAAACAGGTCTCAAGGCATTTCATGTGATTTTGCCGCCTGATTTTCTGACCCCTGAGTCCTGGATCAATCTCAGGCAGTGCTATAACTGTTATGCTTACGGACATCCCACAGCCCAATGTCAAAAAACAGTAACTTGCTCTCGTTGTGCTGAGTCAGGGCACTCATTTACCACCTGCTCTTCAATCACTCTGAAATGCTCAAACTGCAATGGCCCTCACATTGCAATCAGTGCCGAATGTCCCTTCCGTCTCAATGTCTTAAAAGACACTAGAAAAAACGCAAAGGCCACTCCAACCAATCCCAACCAAACACGTCCTTTATTCTCATCCCACCCAGTCACTGCCAAATCATATGCTTCAGCGAGCACCTCACACATCCCTCAATCCTCCCCCCCTACCCCACCCAACATCAATCCTCCCGGCCCATTGTTCAACCGCGAAATATTCGCCCAAACTTCAGTCCTTGTTAATGTTGCACTCCACCTCACGAACCAAAAAGTCACCCCACAGTTTAACAAGCTACTAAATGATGGCCTGACTGCCCACAATCTCCCTGCCATCATGATCCCTGAGTCTTGGTTCCAGCATAGCAAGAACTCTCATAATCCATCTCTCTCAGCCACTCCTCTTCCTATTCCACTACCCTCAACCTCTACCTCCAACTCATCCTCCACTACCCCTATTCCTCAACCCCCAAGCACCAACGAAATCCCTGAAATGTCAATCCCTCTCACCACTGAAAATGAACCTCAAGATCTCCCTACCCAAACCCCCCCCCTCACAAATGTCACTGACCCAACTCTCAATGCATCTGACCCTGACCTTCCTAACCTTACTACCCCAACATCCTTCATGCCTCCCCCACCCCCTCCTACACCAAAAACGCCCACCATTCCTCCCCAATCTCCTCTAAAACGAAAACCCACCAGTCCAGCTGAGATATCCTCCCCTGAATTAAACCGTTCTCGGTCAAAGTCACGTAAAGTCGAAACCCCAAGAAAAAACACCAAATCTACCTCCAAATCTCCATCTTTTGGAGGAGTCCGCTCCTTATCCTCTCCCTCTCCAACCCGGGCCCCACCATCCCCCCACTTCCCCACACATAGCTCACTTCACGATACCCCATCATGTTAAGAGTCATCCAATTCAACATAAGACACTACTACAATAACAGACACCTACTCACACAATTAATTTTAGATAATGACCCAGACATAATACTAATTAACAGCACCTGTACGTACAACACACATAAAATTAGATTCTTTGGTTACACAACACGACAGACCGACGGCGATGCCAACGATGGAGTTGCAATCATGATAAAAAGCACCATTCAACACGAATTCATCACAGACTGGACATACAAGCATTTCCTTGCAGTTAAAACACACACAACACTCGGACCCCTCATAGTTGCCACCACATATGTCAGACCCAATACCTACATCCCTTACACAGACTTAAATACCTTATTCAATAACAATGCACCTACACTTATACTTGCAGACTTTAACGCTAGACACCAAGCTTTCCAACATAATACCATTAATCAACGTGGAATTCAACTATTAGCACTACACAACCACAAAAGATTAACTTTTCAAGGCCCAGATTTCAACACAGTTTTCACACCAAACGGTAATGGTAAACCTGACTTAATTTTTTCAAACCAAGCTTTTAATATATTCCATCATGATATTTCCCCAGGGCCACTTTCAGGATCAGATCACATCCCAGTTTTCATGTCAATTTCTTCAAACCCAATTCAAGTCCCATGTCAATCTCATTTTAAGTACTCACAAGCAAACTGGGAAGAATTCAAAAACATTTTATCAGAAGACAACTACATACACGACTATGAGGACAACACTACACACACATAGACCAACAAATTGAGAACCTACAGAACAAAATCATAAATGCAGCCAACACAACCATCCCAAAAACTACATACAAAATCAAACACACTTTCAGACCCTCCATCAGAACACAACGACTCCTAGTGTGCTATCGTCGTCGATTCGAACAGAACAAACACAACCACATACCAGGCCGAGTACGTTACGATCTCTCCAACCTCAGAACTCACATCCTCAACAGCCTGCAATCTGATCATGATGCTCACTGGACTCACCTAGTACACTCAGCAGAACAAAACAGGAAAACTAAGCCCTGGGAATTCTGGCAACATATAAAACGTTTAAAAGGTAATACCACTCCCAGAACATCCTCCCTCACTGTTAATGGCAACAAAATTACTGATCCTAGGGCTATCACAGATACATTTAAACAGACATGGCAACAAGTATACCACCCACACCCCATTGAAAGGCCTGCCGAACAACACATCCGCAATATAGAACAACATCTCACTACCATCCCTGACAACATCTCCCATGACACACACATTAACCTAAACACACTTGACCCTCAAAACATACTCACTGCTCCCATTGTGCCAGACGAAGTCAAATTCATCCTGTCTAAAGCACGGAGAAAGGCGCCTGGTGCCACGGGTATTAATCACCACCTTGTAAAGCACCTACCTAACACTTTCATAACAGCACTCACTCGCCTCTACAACGCCATCCTGGCATCAGGCTACTTTCCCGTCTGCTTCAAGACAGCGACCATTATCCTCATTCCCAAGAAAAACCAAGACAAGACTAATCCACTAAACTACAGACCCATTAGTCTACTTGAGACTCTTGGGAAGACTCTAGAACGTATCATAAACCACCGACTCAGACTATTTCTCGAAGACGAAGGACTCCTCACGAACATGCAATTTGGTTTTAGACAACACAGATCGACACAAGAAGCACTAAACATTATCACAAACTACCTTCACATAAACAAACAGTCCAGACGAAAAAACAAGACAGCCTTAATTACAAAAGACATAAAACGAGCTTTTGACACAGTGTGGCACGAAGGCTTGAAGTACAAAATCTGCGAAAATTTCAACTTCCCATTAATTACTCAGAAACTTCTCTGCAACTTTTTGGATAATAGAACAGCCAAAATTAAGTTTTCTAATCTTTATTCAGATTCATTTCCACTAAACGCAGGCGTACCTCAAGGCTCAGTGCTCGCTCCTACCCTCTACATCCTATACACAAATGACTTTCCCATCCCCACTCACAATGACTCTCTCACAGTAATGTACGCAGACGATGTGACGCAAATAATAAGAGCAGACACAATAGACGCATTGACAAACAAAGCTCAAAGAGAACTTGACAAAGTAGCACAATGGGAGCAAAAATGGCGGATTCAGGCTCATCCTCAAAAATCACACGTCACATACTTTGCCAAGGGACATCTGCCCAAGACCCTAACCGCACACAAATAAATGTCTCTCCCACAAACAAAGTACTCGGCCTCACATTCGACAAAAACATCCGATTCCACAAACAAGCACAAACTTCCATTGCCATTGCATCAAAATCACTACAAACCATCTATCGTTTCAGAAATGCCTCAATAAAAACCAAGCTTCACTTATACAAAGCACTTATAAGACCTCTTTTGTGCTACGTCCCACTCAGCATTTCACTTTCGGCCCCTACCAACCAACTAAAATATCAAAGAATACAAAAATAAGCACTGAGGTGGATGTTCGGGACTCAGTGGTATGAGTTCCAGACGGCACAACATCTTCACAATCTAGCCCACATCCCCCCTCTAAATACTTATGCAGCAATTAGCAGAAAAACAAATTATAAAACTTGAGACCTTTCATGATACTTCCCTTCTTTCACCCTCACCCACCTTTTCTATATTCATTCATTCATTCTTCCCTTCTTTCACCCTCACCCACCTTTTCTATATTCATTCATTCATTCAGGAGACCGATTCCCTATAGGGATTACTTGCCTCACCTTTACTATATACTTCCATTCCCATTCAGGAGACCGCGTGCACTCACACCAGCTCCTGCTCTCTCCTGATTGGCTACAACTCTCCACCTATCCCTTACCACCAAAACCATCATGCTTCCAGCAGCCCCCACCTGCTTTGCTGGCCATGTTAAATGGTTTAACTACAAAAATGGAATGGGCTTTATCAGCCAACAGGAAGGAGGAGACATCTTTGTACATAGAAGGAGCATATCTCGCCCCAATCCACTCCACGCTCTGCCCTCTCTTGGTGACGGAGAGAGGGTAGAGTTTACCATCAAAAAGGGGAAGAAGGGAATGGAGGCACATCGAGTATCTGGACCCAAGGGTGACTGTGTGAAGGGATCGGTGCATGCCAGGAAAAGGGAGGAGAAGGCAAGAGTAGAGCAGCCATCTTGTGACAAGGACTCAATCATCAAAATCATTGTCACCACAGCCACTGCTCTTGCTGGTGGGGACATCAACCTCCTAAGGGTGTATCTCCCTGCTCTCCTACAAGCTAACAACTTGCCCTCTATTATCATCCCAGACATGCACTCCACCAAAATCACTCGTCCACAGGCTCCCCAACAACGTCCAAGACAGCAGCCACGGAAACGCCTGAACATCTCCAAACTAATCAATAGGAGCAGCCTTCCACCACCTCCTCCAGCAGTCTCGGCATCGCCACCTCCATCAGCAGTCAACGTCACCGGACCAGTAGCAGCCTCGACTCCAGCACCTGCCACCATTGATCATCCGGTGGCACTCCCCTCCACGTCGTCTGAGTACACTGTGTCCACCATAGGAGAAATAGTCGACGTGGAGACGATCAAGGAAGAAGAAGGAGTCGAGGATGCAGCAGCAAGAAGACGTCCCCCGCCTGAATCACCTTTATGGAGAACCATTTTGGGGAACAACGAGGAGCCAGCAACCCCTGATTCATCTTTAACACCAGAGCAAGTAGAAGGACTAAGGATCTTCCAAAGTCAGCTGTTCAAGATCATGAGCTCCAAGAAAAACCCAAAAAGATCGAGAAAGACCTTCAACATGGAAGAATTCGTTAAACACCAACATTAACACCATTGACTTCTTCACCACCACCATCATCACCAACATCTCCTGCCTTCATCTTGCAGCCTTCCCAGCCCCCTTCTTGGCAAGCCATACTGATCCAGCCCAATACTCAACTCACGCACGTTGGGTCAAGCCCCGACACTCTATTTGCTCTAACTTTTATCACTGTCTCTCCTACTTAACCAATAAAAACTTCCCTTCTTTCACCCTCACCCACCTTTTCTATATTCATTTGATTGATGACAGGAGACCGCCTACAACAACAACAGAGCTCCAGCCTACCACCAGGGGAGCTCGCCAACACCTGTAGGTGCTGGAGAGGAGGAGGAGAGGATGGTGACTTTCTGGGGAGACATGGGAGAAGCTGAAGTGGGGTCAACATACGGGGGACCATGATAGCCCGATTGGTTTCCCTAACATCATGCCCTACGACAAGTGGACCTCACCCTCTTCAAGAGCCACTACCTCACCTCCTGGGAACAACATCGCCTCGTCACACCATCAAGAAGGATCAAGAACAAAATCATCTCCTTCTTCACCACCATCATCGCCCACCTTCACCAACAACAGCGGCCTCTCCATACCAACACCACGTGGCACTGTTGCTCAAGATACAAAAAAACAAAAAAAGACTAAAAAAATAGCAAGGTGGTCTAGCCCACCAGCTTTCATCCCTTCATCTCTTCATACTCACCACTTTACCTTGAACTTCAATCTCTTATTTCACTACTAGTGAGGCCCCACCTCACATTCTGATTCTGATTCTGAACACTTTCAGACCCTCCATCAGAACACAACGACTCCTAGTGTGCTATCGTCGTCGATTCGAACAAAACAAACACAACCACATACCAGGGGAGGTGTGGTGGAGTGGTCTTGCCACTGGCCTGGTAATCCAAAGGTCCCGGGTTTAAATCCCGATGTATCAATGGGAAGATATTATTGGGATGGAATTTGTGCTGTACCTAGATATCAGTGCATTACCACAAGCCCACCGAAACGTCAATAAAATACCCTCATTGTTCCCTGATTAAATAGCACTGTATGAATATTCCCATATTCAAAATATGCTATAGGGGTGCAATGCCTGGCGAGTTATCTGCTCAACAGGTGGCGTTGTGTGTGTAAGTGTGAGAGTCCGAGTGTAGGGGGTGAGACAGTGAAGCACGGGAATGAGGTGGCTTCAGAGATGGGGTCGTTTCGGGCCATGAGTGAGCACCGCGCCTCATGTAAAGGCAAGATGGCAGGTGCTCGTTGTACTCTACGTGCTTCACATGTCTCACTCCCTAGACTGGAACAAGACCTCACGGGCTTCACTGTTCATTGTAAAGCGGTGAATGTTAAGGCTCTGAGCCTATGCCCGAGAGGAAGTAAGTTGGAATATAGAAAAAAAAAAAAAAAAAAAAAAAAAGCTGAGTACGTTACGACCTCTCTAACCTCAGAACTCACATCCTTAATAGCCTGCAATCTGATCATGACACTCACTGGACACACCTTGTACACTCAGCAGAACAACACAGAAAGACTAAGCCCTGGGAATTCTGGAGACACATAAATCGCTTAAAAGGTAATAACACTCCCAGAACATCCTCCCTCACTGTAAATGGCAACAAAATTACTGATCCTAGGGCTATTGCAGATACATTTAAGCAGACATGGCAACAAGTATACCACCCAAACCCCCCTGAAAGGCCTGACAGACAACACATCCACAATATAGAACAACATCTCACAACCATCCCGAACAACATCTCCCATGACACATACATTAACTTAAACACACTTGACCCCCAAAATATACTCACCGCTCCCATTGTGCCAGACGAAGTCAAGCTCCTTCTATCTAAAAGACGGAGAAAGGCGCCTGGTGCCACGGGTATTAATCATCACCTTGTAAAACACCTACCTAACACTTTTATAGCAGCACTCACTCGCCTCTACAACGCCATCCTGGCATCAGGCTACTTTCCCGTGTGCTTCAATACAGCGACCATTATCCTCATCCCCAAGAAAAACCAAGACAAAACTAATCCACTAAACTACAGACACATTTGTCTACTTGAGACTCTTGAGAAGACTCTAGAACGTATCATAAACCACCGACTCAGACTATTTCTCGAAGACAAAGGACTCCTCACACACATGCAATTTGGTTTTAGAAAACATAGATCGACACAGGAAGCACTAAACATTATAACAAACTATATTCACATAAATAAACAGAACAGACGGAAAAACAACACAGCTTTAATTACCAAGGACATAAAACGAGCTTTTGACACTGTGTGGCACGAAGGCTTGAAGTAAAAAATCTGCGAAAATTTCAACTTCCCTTAATAACTCAGAAACTTCTTTGCATTTTTTTGGATAATAGAACAGCCAAAATTAAATGTTCTAATCTCTATTCAGATTCATTTGCACTCAACGCAGGCGTACCTCAAGGCTCAGTGCTAGCTCCTACCCTATACATCTTATATACAAATGACTTTCCCAAACCCATTCACAATGACTCTCTCACAGTAATGTACGCAGACGATGTGACTCAAGTAATAAGAGCAGACAGACTAGACACATTGACAAACAGAGCACAAAGAGAACTTGACAAAGTAGCACAATGGGAACAAAAATGGCGGATTCAGGCTCATCCTCGCAAATCCCAGATTACCTACTTTACCAAAGGACATCCCCGTCCAAGACCCCTATTCCTAAACTCCCGAGCGCGTTTCCCTAACCACACACAAATAAATGTCTCTCCCACTAACAAAGTAGTCGGCCTCACATTTGACAAATTCCTCCGATTCCATCACCAAGCTAAGATTTCCACTGCCATCGCATCAAAATCCCTCCAGACCATCTTTAGATTCCGAAATGCATAAATTAAAACCAAGTTTCACTTATATAAAGCACTAATTAGTGAAGCAGATAAGTGAAACAATCGTTCAAATGGTGATGCAAGCATGAAATTTGGTACAGGTATTCTTCAAAGCTCACTTTCAAAGCACATACCGCTGGCCACGCAAAAATTCAATATGGCGACCATTTTTCAAGATGGCCGACACATCTGACTGAGCCCTACTGTTATGGGTCAGTTAATTGAAAGAAAAAAGACATGAATACTGTCCAATCCATTTTTTTTGGGCTCTAACGTTGTAAGTGAAGGTAATTTTGTCCAAAGCAGTTGCATATTAGACTTTAACTAAGATGGCGTCCAAGATGGCCGCCATTAACCCGAGGAGGCTGGATTTGTTTGGCGATTTTCGGTAGTGTTTATGGCTTAATAGCTAATCAAAGAATAAAGATAGAGAAATGAGTCATAAACCACGTGAGAGAGGTCACTTTCAGCTTTTGTCTCGTAAAAAAATTCAGCTCCATAGGCCCAGTAGTTACTGAGATATTGCTTGTTTTCATGAGGTAACTTTTCCGTGATTTTCCGTGTTTACGCACCTTTGCCATAGTGAAATTTCCTTAAACCCATTGTGTTGACATCACGGTAGTTTCGGTGATATTGGAACTCGGTGAAAATTACCGCAAAAGTACCGTGACGTCATACAAGGAAATAGCAGCCATCAGCAGGCTATTTAAAGGCTATTTAAAGCCGTGCTATTTGAGTAGTGTATCGGCCTTCTGGGGTTAAAAACAAATTTTGTGATATCTTGGCTATTAGTAGAGCTAGACAAATTATTTTTTCATCTAATCCTACATTTTTTAGGTCAGAGAATTAGAAAGACTTGTCACATTATTAACTCATCAGGAGTAATGTTTGTGAATGTGTCAGGAAGTTCTGGAACGGCCTTGTCTTTCTCAGGTCCAAGCCTGAGTTTTTTACGCTCCTGGCCACCATTTACCTTGGTGGGATGTTGAAATACAGAAATGCTAGTCCCATGGAAGGAGGTTGTGGCAGTTGTTGCGGAAGGGTTGTGGTCGATGTTGTCCATCACGGCAGTGGTGAACAACTCTTTACGCAGTACTGGTGGACAGACCACACCCTCCTCGACATACTTGTTGACTGTGGTATCTCCTAATTCAGCTGAGACCTCCAACACCCTGTCATATGAGATGCTGAGGCCATGCTCATGCAGCATTTCGACCAGGTTTCTTTTCCGGGTTTTGGCATAGACTGAGAGTCCCATGTAGACTGGGTGTTTCTCTGTCTTTTGAGTGCCTATGTGTAGCAGCTCCCTCTTTGTATCGGGAGTAGCTGTTAAACTGCATCAATTGGGCAATGGCCTGATCAGACTTTGAAACTCCAAATCTCAGTTGAGACTTGATGTCAGCTCCATGTTCAACCATCCCCACAAACTGAAGAAGAAGGGGAGGTATGGCATTTTGCACACAACCAGCTGGAAATGTGCCATCAAATTTTGATTGATGTTCAAGCATGCATTTTCTTAGAATCTTTGCTGCTTTAGCAGTGATGAGTGCATCTGAAAAATCAGAAATTTGGGTAATTGCTTTGCCCACATCTTTCTGAAATGCAAGAAGTACATCTCTTCCACTTCTATGAGCTTCAAGTTCTGGAATTTCTTCCAGAAGTTTATCCTTCAGTCTGGTGGAATTTACACGTGGTAAATCCACACCAAGTTGTGCCTGACGCTGTTGGTAAAGGTGGCATATATCTGCCAAGCGAAATGTGACTGGCTCTTCGAGCATAGGTTGCTTTCAACAATGTATGTCACCAGCTCTGATAAAATTAATGGATAAACATCTGGCTCCAGATCAGTGGCACTTGAGCTTTTCTCAAGGTTTCTCAGGTGGGACCTTTCCCTGTTGTAGAGGGCACTGAGACACACTCTGTGGTACTTTAGCTCCTGTGCAATAGCATCTCCACCACTCAATTTAGCAGGAAGCTTGCCATCGTTAAGTGCCTCTGCACACTCTTGTAGCCTCTTGTTAAGGTTCATGGTCATTACCTGCCTGATATCAGATGCAGGTGCCACTTTCTCACAAAAAATACAAGTTTGACCATCATAGCTAGTTCGACGTTGCTTTGCATGATTGTCTTCAGACTCACTACTTTGACGATTAGATCGGCGTTTCCTTGCGCGATTCAGCTTGCTGTTGTTAAACAACAACCGGCAGTTGACATGGTATTTTGCCTGATTTCTTCTCAAAGTGGCGTCTATGCCGTCACCTTCATCAAGCCTTGTTGGATCCACGATCAATGGCATTTCCTGGATTTCATGAAACATCGGTATGTTGGTAGCCAGCATGGCATAACCGTCATGTTCAAGGGAATAATGGGTTCTAGGTGATGTTAAATCTTCACCTATTTTGTCTTTCTGGCAAAGACAACATTTTGACCAGCCAGTTTGTCTTATGGGAAAAATGGATTTTGAATCTGCCATTTTGCTTTCTGATTAAGGCCGAGGGTTTATCCTTTTACCACCTTAACGAAATTACACACACATTACTTTATGGGATACAACTAGGTTCGGGTGACCTACACCTAGCCCGATCATTCATCCAGTGCCATTTAAGTCCTGTGTGATCTGTACACCATCCAGGTAAGTACATGAGCAAGTCATAACTACTGTCTAGTAGCTAATTGATATGGGGCTGTTAGAAAGCATTTGGGACACTAAATTAAACTACACTACAACTTATAGTATAGTACAGTAAAATAAGCTGACACTGAACCCCATGCTGAGTTGCACAGCAGCGATGTTACCAGTGTGCCCTGGTTGTGTGTTGACATCACTCTATTATATTTGCAATATCTCATCACTGCCTCAGTCCTTACTAACAAATGTGAAAATGGCTCCATTGGATTATCTGACCCAAAGAATGTATGTGCACACCAAAAATCATGTATATATGTTCAGTAGTTGCTTAGATATGAACATATGAAATTAATGGACGCCATCTTGGATGCCATTCTAAAATTCCAATTATAGACTATGACAATGATTAAAAAAGTGCATCTCATTAATCTGGTTAGCAAGAAACAGTTTTCTCTTAAAATGTTCACCAGGTAATAATTAAAAAAAAATTAAGCAATATATGGTCAGGCACGGCAGCCATCTTGAAAAATGACCGCCATCTTGGATTTTCGCGTGGCCAGCGGTATTTCTGAGAAGAATGGACCTTGAAGGGTACATGTACCAAATTTCATGCTTGCATCACCATTTGAACGATTCTCCTGAAATTTGAAGTTATCTGCTCCACTAAATAAGACCTCTTTTGTGCTACGCCCCACTCAGTAATCTCTCTTTCGGCCCCTACTAACCAACTAAAATACCAAAAAGTTCAAAATACAGCTCTGAGATGGATTTTCGGGACTCAGTGGTTTGAATTCCAGACGGCACAACATCTTCACGATCTAGCCCGCATCCCCCCTCTTAATACATATTGGAATCATCTAGCAGAAAAACAACTTATTAAACTTGAGACCTTGCACGATAACTTCACCCAAATTTTCAATAGAATTCTACACCCCCCCCCCCCTTGTCAAACCTCCTTCACCCTGACACCAGAGAGGCACCCATTCCTAGATTCACTTACAATAATTAAATTTATAACTTCAAACACCAACTCAAAATGTTTGCATTAACACCAACCCTTAGCCAACTATAACTAAATTACAAGACAACACCCATTTAACGTCAACTTCAAAATAAATAACAGTACAGCCTCTTACAAGTTCTGCCATTGACAGCTCTCTCCCCACATTACCCCCTTTTTTTTTTACTCTATGCCACCCAAAATGTCCCCCCTCCCCCCTTCTATTCCATTTTCGTATTATTACCACCCTAAATTATTAAAACCAAATTCTCCAGCAGACTTCCTCCTGCCCATAAGCAAGCACTTTCGATTTTATACCATCCAAAATTATTTTGCTCTCACCATCCCCAGCCCCCTTCTTGGCAAGCCATACTGAATCTCAGTAAAGTAACTGCTCTAACGAAAACAATTCAACCCCAACCCAATTACTCAACTTACGCACGTTGGATCAAGCCCCGACACCCTATTTCTCTCACTATTACCACTGTCTCTCCTACTTAACCAATAAAAACTTCCCTTCTTTCACCTTCACCCACCTTTTCTATATTCATTCATTCAGGAAGAATGCTAACTCTATCTCCAAATCCCTAGCATTTGGAGGAGGCCGCTCCTTTTCATCCTCTCCCTCTCGCCCACGAACAAATTACGCGGTCACCGATCTGTCCCTGATCTAAACACTCCCTCCCCTACAGCTATCTCCTCCCCCACACTACATTTTTCACCATTCTTTTACTCACCCACCAGCCAAAATTTCTCAAAAATTATAAATTACACAATGTAAATTAATCTCTTCATAAAACAGTGCAACCACCTCCAAACTCGACAGTTGACAGCTATGCCTTGCTGCCCCCCTTTAGACCCTTACCATCCAAAATTATCAGGCCAATTTTTAGACCATTTCCATCCAAAATTGCCACCTTTTGTTTGCAACATTTACCACCCTGAATTAATACTCCTTATACCTTTACCACCCAAAATTTAGTCTCCATGCCAAGAAGGGGTTTCTTGGCATGCCATACTGAAGCTCTCCCAAAATGTACTCTCAATAATATCGACAGTCACAACCCTACTCTCCCCCACCAACCCAAATTGTACAACTCACGCACGTTGGGTCAAGCCCCGACACTCTTTATCCTTCTACTTTCACACTTTCTCTCTTACTACACCAACAAAAACTTCCCTTCTTTCACTCTCATCCACCTTTTTTATATTCATTCATTCATTCATTCTGGTGGAGTACTCAGTCTAACTTTCGACAGAAAATTACGCTTTCATCGTCATTCAAGTCAAACCATCTCCATTGCTGCAAATCCCTTCAATCAATTTTCCGTTTCCGAAATGGCTCCATCAAAACAAAAACTCATTTGTATAAAGCCTTAATTATGCCCCTCCTTTGCTATGCCCCACTGACCAGCACTCTTTTGGAAAACACCCAGAAAATTAAACTCCAAAGAGTACAACATAAAGCACTGAAGTGGATCCATGGAACTCAGTGTTATGAGTTCCTAACATCGGAACACCTACATGAACTCTCCCGCATCATTTCCTGGCAAATAAACAACTTGAGACCTTTAATCACTTTGTCAAAATTTTTAATAATATTACTCAACCCATCTGCCCCTGGTCAAACCTTTAACACCCATTAACAAAGAGGATCCCAATCCCCGATCCCCGAATCACATAAATGTCTTTGATACACCACAAACTCACAAAATATCCACCATTCGTTTACTCACCCACCATTCAAAATTTCTCGAATTTTTTCAAATCACACAATGTAAAGTAGCCTAAGCTCTTTGTAAAACAGTGCAACCAGCTCAAAACTCGGCAGTTAACAGCTATGCCTGCCGGGGCGGCAGGCATAGCTGTTAACTGCCGAGTTTTGAGCTGGTTGCATTTATACCCTTACCATCCAAAATTGCCAGGCCAATTTTTAGACCAATTCCATCCAAAAGTGTCACCCCACCTTTTTTCGCAACCTTTACTACCCTAAATTAATACTCTTTAGGCCTTTACCACCCTAAATTAGTTTCCACCCCTTCTTGGCATGCCATACTGAAGCTCTTCAAATTTTACTCATATACAAGAATAACACATACCTTTTGTATATTTTTATTTGATAGTGACATATAACCTGAATGTAACGACAATAGTAGGGTTGGGTGGTGGCTGATAACGACCGTGTTTGATGGAAGAGCAATAATTGTTTGGTGGTTTCACAGGTACGGCACGGTAGCCTTGTCTGTTTCCTAGTCATTCAGGTGTGACACGTGTTTGTTAATTTCATTAATCGAGTTTAGGAGTAAAGTTGGTTAGTGGAGGGAACTTAATAATTAATTCTGGTTCAGTAGTAGTTTATCGAGAGGCCTTCCCTAGGGTTATGTGCCCCATTAATTACTATTTCCATTCACATATTCATAGCCTCCGATAGAGCAGTTGGAATGATTGTACATGCTAAGATTGGTATGCAGGATTCGAAACTGCATAATAAATGTTGATTTTTGGTGTGAGCGTCCTGGTTTCGAATCCCCGGACTGCCACATGTGTTTGTTAATTTCATTAATCGAGTTTAGGAGTAAAGTTGGTTAGTGGAGAGAACATAATAATTAACCTCATGACACAGGGACAGGTGGCTCAATTCTCCACTTTTGGTGATGCACAATATTGACGAAAATTAGGGGACGGTGTGAAACAAGCTGTGGCAAAATATCATACTGATCCAATTGTCAGTTAATAAGTTATTCCCAAAAAACTATACCTCACGGCCTCTGAAACCCATAGTAGGTTGCTCTAACGGAGATTAATTACAGCAAGGATGGGTAGCGTGGTCTCTTTATGTCTGGAAAAAGGGGCAAGGTTGGAGCAATTCAAATGGCACTCCACGAGGACTAACGAAATTACACTATACCTCGATCAGGGACAAACACATATATACGGGCCTGCTGTAGGTGCAGATGAGGAGGGGAGGGAGAGGGCTGTTGGATTGTCAGATGCCAAGTGAATATTGAATCTTCCGTGGGAATTCTGGGCTCATGTCTGCGTTATTCTTTGGAGCCAATCCCCCGGGACTTATCTTTCTGTTCTTATCGTCAGCCTGCCTAGTATTCTTCCTCTGTTCATTAGGGACTCGTCATGTCCTGTGACGTTTGAAGTAGCCAGACTCTGTGGCTAGCAGGGTAGAGTCGACGGCTATAGTCTATTCACTGTAAGTAGGCGAGAAATCATGACTTCTAACCTCTGTAACTCAAAACGACTAATGTAATCGAGCTATTATTTTTACCATTTGGCAAGTGTCAGTCAAGGAATAGATGTGGACATTTACAGCCAATTAGCTCTAGCCCTTTTTGAGTTACAGAGGATAGAGGTCATGATCTCTCGCTTACTTACATCGAATAAACTATAGTATGGGCTGCAGGGGCACTTGGTGGGTACACTGGGTAGGTTGCCCAGGACGTGTGTTTCCATTGCACTGCATCTATCTAGGGTATTGGCGGAGGTGTCGTGAAGTACCTAGTGGAGGATTGCTGGACGGCTCTGATCCCAGGCGCCCCCATGAAGGGAGAGGACGTTGTGAGCGGTGTGGTGATCCCAGATTTTGAATCGTGTCTTTCTTCCTCATTTCCAATAATTTTATATGTATTATTATCAACTCTGTGTAAGCAGAGCGGTATCGCGCACACAGATCTTGCTGTATTGTACACCACCATCCACCTTGTCTGTTGTCCGTCGTGCATCTGTCATTCATCTTCCGTCCGGAAACTTCGTCTATTAATTTTCACCAAATTTCACAGGTATATCGAATTGGTCAATACAAAGGTCAGTCAATTTTTTGTTTTTCAATTTTACGTAAAGGTCAGTGTGAAAGGTCATGGTTAAAAATATGGTCAATATATCATATGTTTTAGTTACTCATATTTCTTTAATTTCACTATACAAGTTGCTGGCAATATTGCTATTATAGTGACCACATTTTAGAAACACATTCTAAAGGTTAAATTTAATGGTCAAGGTCAAAGGTCAAAATTAGGGTTTTACTAGGATTTCTTATACTAACTCTTTGATTCTTACTAGGCTTATCATGTATATTCGGAATACCGAGACCAAAGTCATACAAAAAAAAAAAATAAATAAATAAATTTTAAAGGTCAAGGTCATAGGCCAGGTTCAAATATAGGGTCAATACGCAAATGTCTTTACTGTTCATGCAAACTTCACACAATTCATTAAGAACTTTCACTTTAAATGAAGAAAACAATGTTTCATTTTCAGATGTATATCATAGAGGTCCAGATAAAGGTCAAAATTCAAAGTCAACTATTTTTTTAATATCTCTGAAACTAACGGATGAGTTTTAATGAAATTATGCCTAGTTAATTGATTATACAGGGCAACGTTAAACAAAAAAAAATCCTACGTATAGGTCAAAGTCACAGTTATAGGTAAAATATCAACTTATATAATTAAAAAGATGATTCAAATTTCGGCAAGCTGACTTTATTAGTTGATTTGTACTCAAGAAACATATTTATCAAATTTCATATTATTGGTCTAATAGTTAAGGTCAAGTTCAAGGTCAAAACAAGAGAGGTAATCATTTCCCCTAAGCTCCTTCTAGACTGTTTAATGTATTGTCACCAAATGTTGCAGGCAAAGTTGGTTGGTCAGTGCGATGATTGTCCAAATTATTTGTTTTTGTTGCAAAGGTCAAGGTGAAAGTTGAAGGTCACAGAATATGGTAATTTATATTTTCAAACTTTCAATTCATTCTCACCCAGCCAAGCAAGAGAGATATCTACATTATGTATATCTTAAAAATACACATTTCAGAATGTTAAGCAGCAGAGTTAGGTATGCATTTTTTTTTTTGTAAACTGTATATCTACTTTATAATTTGTATCATTATCAACTCTGAGAAGCAGAGTGGTATCGCGCACACAGATCCCGCCCGTATACTGTGCACCATAATTCAGCTTGTCTGTCGTCGTCGTCGTCCGTCGTCGTCGTCGTCGTCCGTCCGGTAACTCCTCCTAGACCGTTCAATGGATTTTCACCAAATTTCACAGGTATATACATTTGGTCAATGCAAAGGTCAGTCAAAAAGAAATATTCAATTTAACCAAAAAATTAAGGTCAAAGGTCAAGGTTAAAAATAAGGTCAATATTTCATGTGTTTTAGTTTTTACTCAAATGTCTCCATTTTCACTATACAAGTTACTGGCACCCTCGATATCTTATTGACCAAATTTGAAATAAATATTCTAAAGGGTGAGGTCAAAGGTCAAGGTTAAAGGTCAAAATAAGTTTTGTACTACTATTTCTTATAATAACTGTTAGCTGCTCACTAGGCTTACCATGAATATTCGGAATACCTAGGCCAAGGTCATACAAGAAACTATTCAATTCCATATGAAAGGTCAAGGTCACAAGTCAAGGTCAAATATAAGGTCAATATGCTAATTTCTTTACTTTTCATGCAAACTTCACAAAATTTGGCGAGATAGTTGCACTTTAAATGAAAAGGAAAATAATACATTTTGAGAACCATATCATGAAGGTCAAGGTGAAGGTCAAAGGTCAAGGTCAACTATTCTATAAATATATATAAAACTAACTGATGGGTTTTAATGAAATTAGTCATGCTTATTTGATTTTCCTGGGCAATGTCAATAACAAAAAAATACTCTTACATAAAGGTCAAGGTCGCAGGTCATGCTATATGATTTAGTTTTTATTCAAATGTCTTCATTTTCACTATACAAGGTACTGGTAACCTTGATATCATATTGCTCAAATTTTAGATAAATATACTGAAGGGTAAGGTAAAAGTTCAAGGTCAACATAGGTTTTTTGCTAGTATTTCTTATATTAACTCTTAGATTCTCACTAGGCTTACCATATATATTCGGAATATCTAGGCCAAGATCATACAATAAACTATTCAATTCCATATGAAAGGTCAAGGTCAAATAAAAGGTCAATATATTTTCTTAAATTTTCATGCAAACTTCACAACATTTGGTCGGCGGGTAGGGTTCTGTGGGGGCGCTCGGTTATGGCACTTGGCCTTGCTCGGGGCCTTGGGGCTGTTCGGCCAGGCAGCATGGGGAACAACAACAACAACAACAACATTTGGTGAGATAGTTGCACTTTAAGTGCAAAGGAAAATAATAAATGTTGAGACATACAAAGGTCAAAATAGAGGTCAAAGGTCAAGGTCAGCTATTCTATTAATATATATGAAACTAACTGATGGGTTTTAATGAAATTAGGCATGCTTATTTGATTTTCATGGGCAATGTCAATGCAAACAAATATTTACTCTTACATAAAGGTCAAGGACACAGGCCAAGGTCAAAGGTCAACTTTTATTATTTATTAAAAAAAGATTACTAATTTTAAAAAAAATGACTGTGTTATGGCTTATTACTTAAATCACATATGTATCAAATTTCACATAAATATTGTAATAGTTAAGGTCAGAGGTCAAGGTCAAAATAAGAGTATTTGTCATTTTCCCTAATCTTTTTGACTGTTTAATGTATTGTCATCAAAGATTTAGGTTAAAGGTCAAGGTCAAAGAACAGAAGAAGAGTGTTAATTATTTGTTTTAACTCTTCCTAGACTGTTTAACCCTTTTTGTAACGGTGATTTTTTTTTTATTGTATTCTAGCTATAATTAAACGATATTGTGGAGCTTAAGAGGGATCTGTGGTAGTAAAAAGGGTTAATTAAGATAGTTGAAAGCCTGTTAATTTTATGGAGGCCCTTCATAAATAAAATAAAATAGTCTTAATATCTAGTATGAAATGAAACCGACAAAACTGTACTGAACGGGTTATGTATCATTACCAAATTTTGCTGGCAAATTCGGTTGGTCAATGCAATGATTGTCCAAATTTTGTGTTTTTGTTATTGCAAGGTCAAGGTGAATGGTGAAGGTCACAGATTATGGTCACCATTTCTTTATTATATATATTTTATATTTGAATTACACCATATTCAAAATTCATCAAAATAGTATTACGCTGACCTTTTTATAGATACATATTCCAATGGTTAAAATTAAATGTGATCATATATGTAATTAATTATATATAATTATAAATAATTATATACTCCCAGGCGGACATGAACCACCAAACAGTCAGCACGTGTGTCCATGCTTTAATCCACTGCACACAAGTATCCTCTATCATGCCATGGTATAGTGGAATAAAGTATGGGCACATGTTCTGACTGTCGGTGGCTCAAGTCCGGCTGTGAGTATAAAAACATTTAGTAGCTTATGTGTAGTTGCGATATATATATAAACTGATTTTACCTAAGAGATTCAATACTACTTGCAGAATTCTAGGTCGCAGAGTTGTGTATGCAGTTTTTTTTTTTTTTTTTTTGGGTAATGCGAAAACTGCACATCTACTTTATTATTATTATCACTATTATCAACTCTGCGAAGCAGAGTGGTATCGCGCAAACAGATTCCGCCCGCATACTGTGCACCATAAGTCGGCTTGTCCGTCGTCAGTCTGTCTGTCCGGAAACTCCTCCTAGACCGTTTGATGGATTTTCATCAAATTTCACAGGTACAGTAGGGTCTCGTAATATGCGAGTTTATGGTCGATGGATGCGACCGCATCTTACGATTTCGCATCTTACGATACACGTAGCTTATGGGAAAAACGTCCCGCCTAAGGCTCGCATTTAAAAATAAATGTTCGCATCTTGAGGTTTTTCCTCGGATTTAGCCCACTTTGAGCCTCAGATTCGCAAATTATGGTCAGTCTCGCATCTTAAAATAATTTATTTTATTATTTGGGGTCCTCGCATCTTATGCGAATCGCATCTTCTGATCTCGCATCTTACAAGACCCTACTGTATATCCATTTGGTAAATGCGATGGTCAGTCAAAAAGAAATTTTTCATTTTACTTAAAGGTTAACGTCAAAGGTTAAGGTTAAAAATAAGGTAAATATTTCATATTTTTTAGTTTTTACTCAAATGTCGTCATTTTCACTATACAAGTTACTGGTAACTTTGATATCTTATTGACCAAATTTAAGATAAATATTCTAAACGGCAAGGTCAAAGATCAAAATAAGATTTTTACTAGAATTTCTTATACTAATTGTTAGATTTTCACTAAGCTTACCATACATATTCGGAATATGAAGGCCAAGGTCATACAAGCAACTATACAATTGCATATGAAAGGTCAAAGTCACAGGTCAAATATAAGGTCAATATGCTATTTTCTTTACTTTTCATACAAACTTCACATTTGGTGAGATAGTTGCACCTTAAATGAAAAGGAAAATAATACATTTTGACACATATCATTAAGGTCAAGATAAAGGTCAAAGGTCCAGGTCAATTCTATTAATATATATGAAACTAACTGATGGGTTTTACTGAAATTAGGCATGCTTATTTCATTTTCAAGGGCATTGTCACTGAAAAAAAAAATGTACTTTTACATAAAAATCAAGGTTACAGGTCAAGGTCAAAGGTCAACTTTTACTATATATTTTTAGTTTATACTCAAATGTCTTTATTTTCACTATGCAAGTTACTGGTAACCTTGATATCGTATTGACAACATTTTAGATAAATATTCTAAAGTGTAAGGTCAGATCAAGGTCAAAGGTCAAACTATTTTTTTTACAAGTATTTCTTATACTAACTGTTAGATTCTCACTAGGCTTACCATGTATATTCAGAATACCTAGGCCAAAGTCATACAAGAAACTATACAATTCCATATGAAAGGTCAAGGTCAAAAGTCAAGGCCAAATAAAACGTAAACATGCTATTGTCTTTACTTTTCATGCAAACTTCACAATATTTGGTGAGATAGTTGCACTTTAAATGAAAATGAAAATATTTTTTGAGACATCATAAAGGTCAAAATAAAGGTCAAAGGTCAAGGTCAAGTATCATATTAATATTTATGAAACTATCTGATGGGTTTTAATGAAATTAGACATGATTATTTGATTTTTATGGGCAATGTCAATGCAAACAAACATGTACTCCTACATATAGGTCAAGGTCACAGGTCAAGGTCAAAGGTCAACTTTTATTATTAATTGAATTAGGATTACTCAAATATTGGAAAACTGGCTGTATTAGTTGCTTATTACTTGAATAACATATACATCAAATTTTACATAAATATTGTAATACTTAAGGTCAAAGGTCAAGGTAAACACAAGAGTGTTTGTCATTTTCCCTAAACTCCTCCTAGACTGTTTAATGTATTGTCACCAAATTGTAAAGGCAAATTCAGTTGGTCAATGCAACGACCATCCAAATATATGTATTTTATTTTTAGTCAAAGGTCAAAGGTCAAGGTCACAGTATATGAACACTATATGTAATCTATAAGTTTTTATACAAATTACACCATATTGATAATGCTAGTTTATACGAACATTGGTGTTGCTAACTAAATCCTTGATACAAATTTCTAAGGTAGAAGGTCAAGGTCAAAGGTCAAGGTTGAAGGTCAAAATAAGATTTTTACTACTATTTCCAATTTAATGTCAGATTCTCACTAGGCATATCATGCATATTCAAAATGCTTAGGCCAAGGTCATACAAGAATAAACATAATTCCATTTGATAGGTCATGGTCACAAGCCAAGGTAAAATATAAGCTCAATATGATAATTTTTGTACTATTCATGTAAACTTCACACAATTTGTTGACAGTTGTGCTTTAAATGAAAATTAATATGTTAAATTTTCAGACATCATGAAGGTCAAGATGAATGATAAAGGTCAAGGTCAGTTATTCCTTTAATACCTCTGGAACAAGTTAATGATCTTTAATGAAGTTTGGCACGCTTATTTGATTTTCCAGGGTTACATCAATGCAAGCAAAAAATATAATCCTACATAAAGGTCAAGGTCACAGGTCAAACTAAAAAATCAACCTTCATCATACAAAAATACTAAAATTTTGATAAGCTGACTGTTAGTTGCATTTTATATTAATAACATATACAATATCAATTTCAAAAAAATATTCTAATGCTTAAGGTCAAAGGTCAAAGTCAAAGATCAAAAGAAGAATAGTTAATAATTTTTCCCAAATTGTTCATAGACTGCTTAACCTTTTCTGTACTGGCGACATCTTTCTTATCATATTCAAGCTAGAATTAGAAAATGTTGTGGAGCTTAAGAAGGATATGTGGTCGAAAAAGGGTTAGGATAGTTGAAAGCCTGCTAATTAAGCTGAATAAAATTGTCTATTATTATCCAGTATAAAATGAAAAGGACAGCACTGGTACTGAACGGGTTAATGTATCGTCACCAAACTTTGCAGGCAAATTCGGTTGGTCCACCCTGTCGGGGGCGAGTTATTTTCGGGGCGAATCCTCCAGTATTCTTGGTGATATTATTTGTGATGATGGTGATAGTAGTAGTGATGATGGTGATAGTACTGATGATGACAGTAGCAGAGATGGTAGTAACATCAGGAATAATGGTGATAGCAATGATGATGATGATAATAGTAGTGATAATGGTGATATTAAATTTTGTAGTGATAATGATGACAGTAGTGATGATGGTAGTAACGATGGTGACAGTAATAGTAATGATGATGACAGTACTAGTAGTAGTGATGATGGTGACAGTTGTAGTGATGATGGTGATAGTACTAGTAGTAGTGATGATGGGAATAGTAGTAGTGAAGATGGTGACAGTAGTAATGATGATTGTAAGATGATGGTGATAATAGTAGTGATGATGGTCATAGTTGTAGTGATAATAATGACAGTAGTGATTATGTTAGTGACGATGGGTATAGTAATGGTGATGGTTACTGCTTTAGTGATGATAAGTGACAGTTGTAGTGCTGATGGTGATAGCAGTAGTGATGATGGTGATAGTAGTAGTTATAATGGTGGTAATAGTAGGGATGATGGTAACCCCTTGCAGAATTGGGTATGCCGTTTTGATTTTGGGTAAAGCGGCACTTCTACTTTATTATCAACTCTGCGAAGCAGAGTGGTATCGCGCACACAGATCCCGCCCGTATACTGTGCACCATAATTCAGCTTGTCTGTCGTTGCCGTCGTCGTCGTCTGTCGTCGTCCGTCCGGTAACTCCTCCTAGACCGTTCAATGGATTTTCACCAAATTTCACAGGTATATACATTTGGTCAATGCAAAGGTCAGTCAAAAAGAAATATTCAATTTAACCAAAAGGTTAAGGTCAAAGGTCAAGGTTAAAAATAAGGTCAATATTTCATGTGTTTTAGTTTTTACTCAAATGTCTCCATTTTCACTATACAAGTTACTGGCACCCTCGATATCTTATTGACCAAATTTGAAATAAATATTCTAAAAGATAAGGTCAAAGGTCAAGGTTAAAGGTCAAAATACGTTTTGTACTACTATTTCTTATAATAACTGTTAGTTGCTCACTAGGCTTACCATGAATATTCGGAATACCTAGGCCAAGGTCATACAAGAAACTATTCAATTCCATATGAAAGGTCAAGGTCACAAGTCAAGGTCAAATATAAGGTCAATATGCTAATTTCTTTACTTTTCATGCAAACTTCACAAAATTTGGTGAGATAGTTGCACTTTAAATGAAAAGGAAAATAAAACATTTTGAGAAACATATCATGAAGGTAAAGGTGAAGGTCAAAGGTCAAGGTCAACTATTCTATAAATATATATAAAACTAACTGATGGGTTTTAATGAAATTAGTCATGCTTATTTGCTTTTCCTGGGCAATGTCAATCAAAACAAAAAAATACTCCTACGTTTTTAGTTTTTATTCAAATGTCTTCATTTTCACTATACAAGGTACTGGTAACCTTGATATCATATTGCTAAAATTTTAGATAAATATACTAAAGGGTAAGGTAAAAGTTCAAGGTCAAAGGTCAACATAGGTTTTTTAATAGTATTTCTTATAATATTAACTCTTAGATTCTCACTAGGCTTACCATATATATTCGGAATACCTAGGCCAAGATCATACAATAAACTGTTCAATTCCATATGAAAGGTAAAGGTAACAGGTCAAGGTCAAATAAAAGGTCAATATGATATTTTCTTTACTTTTCATGCAAACTTCACAAATTTTGGTGAGATAGGTGCAGTTTAAGTGCAAAGGAAAATAATAAATGTTGAGACATAAAGGTCAAGATAGAGGTCAAAGGTCAAGGTCAGCTATTCTATTAATATATATAAAACTAACTGATGGGTTTTCATGAAATTAGGCATGCTTATTTGATTTTCATGGGCAATGTCAATACAAACAAAAATGTACTCTTACATAAAGGTCAAGGACACAGGCCAAGGTCAAAGGTCAACTTTTATTCTTTATTAAAAAAAATTAGGCTACTCCAATTTTTTTTAAACTGACTGTGTTATGGCTTATTACTTAAATTACATAATTTATACAGTATATCAAATTTCACATAAATATTGTAATAGTTAAGGTCAGAGGTCAAGGTCGAAATAAGAGTATTTGTCATTTTCCCTAAACTTCTCCTTGACTGTTTAATGTATTGTCATCAAAGATTTAGGTTAAAGGTCAAGGTCAAAGAACAGAAGAAGAGTGTTAATTATATGTTTTAACTCTTCCTAGACTGTTTAACCCTTTGCGTACCGGTGACATATTTTGTATTGTATTCTAGCTATAATTAAACGATATTGTGGAGCTTATGAGGGATCTGTGGTAGTAAAAAGAGTTAATTAAGATAGTTGAAAGCCTGCTAATTTTATGGAGGCCCTTCATAAATAAAATAAAATAGTCTTAATATCTAGTATGAAATGAAACCGACAAAACTGTACTGAACGGGTTATGTATCATTACCAAATTTTGCTGGCAAATTCGGTTCGTCAATGCAATGATTGTCCAAATTTTGTGTTTTTGTTATTGCAAGGTCAAGGTGAATGGTGAAGGTCACAGATTATGGTCACTATTTCTTTCTTATATATATTTTAAATTTGAATCACACCACATTCAAAATTCAACAAAATAGTATTATGCTGACCTTATTATAGATATATATTCCAATGGTGTAAATTAAATGTGATCATATATGTAATTAATTATAATTATATAATTATATATAATTATATACTCCCAGGCGGACATGAACCACCAAACAGTCAGCACGTGTGTCCATGCTTTAATCCACTGCACACAAGTATCCTCTATCATGCCGTGGTATAGTGTATTAAAGTATGGGCACATGTTCTGACTGTCGGTGGCTCAAGTCCGGCTGTGACTATAAAAACATTTAGTAGCTTATGTGTAGTTGCGATATATATATACAGTATATATATATGAGATGAGCAAAATTCATGGTGGTACAGGGTTACATTAATGTACAAAAGGCCTTTGACAAAGTTCCCCACAAACGTTTACTGCTAAAACTAAAAGCGCATGGAATACAAGACGGTGTGTTGAAATGGATAGAAAATTGGCTCAGCGACAGAAAGCAAAGAGTAGTCATAAACGGTAAGGCATCAAAATGGACCAATGTAAGTAGCGGGGTACCCCAGGGATCGGTACTAGGACCAATTCTCTTTCTAATTTACATCAACGACATAGATGAGGGTCTCACCTGTACAATCTCAAAATTTGCTGACGATACAAAAATTGCAAATAGCGTACTCTCCAAAGAACAAGTTGATGATATGCAACACAATCTAGATAAATTGTCATGTTGGGCCCAAATTTGGCAAATGAGTTTCAATGCGGATAAATGTAAAGTACTACATATCGGATACCTAAATGAGAAAGCAAACTATTCGATGAATGGCACTCAGCTTAAGAATGTAAACAGAGAAACCGATCTGGGAGTAACAATATCGAGTAACCTAAAACCGAGTCAACAATGTTCAGAAGTTGTTAAGAAGGCAAACAAAATAATTGGCTTTATAGGCAGGTCATTTGAGCATAAATCCAAAGAAGTTATCCTAACCCTTTACAATTCATTAGTCCGCCCTCTTCTGGAATACTGCGTTCAATCCTGGTGCCCTTATTACCAAAAAGATATAAACAAGCTAGAACGAGTTCAACGTAGAGTTACCAAAATGATACCTAGCCTAAAGAACAAACCATACGAAGAGCGTCTTAGAGAATTAAATCTATTTCCTTTAACCCAGCGCAGATTAAGAGGTGACTTAATTCAAGTGTTCAAAATCATCAAAGGCATCGACAATATGAACTGTAGTAAGTACTTCACTATCGACCAATCTAATTACACGCGGGGAAACGGTTGCAAAATTATTGGTAAATCTTTTAACTCACACGAATCTAAGAATTTCTTCTTCAATCGAGTTGTCAACTTGTGGAATGGGCTTCCCCGAAACGTTATAGACTGCATCACCGTTGATTCATTTAAACTCCGCCTAGACAAATATCTCGCATCAAACCCGCGACTGACTGCGTTTGTAAATGAATAACTTTATTTTATCCCCCCCTCAGTTACTAACCCATCTGTCCCCTACTAACTTCCTAATCCTGCCACGGACATTAGTTCCAGGGCAGTAATTCCCTTTCCAATGTTCCCTTACCCACTCTAAACCACTGTTTGGACACTTGATCCTCAGTGTTTTGGAGGACAAGCAACCTAGAAGGGTCACTAGATCTGTTGTTGCTTGATTTCCTTTGTACTCCTTTGTACTCCTTTGTACTACATGATGATACAGGATATACGACGCGTTTCACTGGACAACCAGCATTATCAAGTAAGGAAAGAATGATATAAAAGGTAAACAGGAAGGGTATATATAGAGGGTGGAGGATCAGAGGAGGCGAAAATCAGGGGCAAAAGTCTGCTATTGGTGGAGGGGTATTCTAAGAGTGCAAGAGAGAGAACCGCTTCACGCAGGCGCACTGGATGCGGGAAGGTGGTGGTCGGTTGGCGGGGTCAAAGCTGATTGGCTGCGTGTCGAGGGGCGTGGCCTAAGTTGCGTAGTACGTGTGGCGCCAGCAGAAGACGAAGCTGAAGGAGGTAGCGCGGGGGGCTGCGTCAAGGGCACCGGGGGGCGAGGGGGGGCGTTAGGTCCTGTAGGATAGTGCCTTTTGGCAGAAGGAAGGATCTGAAGGTCCAGAGTTTGGTTGTTGATGTTAGGATGTAAGGCTCTAACTCGTTGCGTGTGAGGTGGGGGTGGTTAGGGGTGAGATAGTGGTCTTTGATGGCTCCAGCCTGAAGGTGAAGAGTTAACCGACGTGAAAGACGAGTCTGCGACATGCCATTATAGGAATGAGGTCCACAGTCCTCATAATTACAGGTATGTTGGTAAATGACGTGATCGTCGGTCATCGGGCTCTTTATCTTGGTGGAAGCTGGTTTGTTGCGAGAACGAGGTTGGAGGTCTTGGTCTTGAGGGATTTGTAATAAATTATTAATTTGATTTTGTTTTCCGGGTTGGTTGGGTGGACATGCTTGGAGATTATTTCTTTTAAGACAGCCTCGTCATTTTTGTGTTCAGAGGACATAAAATTGCGGTAGAAGATCTTAATTTCATTTCAACATTGACCCCCCCAATGAAATTAAGATCTTCTACCGCAATTTTATGTCCTCTGAACACAAAAATGACGAGGCCATTTTAAAAGAAATAATCTCCAAGCATGTCCACCCAACCAACCCGGAAAACAAAATCAAATTAATAATTTATTACAAATCCCCCAAGACCTCTAACCTCGTTCTCCGCAACAAACCAGCTTCCACCAAGATAAAGAGCCCGATGACCGACGATCACGTCATATACCAACATACCTGTAATTATGAGGACTGTGGACCTCAATCCTATATTGGCATGACGCAGACTCGTCTTTCACGTTGGTTAACTCTTCACCTTCAGGCTGGAGCCATCAAAGACCACTATCTCACCCCTAACCACCCTCACCTCACACGCAACGAGTTAGAGAAACACACCACCATACTCGATAAAGAAAGTGACCCAAGGAGATTACCTATACTCGAAGCTTTATATATCCAAGCCTTACATCCCAACATCAACAACCAAACTCTGGACCTTCAGATCCTTCCTTCTGCCAAAAGGCACTATCCTACAGGGCCTAACGCCCCCCCTCGCCCCCCGGTGCCCTTGACGCAGCCTCCCGCGCTACCTCCTTCAGCTTCGTCTTCTGCCGGCGCCACACGTACTATGCAACTTAGGCCACGCCCCTCGACACGCAGCCAATCAGCTTTGACCCCGCCAACCGACCACCACCTTCCCGCATCCAGTGCGCCTGCGTGAAGCGGTTCTCTCTTTTGCACTCTTAGAATACCCCTCCACCAATAGCAGACTTTTGCCCCTGATTTTCGCCTCCTCTGATCCTCCACCCTCTATATATACCCTTCCTGTTTACCTTTTATATCATTCTTTCCTTACTTGATAATGCTGGTTGTCCAGTGAAACGCGTCGTATATCCTGTATCATCATGTACACTAATATATATAAACTGATTTTACCTAAGAGGTTCAATACTACTTGCAGAATTCTAGGTCGCAGAGATGTGTATGCATTTTTTTTTTTTTTTTTTGTAATGCGAAAACTGCACACCTACTTTATTATTATTATTATACAGGGAGTAGAGGTATTTCTGAACAAAATATAATAAGATTATTTTCCTCCTTTGTATGAATATACAGTATGCATGTAGATAATGCAATATGCGTAGATATTATTGTTATGTCGGGTTATAATGTTTATAATTCGTGATACAGTCTGTGTAACAATCCAATTATGGATTGATAGACCTTGATAAAGCTTGACAGGGTCACATCTAGCACGCTCTTAATCACACATAATAGGTATTCAATTAGGATGATATAGAATTCAATAACAACACAGGTATAGGTACATAGATGGGGTTTTATTCAAAGAGTTGTCTAGCTGGAGGAGCCGTAGACTGTCTTTATGCGATGAGTAAATATTGACAAGGTACAAATATAGCTTTGTATACTTGGATGGTTTCTGATTCAATATAAATAATAAATAACAATGCACAGACAATATAATGCTTGTGAATTGATACTCTTAATCAGAGAATGGTATAAACAACTTGTGGTTAATTATAAGGTAACAACATATAGCAACTAAAAGATTCAAACATATAATAGCATCAACCCTCAACAAAATAATCAATGGGGGTCGAGTGTCTTCCGTGAAAGAAGTAATGAAGTAAATAAATAATGAATAATCTCAAGAGGAGAGCCGGGAGGAATTGAGGGTGAAACAAACACGCAGGAGGTATACGGAGTGAGTCACACGATAAAAAAGGGTGCGCTAGGTGGGTAAGCGCGTATCCTAAAGTGACCTTCCGACTTAGTAAACAGGTCAGGTCATGAGTGGGACTGCGGTGTTGACAATTTAAATTATAGTTAATGCAACTACTAACTGAGTTTCAAAATTAGTTCAAAATAACTGGTGGCAGAAGAATGAACAATTTAATTTACACCAGATTATGCTCGCAGAGTAATAAACTATGAGTTATTATTTTATATCTTATATTCACGTTAAGCGATCGTATGCAATAATAACAAATCTAGCTTAGGAATTCAGATGTAAACGTAATGAATATGGAGTCAGGAATATGCTGAATAACTCAATACAAAGCAATATAGAGACAGACTAAGTTGAATAAACAAAGTTAATCAAGAATGGCTCTTTGAACGCTGGTATAATCGAAAGCGTAACAGTAGAATTAATGATGTATTAATAAATAAGAGGAACTGGGCGCATACGACAAAGTTATGCTAAATAATACTTATAGCAGTATTAATAGAAGTTCTGAACGAGTTAACAGAGACTTTAAATTACATACATTAATATACGACGTGTAAGAAGAATGATGTTGAATTAAGCAATTGAAACTATGCAATGCTGGAATTCCTGAGAATGAAGGATCAAAATTACTTACATCGGTAATCAAATGAACGGTAATACGAGTTCATAAAATAATTACAAAAGTGGTTATAAATTATAACTGAGCTTAAAATGGGAAGTTCGGGAAGTGAATTAATTCTCACGGGAATAAGTACATTCGTTATGAAAATGAGCGTAGGTTCTAGGTTTAATGTTTCAGAAGGAAATCAGTTCACGAAATACACTGCGACTTCAACTCACAAAATACATCACAGAATACATATATATGGAAAATCGGTGAACGTGTGGCAAGGTAACTGATTGAACACAATTATATAATGTATGCGTAATACTTTTATGGCAAATTAATCAACGAACAGGTTTAGAGTTTAGTCACAAATCTAACACGGGTTGTATATCAAGTTCTGAAGGATTAACACTTACGAAAAATGAATGATCTTAGGCACAGATCGCAGAATAACTTAACACTGCACGGTTCACATATTTTACCTTATTACCTCAACAACAATAACACAATGTAAGATACACAGGTACACTTAGGGTATTTGGAGGGCAGGGGTCGAGAGTACAAGTCTGGCCAACATTGATCATGGGTCCGTGGAGCAGCACTTCAGGAGTGTACGGCGTCACTCGAGCAGTTGTCCAGGGTCCAGACTTCAGGTAGGCAGGGCGTTCACAGGTAGGACTTCAGGAATACCGCAGGCAGGTACTCTCCGGGTGGGTAGGGGCAGGCTAGTGCAAGCCAACACTCTAATTCGCTACTCTGAGCCGTGAGGTTTTAGAATAGTATTGTTGTGTGGTTGCATACTCCTCTCTAATTTTCTAGAGGTAATAATCGGCATTATTTTTTACTCTCGTTTCTCAGGCCTCGAAGTCACAAGGTTATGGGGAAAATGGTTGTGCGGTTATTGTGAGGTAAATACTTAGCTTCGACTTGGAAGTTTGGTATTGACATAATGGTATACTTCCAAGGTATAATAATACATAGTTAATGATAGTTTACTTAGCTTAATGATCGAAAAATCTCTCGTAAACTTGGATAGGCCTTTATTCCTAGTTCAACATGAATATTCTTATATCTTTCTGGGTAGATATACTGTAGTTACCTGGAGGTTCTTGTATCTGCGTTTCCGTCGTCTTCCAGGTTGTCTTTTATTTCCATTTATGTCGGTAGACCTCAGGGTGTTCATGTTGCATTAGCATAAACATATTCTCGGTGTAATGCAAATCTGGATAAATGGAAGATGCTGGGTGCTGGATCGTCGACTTCATTCGAAAAGCGGAAGGTGATTGGTTGACACAGGTGGGTGGTGATTGGTTGAGGTTTCCCATTCTCGAGCTGTGCGGTTGATGATTCAGAGCATGTGGTAATTTGGCTGACTGATATATTCTGGTTGGGTTAATCAGGGGTGACTCATCTACTTTGCTTAACCTTTCCTGCTGCTTCTTGTTCTTCTTCTTATGCTGTGGTAGGCGAAGACTGGCTATCCTGCACTTTGTTCCTTCCGGGTTTGCTTTGAGGCCCGTCATTTCAATAATAGCACTAGTTGTAAAAAAATATGTTTGTAACTTACAGGCAGGGTTCCAACCCACAACATTAGCAAAATATCCCATATAAGAAACCACAAAACAGAGATATATTATTCAGTCTTAATGAGAAAGTGGTGTGAATGACTTATCCTTTAGTCAAAAAGTGGTATGTTATAACTTCCACAAACTAGTAACTCAAATGAGTTACCGAACCCTTTGTAGGTGAAAAGTGGACAGTTAAGAAAATATCAAACGATATCAAATATCCATTAGCATTAAGAAACCCCAAAGATATTCCTTCATTAATCTTTGTCAATCATTATTAATTAAAGACCTTAGATTATTGCACTATGAATATTAATACTATCAATATATAAGTGAACAAATAATATTACGTGTGGGTGGTAACTGCAAAACATTAGGTAAAATTATATTATATTTACATGAAATTATCATATACATTTAACCCACAGAACCCCAGCGACGCAGCGTTTGCGTCCGCAATGTATGTAATGCTAAACCCCAGGGACGCATAAGGTGCGTCCTGGTTAATTACTCCGGTCCTATAGCACCTAGAGGGCTCATATTTGTATGGCAACTGTGTAAGTATCCTACGCAACAATGCCGATGGTTGAAAACTCTCAAAGTCGAACCGCGTGCGCGTGAGCGCGCAAAACATTTTTTTTGCCTGTTTTTGCCTACCCATTTCCCCATGTTAATTCCGACTTTCAGGTGCACTGTAGGACCCCTTAATGACCTAGGGGATCGTTTTTTTGTGGGTTTTCCTTCATTTCTAACCCATTCCTGGTGTTTTCTGCAAACAAAATTGTTTATAACCTGCTGGTCCGGGGGTGTACATTTATTATTAATTAGCTGGTGCTCAGTGGGTTAACTGAATGCAAATCAAAAACAAAATAGAAAAGAACAACACATGATTAACTGAATACATAACCCTATCATTTAAGAGAATAATTATAGACAAGACAAGGCAAATAAGCCACTTATCGTAATCTTCATGGTAACCCTTTTTACAATGGTCGAGTCAGGACAGGTTGAAGGTGGTGGTGGATCCTGAACTGCCTTTAAAGTTTAGTTAGTTAAAATAGGACTTTAGAGGCTATCAACCCATGAGGATTATTAAGCCCACCTTAAGTCGGGAAGAACGAGACTGGAGTCCCCGAGACCCCCAAGTTTATACCCCCCAGATATACTGGGAATATAAACCCGGAGGTTGTCCTACTCGAGAACCCCAGATATCTTTCTTGATCGCGACCAGGATTGAAACCTCTGTTCGATAACCCCATTCCCTTGTACCTTTAAAAACTCACGTCGGTCTATTTATAACCTCGTAAAGGCTATACATATCCTACTGCCATTATTTTGGAATATCCTAGTTACTCTCATAATCTTTGAACTCACTAAATCATCCAATAGTATGATAACATATTATAACATGAATCATTATCTAAATAATATTTCCCAACCGAGTTAATATTACGAAGGGTATCTTACCTCTGGTACAACCGTGAAATGGAGGAACAGGAGGGGGAATGAGAGAGAGAGTGGGGGGGGGGGTATTTGAGAGGGGCAGTGAGAGGGAGAGGGGGAGGGGGAAGGAGGGGGAGAGAGAGAACAGGTTTGGGGAACTTCTAGATGGTTTCTCTCTTACTAAGTGCGGTACACTACAAACATGAAATATAGTACCTACCCTACTGAAGAAGTTTGATAACCTTAGCAATACCTGCAATAATCAAAAATATATTTCATAATTGAGAACATTGTACTTCTATGAAATATTAACACTGGATGTTGGTTTCAGTAAGTATATTCATAGATGGTATTTCAGGCTTGACCCACTAAGCTAGTAAATTAATGATTTTGACATGCATGCTTTAATTACTTCTTAATTATGTTGTACATATGATAATAACTTTTTTTGCAGTGCCAAAAAATCAAGGTTTTGCAGTACAGTCAGAGAAGTAGATGAGCATTTGTTGTCTGGGAGTTCAAGCGATTTTAGGTGTGTTTTTTTAATATGCTGGGTCGTGCGACACTCACTTGGAAACACATGTAACAGTTTGCATGTAAACTGGATTATCGTGGACACCGGAAAGTTCCTGAAGCTTTCATTATGTACCAATGAATGTAAGCATGGATACCCGTTCTAGCCCTAAAAGATGACAATATGCTCATACTGACGTTTCATTGTTCATGTTCATAAGATTACATTTATAATATTAATAATATGAAGTGTGTTCTCACATAAAACATTTCTTGAGATCACATTCTGTCAGGTCACGGTTTCTTTCTACACTATAATTTACCAACTGATAGTAAAAGTCTATTATGTAATATTATTATATGCATTATATATACAGAAAGTATCACAAGTTTACTAGCTTAGGGTGGATACAGTTATTCTATCATATAGAACTATATTACTCAAGATACTTATATTAATGAAAGCTTATCATGCTAACGCAAATCTCTGTTTCATAGATGGACGCAACAAATTTAAAAAAATACAGAATTTTACCTTTAATAAAAAGTCACGACCAATACATTTGCAAGAACATTCAATTAGCTTCCAATAATCTAGAACATAATCCCAAACATCTAATGTTACTATGTGTGTTGGGACACAATATATTACTCCCCTCCAATCAAAATAGAGACGGTGTAAAATAACCCCTTCATTGTTTAACACTTACATGAACTGGTTACTGGGCAGGATAGATATTGGTTATCAGTAAGGAACACCGATCAGCAAGATAACTGCAGCAAGCCTGGTCAGTCACCAGAAATGTTCATACTAATTTTGATTTTGTCACTGGTCCGAACTCCTCAAAGTGCACTGGCCCTCTACTACATTCTAATCTATCTATCCATTTCTGTAAACATTCACGGATTTTCCTCTAACTTCCTCTCTGTGGAACACCATCTCTCTCTTACCAAACCTGACTTAATTTTCCTCACCGAAACTCAGTTGTCTAAGGCAACAGACAGCAAAACCTTCTCTATATCTTCCTACTATCTCTATCCTCAATTCAAAGCCAAACGTGTATGTTGTGTGTATGTACGCAACAATCTTACTTTATATTGTGTTCCCAACTTTGACTCTTCTGAATTCTCAACTATAAGGCTTAAAGCTATCTTGTCACTCTCACTAAATATATCTCTCCCCTAATTCTACTGACTATCCAAAATTCTTTGACTATCTTACTTCTAAAGTGGAACACATGCTATCCATCTCTCCCTTCTCTTTAATCTCCATCTTGCTATGTTCACCACCACCAATGGTTCTCTTCAAATTTCACTGATCAACCTGGTGAACAAGCCTATATATTTTCTATCCTAAATGACCTAGAGCAGTTAGTTCAGCAACCCACCCATATCCCGGACCGCCCTGGAGATCGGCTCAGCATCCTTGACTTATTTCTAGCCTTTAATCCACCGGCTTATACTGCAAACCTTCTCTCTCCATTGGGTTCCTCCGATCATAACCTTATCTCTGTCACCTGTCCTGTCTGTCCAGTACAACCTTCTGACCTCCCCTGCTGGCGGCACTTGTGGCACTTTGGCGCTGCCAACTGGGAGGCTCTACAGCAGTACTTCTTTCATTTACTATGGAATTACTTTTGCTTCTATGGCCGGGAACCCTCAGTAAGTGCTGAGCACATTACTGAGGTAATCCTTTAGGGCCTGAAAGCATACATCCCATTCTCTTTCTCTCAGACCAACTCACAAAAATCTTGGTTTACTCACACTTGTTCTACTGCTGTTCGCAATAAAGAGGAAGCATTCAAACGTAACCAACGCCATCAAACTCAAGAATCCCGCACTTTATATGTCTGTGCCCGGAATCAAGCCAAATCTGTTCTTCAACTCGCCAAAAACACTTTCATCAATAACAAATGCTCTGAACTTTCCAACTCTAGCACTTCTCAAGTTTTTTGGCATCTAGCCAAAAAACTCTCCAACAATTTCACTTCCTCGTCTTTTCCACTCTGACGGTACTACTGTAACCTCTTCCTCTGAAAAAGCTGAACTCTTTGCTCAAACTTTCGCTAAAAACTCCACCTTGGATGATTCCGGTGCTATTCCTCCCTTTTCACCTCCCTCTCACTTACTTATACCTAATATCACAATCTCTGCCAAGGATGTACTCTCGGCCTTCTCTGGGCTTAATACTAAGAAGGCGTGCGGACCGGATGGTGTTCCTCCTGTTGTACTAAATGAGATGCCAGGAGAGAAAAATGCACCAAATTATATTAACATAAAAATTAAATCACGATTTACCATTGTGAGAAATAAATTGACTACACCGGTATCTGGGGACTGTTGGCAACAACCTTCCGATAGGGTAACCTCACTAGAGTGAACAATTTCCTACTAGAACCTGGTGATTGTATATATTGTAAAGATTAATTAATATTAAGTAATTTAGTACCGTATAAGATTACCTTGGCCAAGTTAATTTAGTTATAAAACCTTGTAGAAATAAGTTTAGAAGAACTGTATTGGGGATCAGTTTAAATATTCCCGCGACCGCATATGTGATCCACCGTTTGCTTTAGGGTCATTAATTTCTTGATATTATGTTTACTAAATCGTTGTGAAACGATGTTTACCTTGATAATTATATAATTTAAATGCTGATCATTATTTATATGATTTCGTGAAGAGGGAAAAAAAACTCGGTAACAAATTTTTATATAGTTTACTTAAGGGATTCCGACCAGATCTCTTTAAAATCTTGAACCGCCAACAAGGGTCTCGTGACCTCTCGCTTCACTCCAAGTGTCCGGCCCGGAGTTTAGGACCTATTTACCTCCCTGCCTACCTACCTACCATAGTCGGGATCCGCTGAACAATGCCAGGACCCCAGTGATAGCTAAGTCGATTGATATATATGGCCCGCTATACAACAATGGCAATTGTTGAGATAGGCAATACCAGTTAATATCCACCATCTTTATATAACATCCATGTCCTATGGTAACCTATCTATTTATTTACGTTTATTCCCTCTCTTTTCTTTCTTTAATTTTGATTAGTGTGGTAAGGGACAGAATTGGCCATAGAAATCCCCCACATTTTTGGTGCCCCGAGTGAGGATCTCGCTTGACTGTAGGCTAGGCTAGGTTAGCATCTACTTAACATCCATTGAGGTCCTTGCTAAGCAGCGGGTATACAAGGTAGCTTTCGTGGGACATAGTCTGATCCCACGACATTTCGAGGTCCCCGGTTGTGAGATGAGGTGCTATCGGGCTCCAGGAGGTAGGGCCCGTAATTTCCTAACCGACAGACTGCTGAATCGCGTGCTGGACTGGCCTCACCAATTAACAATCTTGTATTTGGAGGGCAACGATGTGCACGAGTCAGTCCGAGTGTCGGAAATTACTGACAACATCGCAGCTATCATCCGCTTAATCAAGCAGCGCTGTGGCTCGAAAGTGGCTGTTTGATCCTGGAGCCACGAGAGTTGCCTCCCATCCCTGAGGGCGAACCCGGAGTCACCCGCGGTCATTACCGAACCATATATCAGGCCGTGAATCGGCGGCTACAAAGGCTCCTGCGCGGCTACAAGACATTCCAGTTTGGAGCCTGACCCCATCGCCAAAATCTTCGACGGGACGGTATCCACTGGAATCGTCAGGCTCAAGCCGTGCAGGTAGCTCGATATCATGAGTATATCGCCGATTCACGGCTCGACAGGGTAGCTTACCAGACAATGGCCGTGGGTCATTGGCGTCTTAACTATTAAACCCAAGGGGATGGTAGTTCAATCCTGTGGTAGAGGACTATTAGGAGGGTCTGCAACGTTGCGTCCTCTGGCGTTTGTGAATCTCGGAGCTTGAGCAGCGTTGCAGTCCCTAAAATTCCCCATTTATTTTCAATTTAGATAATTTTATGTTTCCGTCCTTAATGTCACCCGCGTCTGGCAGACCAGATCGACCAGCTATATGCTCGGGACGGAACATATACAAAATTTAATAAACAACAAATATGATCCCTGCCCCTTAGAATTTGCTACTACCACAGGTTCCAACTCACAGCTAAATTAATAAATTACTAAATTAATTAATAACTAAAATGTCCTTTTTTGAACATAATTTCGGTCATTAAATTTCCCTATTTTTTATATTTTTGACCATTTTTATGTTTACGTCCTTAATGTCACCTGCGTCTGTGAGACTAGGTCGACCACCTAACTGCTCAGGACGGACCATATCTTAACTTTAATAATTAATAATTTATTCCCTCCCTCTACTACCGTGAATTCCCACGTATTAGGGCAGTAATACTGGAGACTTTAATAATTTCCAACTAGCCTAATTTGTCATTTAAGTTTGTAGCAAGTATTGGTAGGCCTACGGGTATAATGCTAAAAATTAACAGCTAAATTAAGTATGTGTTAGGCTATATCTAAATGTAAATTTGATTGTTGAAAATTAGTCCTCAGTATAAACATTAATAATAGTCCAAAAATAATTACCCATTTTCCAAAATGACTGATATACTCTTGAGAAAATCTATGGTGGGGAAATTAGGCTGGGTAACTAGAGCATTAAATAATTGCCAGGAGGTAAAAAGACGTGACCCCTGTTCAAGGGAGCTGTTAAAGTCTAAAATCCAAGATCTTAAAACCCGGTGGGGTAATTATGAAGAGTCTTTCAATAAATTGGAGGACTTTTGCATCAAACAAGAGCAATCTGAAAGGTTTGAGAAATTACAGCGAGCCTATGCAGATGCCCGTGAAAATTATTTGGATCAACTAGCTGGGTTCGAATCCTTGGCGACAGAGACAGTTACCGGGACAGGGAGTAATGGTACCAGTAATGGTATTGTGGCTCCGGGACAACAAAGCTTTAAGTTGCCACCTTACCTGAATTTGATGGGCAATCTGATTGGAATACCTTTTGGGACAAATTTAAGGGTTTAGTTCATGACAGGTTAGATATTTCTGCGGCAAATAAATGTTCATACTTGTTGGGTCAACTTAAGGATTTTGCATTGGATCTTATTAAGGAACTTCCCATAACAGAAGCCAATTATACAGCAGCTCTACAAGTACTCAAGGAAAATTTTGAAGATACGGAATTGACTCTACAGCGCCTAGTTTACAAATTGCTGGATTTATCAGGACCAAAGCATACGTACCAGGATCTTTAAGCATTCCGGATCACACTTGAATTGTGTTTTAAAATCACTTAGTACCCAGAAAGATCTTGACTCAGCTTCTTGGCTCTTGAACCACATTGTACAACAAAAGCTCTCTCAGAAAACCTGTGATGAATTGTACCACAGGTATAAGAAGAACTACTTCACGTATCAAGAGATAGAAGAGGGTTTAAGAGAGCTGTGCAAACACATGCAGGTTTCCAAGAAGGATACCGGTATTAAGGAAGGAGACAACAAGGTTAAATATACAAAAGCGTCTACAACAGGGACTAAGGAGACAAGCAAAACCGTTCAAGAAGGAAGAGGTTGGTACCTATGTGACATCCGTCCAACAGAATAATCAAACTAGTACAGTGTAAAAAACAAAAGGTGTTTGGGAGAGAAAAAATTCACGTCTCAATTCTCCAGTGACCCAAGAAGTAACCAGAGATATTAATCCCACACCAGTGGTACAACAAGAAACCCGGAAGGTGTGTATGTTATGTTCAGAACAACATTCCACAGTGTATAGTAGGACTTACCCAGATCTTAAGGCTAGACTTCCACGACTAATCGAACTAGGTAAGTGTCTTGTTTGCCTTAGCACGAGACATTCTACTGAGGAATGTGCTACTAAATTAAATGTATGTTTTCGGTGCAAGGCTGGTGTACATCATACCGCGTTGTGTCCCAAGATCAGTGAAGTACAACCCAAAACTACAAGTGTAAATATGACCCTGACCACGGGAAACCCAATGCATACGCCGGCAGCTACTCCTACAGCCGAGGTTCAACTGATCAGAGGAAAAGAGGTTATGCCAGTCAAAGCACTCTTTGATACTGGAGCGCAAAAGACCTTCATTGCCGGAAATGTTGTCAGAGCCATAAATTTGCCAACAGTAGGGAGAGTGAACATGGCAATAACTGGATTTTTGTCAAATAAGGAAACACAAACATTTGACGTGGTTAAACCCCTGATTAGATTGGGCAAATATAAATGTAAGGTGACTGCGGTGGTTAACCTAAGACGTGCGCATGGGGGGTATGAAACACCACACACCTGTGCGCACGTATTTGAGCTGTTCCCATCACTAACATCGTTATTTTACCATAAATAGCATTAATACTTATCCATATGCGCCTATTTTACGTTGATTATAAAGGTATTAACCTGTTACAGCAATAAAACAAGTGGAAACAGCGTTTGGATGGTCAAAATCGGCGATACATGCCGGGAATTACATAATGTATGGCTGAGGCAACCTCCCTCCCCTCCACTCTTCCCCAAGTCTGGAGAGAGATTGTCGATCGATACTCTCTCTCTCTCTCTTGCACTCGCTTGGTAACAGTGATGACAACGCTCTGCTTGCAACTCGCTAATGTTAGCACGAAAATAGACCACAGAATAAGGGAATAACAGGGAAAATAGGTGATAACTGAAGGGGGGGTGGGGGGGAGTGGAGAAGGAGGGGATATGGAGGAGTGATATTTGGCATGGCCCAGGGGCCAAAAAAAAAAAAAAAAAAAAAAAAAGGGTTCAATTTTTTTTGGGGTGTTTTAAATGGATTTTTTTGAGCCCAGGATTTTAAGAGTCTTCCCGCAGTCGCCTGGGGAAACTCTTAAGAGTCTTCCCGCACTTTCCGGGTTAAGGGGACCGACCGGTTATTTACTAACTTCCAGGCCTTACTTCCAATGTAAATACAATTTGGCACAGGTGTATGTGACCATAAAACTAGGTCAAAATTTTGTTTTTTGTTTTTTTCCTTTTTTCTTACAATTTAGGTAAAAAAAGTTGCAAACTATCGCACTACTACGACCCTTTCTACTCCTACAGAAATCCCTATAGCACGTGCTGTATGTGATCAAACAACTCACAATAGGTGTGTCTGTAGTTGCTATAAGGAACATTTTATATATTTTGTGTATTTTTGGATTTAGGTGATTATGAATTAAGGTGAAATTATTTTGTAGAATTTTACGACTGTGCCAACATGCTGCAACAAAACAAAGTTGGCTAGAGTAAATTGGCTTTATAGGACTTGTAGTGTTTTTAATTGCCTTTCTAATGGTGTATACACCATTCCTATAGGTCCAATACAAATTTTAGAGTAACATCCAAAAGTGCGACAATATAGGTTCTGAGATTAACATGTGAAAGTCTAAGGTAATTAGGTGAACATTTTTACTTTTGTTTTTTAGTTTTACAATATTTTACGCAGGAACACGGCAAAGTAGAAGATAAAGCGTATGGGAGGTTGTAGAGTAGCTTACGCTCTTTCGATTTATATAGGTATGCTCCTCGTACGACCAGTAGTTACTGAGCATGTTAATTTCAAAGTTCGCTATATAACGTTTTTAGAATTACAGGAAAAGTTTGGAAAACATAAAAAAAACTATTTCCAATGGGTTTTCACTAATAACATTTCACTGGCTTATGAAGGGATGTTGACTCTTGTTGAGTAAACACCTATTGGTATTTTCAGGATTTCGAGTTTTTTAAGCCTAAATTAACCGGTCGGTCCCCTTAAGGAAGACATGAACACTTCTGTGGTAAATAAGGGTTTAAAGGAAGCATCTGACTTCTTAACAAAGAGTGGTGTCAAACTAGCAGACCGAACTATAGAGTCTGACATAGTAGGTCCAATTCAACTGATCATCGGCTCCGACTATTGTGGTCGCTTCTTGCGAAAAATGACTCGGAAACACGGTATCCAGTTAATTTCTTCATCAGGTGGATATATAATAATGGGATCTCTACCCACATGTGGCCCAAGTGAATCAGACAACCGGATTCCTGCACAATCTCTGGTGGTGGCTAGAATTGGTGCAGAATTAATTCCATCACAACTGGGAGACATTCTGGAGGAGTAACAAGAACCTGTTCACAAACTTTGGGAACTGGACACTGTGGGTATTGAAGCAGATCTTCCCACCCCTGAAGACATCTTAACATATAACCACTACCTAGACACAGTTGAGTATAAGGATGGCCAGTACTGGGTAGGACTTCCATGGAAAATAAATTCCCTTGAATTGCCAACTAACTACCAGAGTTCAAGATGTCAATTAAATAAAATGGTGGAGAGATTGCGTCAACATCCTGAACGACTGGAAATATATCATAAAATAATTCAAGAGCAGTTGGAAAATGACTTTATTGAGGAGGTCCCAGGTGAAATAAACCATAAAGAGGGTCATTACCTTCCTCATCATGCTGTAAGTAAGGACTCCAGTACTACCCCCATCAGAGTGGTATTTAACTGCAGTTCTCGAGCAGCGAAGAATGAAGCAAGTCTAAACGATTGTCTCTATGTAGGACCAAATCTGACTGAAATACTGGGTGATGTACTATTAAAATTCAGGACGAAGAGATTTGGGTTTGTGGCAGATATCTCCAAAGCCTTTTTGAGAATAGGGCTTAAAGTAGCAGGACTGCAAATTCACAAAGTTTCTTTGGCCTGAAGATCCTTTTCAGCCTGGTGAGCGGATAAAAGAATACCGCTTTCGGTCAGTGTTGTTTGGTTCCTGCTCTAGTCCTTTCTTGTTGTGCAGCACTTTGAGATATAATTTCCAGAAGACAGAGAAACCGGAAATGGGTCAACTGTTTTACATGGATAATCTTCAGGGCGTTGCCGACAGTGGAGAAGAGGTGATTGAAATCTACAATTTGGCAAGGCAAGAATGTAATAAAGCCAATATGCCACTACAAAGTTGGAATTCAAATTTTCTTATTCTTTTGGACCAGATAAGAGGAGACAATCCTGACTACCAAATACCAGAATGTCAATCAGTACTAGGATTGCTGTGGAAAACAACTACTGATGAGATGTCTCTAAAGCCCCTCAAGTATCCTGATGTAAAACTCACAAAACGCACACTCCTAAGTCAGGTCTCTATGATGTTCGACCCATTGGGCATATTTAGTCCCATATCAATTAAAGGGAAGATTTTAGTTCAGGAGGCCTGGAGAGAAGCACTGAGTTGGGATACTCCATTACCTAAAAAGTATATAGAAGAGTGGAACAAATTGCAGGTGGAATATGAGAAGGTATCCTCAGTCAAGTTTCCTAGAAGATGTGATCCTACCTCTGATAATGAGTGTGCTCAATTGCACGTATTTTGTGATGCCTCATCTAAGGTGTATGGTGCAGTAGCTTATTGTGTCACTGAAGTCCGATCTACTATGATTATGTCCAAATCCCGAGTAGCGCCATTAAAACAACGTACCCTTCCACAGTTGGAGCTGACCGCTGTTGAATTGGGAACTAGGTTAGCTACTTATTTGAATGGTGTTTCTCTTTTTAGGTGAGACATATATATGGACAGATAGTGAGATATGTTTGCCCTGGATAGCTAAGGATGATAGCCACATAGTTTATGTGTGTAACAGAGTACACAAAATAAAGGAACTGCAAATGAGCTATACATTCATGCATGTTAAGTCCAAGGATAATCCGGCTGACTTGGCGAGCCAAGGTGTAAGTGTCAAGAAACTGATTAACGAAACTCTGTGGTATCAGGGTCCGGTTTGGCTACGTCAGAGTGATTGGCCAGAACAAAAATCATACCAGAAGGTTAATGATGATCAAGTTCATATGGACCCAACAATTATCCCAGAGCCTTCAGTGATTGACATCACCAAGTTCTCCTTGGTGATAGGCTGGTCTATCAGAGTGAGAACTGAGCGATCTCTGCCATACCCATAGCTTACTCTGACTGTTCCTTTTACTTATATATTTTCTAGATCTCAAGTGACGGCGTCTCTTCCGTGGATTGACCTCCCAATCTACCAAGATTGGAAGCCAAAGCGTCACATATTTCCTTTGCCTCTCAACTTTCTCTTCATAATTGCTGAGGGGCACAGGACCCTGTGTGGGGCTTTGGTTTCCCGGGCGTTTCTGCACCCTCCTCAGCTCCCCGCCATGGAGTGGCTTCGGTCACCCAGGCTTTATTGTGGTCGGCAGGGAGGGTTCTGTGGGGGCGCTCGGTTATGGCCTTGGCCTTGCTCGGGGCCTTGGGGCCGTTCGGCCAGGCAGCTTGGGGAACAACAACAACAACAACAACCAAGTTCTCCAATTTTGACAAACTATTAACTGTAACTAAATTTGTGTTTAAGTTCCTGAGCAAGAAGGTAAAGATGGAGGAATTAGACCCACTTACCTACTGAATCAAAAGGATACAAGCTGAAAAGTATGAGGAGGAATTAACACAGCTACGTAAACCCAATCCCAAGCCAACCAAAAGAATGAAGGACTTTGGGCTGTACCTAGACAATCAAGAATTAATATGTTGTCGAGGTCGTATTGGTAAAGCTGATCTACCCCTCAAAACTTGGCATCCGATCCTATTGCCCAAGGATTGCGACCTCACCAAATTGATGGTTTTAAAATCGCATGAAATCACTAAACACGGTGGGGTAGCAGACACTCTAGACTATATGCGGCAAACATATTGGATACCCCAGGGACGACAAGCTGTTAAACGCTGTATCAAGAATTGCCTTATTTGCAAGAGGTATACAGCTATAGCTATGCCTTACCCTGGTCCACCAGCTCTCCCGCCAGACCGCATTCACCAAAGGAAACCGTTTGAGGTAACAGGTGTGGATTATGATGGTGCCATCACTCTCACAGATGATGGTCCACCCAAGAAGGTTTACATATGTCTATTCACCTGTACCAGGACTCGGGCTATCCATTTGGAAATAGCGGAGGACATGAGCTCGGAAACCTTTATAAATTTATTTAGAAGATTTGCCGCTCAGCGAAGTTGTCCCAGACGTTTGATTAGTGACAATGGGACAAATTTTGTGGGCGCATCACCGTTGGTTTCTGAACTATTAAAGAGAAACGCAGTACAGCAAATCATAGATTCTAGAAATTGTTATTGGTCATTCACAACTCCCAGAGCCCCTTGGCAAAATGGATTTACAGAGAGAATAATAGGTATCGTGAAATCGTGCCTGAAAAGGGTTCTTCACAAGTCCAAAGTCACCTTGGATGAGTTAAGAACTGTTGTCACCGAGATAGAAACCAGAGTAAATAATCGACCACTAACGTATCAAGATGACTCCAATCTGAAAATTGAGGCCTTAACACCGGCTCATTTATTATATGGTAGACGATTGGACCCAGTCCCCCGTTTGGACGTGACCGAGGAATTAGTAGATCCCTCCGTTAATGAAGCAGATGCACACTTGCGACAAAGCTACCATAAACTCTGCAAAATACTGGACTCCTGGAACAAACATTGGGCATCAGAGCATATTTTGAGCCTACGGGAGAGGTATTATGGTGCGAATTCTGATAGTAACCATCACACACCTGAAGTGGGAGACATAGTCTTGTTGAAAATGGACCAACCTCACTCTAAATGGCCCTTAGCAAGGGATCCAAGAAGTCTATCCAGATCCCGAAGGAGTTATCAAAACCGTTAAGGTTGTATCTCGAGGACAAACCACTCTCCGAACTGTAGATCGGCTCATACCTATGGAACTCGCCATCCTACCGGAGGAAGAACAGCAACCCATAGTAATAGGGAGCCCAAGACCACAACGAGCAGCTGCTGCGGGGTCTAGAATAAATTGGGCTGATTTGTTAGCCGCAGGTGATATAACATGATGCAACACATACTTCGCCGGGCCCCAATCTGTGAGAAATAAATTGATTACACCGGTATGTGGGGACTGTTGGCAACAACCTTCCGATAGGGTAACCTCACTAGAGTGAACAATTTCCTACCAGAACCTGGTGATTGTATATATGGTAAAGATTAATTAATATTAAATAATTTAGTACCGTATAAGATTACCCCCTGGGGGTAAGGGAATAGATTATGCCCCACGTGCCTTCTGCGTGTCGTAAGAGGCGACCAAAGAGGTTGGGTCGGTGGGCTTACGACCCCCACTCGGAAAAAATACCTAAGCAAAGAAAAACGAACGAACAGCCTCGGATGCGGACGGAACCTGCGTTGACGAACCACGACCGACTAAGGACATCCCTTCGGACATTCTGAGACTGGCTACTTGGAATGTTAGTGGCATGAATGATGGCACAAAAGAGAGAGAGGTTCTGGAAGTGCTAGTGAATGCCAGGCTGGATGTATGTGGAATGACAGAGACCAAATGGAAAGGTTAAGATGTGAGAGAGTGGGAGTGTGGAATGGGTGTGTGTGCTGAAGTGAGTGAAGGAACAGCGAGAGAAGGTGCGTGTTTGTTTGTAAGTAACAAATGGAAGGAATGTGTAAGAGAGTATGGGTCTGTGGGTTCCAGGATTGTGTGGGTGAGAATGAAAGTAGGAACACAAACGTGGGTGATTGTGTGTGTGTATGCCCCGACAGAGGATAAACTTGAAAGAAAGAAAGGAGTTCTGGATGAATGTGGAGGCGTGCCTGGAGAAGTTTGACAAGAATGAAAGAATATTTCTGATTGGAGATATGAATGGTAAGGTGGGTGATAGGAAAGTTGAGGGAGTGGTGGGAGAGTGGGGGATACCATCAGAGGTGAATGGGAATGGTAGTGCACTTGTGGACGTATGTTTGGGGAGGAGGCTTCTTCCGACACAGAATGATCCACAGGTACACGTGGAAACGGGTGTGGACGATGGAGGATGAGACAGTGGTGGAACGAAAGTCATTGATTGATTATGTATGTGTGGATGAACGAATGAAGAAATCTGTGATGGATGCTAGGGTGTATAGGGGCATTGGAGGGGGTCTGTCTGATCATTATGTAGTGGTAGCTAAGGTTAGGATACCAAAGAAGTGGGTGAGGAGAGCTGGAGGGAAGCAAGAGGAGGGTGGAATGGTGAGGAGGGTGGAGAGGTTGCAGGAGGAGGAAGTCAGGGAGGAGTACAGGAGAGCAGTGCAAAGACGACTAGGGGGGTTCGACCTGGAAGTTATGGAGGAAGTGGAGGAGATGAGCAAGGTGTTTAAGGATGAGATCTGTGCAGCATGTGAGGAGGTGTGTGGAGTGAGGAGAAGAGGGAGGTGAGTGAAAGGTACAGCATGGTGGACAGAAGAGGTAAGAATAGCTGTGGAAGAAAAGAAGAAAGCATATAGAGAGTGGTTGGGTAGTAGAGGGAATGCAGATTCCGAGAGACAGAAACGAGCGAGGTACGTGGAGAGTAAGAGGGTGATGAAGAGAGTAGTGAAGGAAAGTAAGAGAAGAGTAGATGAGGAATTTGGAAGGAATCTGAGTGTGAAATGGAGGGAGAGTAAGAAACTGTTCTGGAAAGAAATCAAGAAAGTTAGGGAAGGTAGCAAGGGAAACAGTAAGGGTGTGAAAGATAAGAATGGGAGAATGCTAGCCGAGAAGCAAGAGAGAGTCGAAAGATGGAGGGAGTACTTCAATGAGTTGCTAAATGTAAGGAATGAAGAGCCAGCAAACATAGCTGGATATGGTATGGGAGGGAGAAGAAGAGAAGTAGTGGAGGAGGAGGTGGGGATCAGGTGGTCAGAAGTGTGGGAAGCCATGAAAAGAGTGAAGTTGGGGAAAGAACAGATGGAGTGTGTGGGGAAATGTTGAGGTATGGTGGTGAGATAGTGATCGAATAGGTATGGAAAATATGCAAACTAGCATGGGAGAAGGGGAGTGCACCCGATGACTGGAAGACTGGTATAATAGTCCCCCTATACAAGGGCAAAGGGGAAAGAGGAGTGTGTGGTAACCACCGAGGAATATGTCTTCTAAGCGTAGTAGGGAAGGTATACAGTAGGGTAGTGATTGAGAGAGTGAGAGTGAGAACGGAGAAATGGATAGGCGATGAGCAAGGAGGTTTTTAGGAAGGGAAGAGGATGTGTAGATCAGATTTTTACCCTGAATTAAGTTGTGGAGAAATATCTGGAGAAGAAGCAAAAGGTGTATGTTGCCTTTATGGACTTGGAGAAGGCCTATGACAGAGTGGATAGAGAAAGTTTGTGGAAAGTACTTAGAATATACGGAGTAGATGGCAAGTTGGCAAACAGTAAAGAGCATGTATGAGGGTGGAAAGGCAGCAGTACGTGTGGAGAGTGAGCAGAGCGAGTTCTTTGACCTGAATGTTGGTTTAAAACAGGGGTGTGTGATGTCTCTGTGGTTGTTAACTGTATATATGGATGGAGTCATGAAAGAAATACTATCAAGAGCAGTGGATGTTGGTGTATCGCTGAAAAGGGAGAGAATTGAGTGGAAGCTACCTATACTGCTGTTTGCGGATGATGCAGTTCTGATGAGTGATAATGAATGGGAGTTGCAGGGTCTGGTAAATGAGTTTGGAACAGTGTGCGAAAAACGGAATTTGAAGGTAAATGCGGGGAAGAGCAAGGTTATGGTCTTCGAAAGGGGTGAAGTCACAGAGTGTGAGGTGAAGCTGAATGGTCAGGCTATGGAGATCGTCAGCTCTTTTAAGTATCTGGGCAGTGTGTTGAGTAAAGATGGGACTATGGATGAAGAAGTGCGGGAGAGGGTACAACAGGGGAAGAGGGTTGTAGGAACGCTGAAAGCAGTAACAAGAAATAGGGTGGTCAGTATGGAAGTGAAGAAGTCCTTGCATGACAGTGTGGTAATCCCGACACTGACTTACGGAAGCGAAGCATGGACGTTGGTTGAGAGACTCAGACCAAGAGTGAGAGCAGTGGAAATGAATTACTTAAGAAGTGCGCGTGCGGAGTTACATGAAGGGATAGACAGACTAATGAGGAAGTAAGAAGGAGGTGTGGTGTGGAGGTAGATGTGCTGGAAAGTGTGAAAAGGAACAACTTGAGATGGTTTGGCCATATGGAACGTATGGAAAGCGAGAGAATGACTAAGAGGGTGTACGAGAGCGAGGTGGAGGGACAGAGAGGGCGAGGTAGACCGAAAGAGAGGTGGAAGGATGGAGTGAGGAAGCATATGAACGAAGGCGGTGCTGGTTGGGGAGAGGGGCGTCGACTGACTGGGGACAGAGGTGCATGAGGGCGGTTCGTTCGTGGCCACCCCTTCGGGGATCACGGCGTCAGGCAATAGATAGATAGATAGATAGATAAGATTACCTTGGCCAACTTAATTTAGTTTTAAAACCTTGTAGAAATAAGTTTAGAAGAACTGAATTGGGGATCAGTTTAAATATTCCGCGACCGCATACGCGATCCACCGTTTGCTTTAGGATCATTAATTTCTTGATATTATGTTTACTAACTCGTTGTGAAATGAGGTTTACCTTGATAATTATATAATTTAAATGCTGATTATTATTTATATGATTTCGTGAAGAGGGACTGAACCCTCGGTAACAAATTTGTATATAGTTTACTTAAGGGTCGGAATTCCGACCAGATCTCTTTAAAATCTTGAACCGCCAACAAGGGTCTCGTGACCTCTCGCTTCACTCCCAGTGTCCGGCCCGGAGTTTAGGACCTATTTACCTCCCTGCCTACCTACCTACCATAGTCGGGATCCTCTGAACAACGCCAGGACCCCAGTGATAGCTAAGTCGATTGATATACAGTATATGGCCATCTATACAATGTCTAGCTAGGGGTTTCTGAGAGATAGGCAATACCAGTTAATATCCACCATCTTTATATAACATCCATGTCCTAAGGTAACCTATCTATTTATTTACATTTATTCCTTCCCTTTTCTTTCTTTAATTTTGATTAGTGTGGTAAGGGACAGAATTGGCCATAGAAATCCCCCACAACCATACTCCCCCACACCCAGACTCAGCTTGAACAATGCCCCGTGACTAATGCGATAGAAAACGCGCCCCTCACCCTCAACCAAGACCTACCCAACCCCGAGCCAGACTTAGACTATAGTGAAGAACTATTTATGCAAACTCGCCACCAGCCCCCTCAATATCTTCACTTCCATTCTAATCACCACGAGCACAGTAACTTCAGCCAAGCGAGCAAAGAAACCATGTTTCCCTATTCTCCAAACAGAAATTCTGTTTTCATCATCCCAACGAGCCACCTCCATGCCCAAAACAAATACAAACAGACGTAGAATGTCCACCCCGTCACAGAGATATCCTTCACATATTTTTAGTGCGAGCCCTAACCTCAGGATAAATTAAAAAAAAACATAACATTTCCTGGGAGTTGTTGACTTGAAGTTGATGCTTGAACTTCTTCCTGTTCAGATTTCCGTTTACGATTCTGTGCTTGCTGAATATAGCGATTACTACTGATCTGGGTGTAACATTTACTATGCATGTACAGGCCTTTAGGCCCCTTGTCCCACTCCACTGCTGCATAGGCATGCTGAAATTTATCAAGTTCCTTCCACCGAAAACACTTGCTCCTTAGATTCTCCCACTTTGTATCAGATGTCTTGTCCGTACTATCATCAGCTATACAGGGATGTTGATATAATATGCATTTTAATCCAGGTCCTGGGTCAGGCACATCACTAACTCCTCTACGTTCCATGCTTATGATTCTTCACGCCAAATTCGATGCAACAAACCTGAAAAAGAAGGAATTGATCAGTCAACATTCTTGGTTTACATTTTAAATTATATATTATATTATTTGAGTAAGTTTCAGAGGATCCGTGACCGTGTTTAAGATACCAAAGTTTCTCAGTGGATTGAACAACATCATATTTGTCTTAGATGTTGAGGTTAATGGGACTCTAAATCATGAATTATGTCATCCCTTTGATTTTCTTAATTATTTTCTTATTTTCTTAATTATTTGGTAATTAGTTATTAATTATTTTTTAATTATGCCATCCCATTGGTTTTCTGACACCAAAATTAGTGGGAATAGACACCAAAATTGTCATTTATGGCCATTCACTTCAAGAAATAGAACTTTATCAATTTTTTAAGATGACGGCGGCGGCCATTTTGAAAAACGTCTAAAATAACAACTTTCCCGTCATTTTGGTGAGGTGTATGGGGGCTTATTTTGTTTAGCATCAGTTGCCCTTGTTAAATTCACTGAGAATCTTTGGTATCCTAAACACGGTCACGGAAGCTCTGAAAATGACTCTACTATAACCCATGCCCCTACTACCTCGAGAAACCAGCTCCTTAACCCTAACCGAAAAAGGAATAGGACTTGCTGGTGCCCAGGGTAAAGTTTGCCAAAACTAAGCTTATTTTAGGTGATTACCTCTTCTTAGGAAGAACATGCTTAGCTAGAACACTTAGTTCGGATCGAGACTTCCGTTATAAACCAGTGCAAACCAATGTGTACCAGTGTAGCTAGCAACCCCGAAGAAAGAAAGCAGGAGAGAGAGCGGAACTTACCTGTAGTGTCTGAAGTCGTAGATCCCTTTGTGACAAAAGGAAGGACAACCGACCCTGTTACCACGTGTTCGCCAGATACTCTACCGACTCCTATCTTTCTTCTCAACCTTTGTTTTGTTAAGTGTTATGATGATTGCAATAAGGGTTAACAAGATATGTTGAGATTGCAATAAGGGTTAACAAGATATGTTGAGATTCACACTAACGTAATACTAAAGATTTTCCATTCTTTCCTTCTAGTACCCATTGCTCAATTTCTAGAGAACATAATCACACCTCTATCTGTGGGCTAAATATATATATATATATATAATTCTTCGGATATAGACTCCTATATTCTTATGAAGAGTAGTACATATGTTTGTTCGGGTAATAATACATACACCTTTTACACGTAAAACTAGTGAACGCTTATTCAGATCTTGTTTGCATGTAACATCATCATTGAGTATGTAAATTATAGATAAGTTGTTCACAGAGTGTTTTACTATTCAGTCTCTTAATTTGACTATTGTTATTATCGTGCTTCATGACTTATAGTTCATGTTGTATATTATTTGAGTTATTTCCAACTCTTTCCATTCACGTTGCGCTAACTTCTCACCCAGCGAGGATATTCAGTCACGCATACATGACTCCTATATATATTGGACCTATTTGTGAATTGATATTCATAGTTATTACTCTTTGAGTTCTTTGAGTTTAATCTCCTGTCTATATTGAAATAAAATAACAATTATTCATTAATCAAACGGTATCTTAGTTTACATAAACTCAGTGCTGTGCGTATGCCATCGCAGTAACTAATATTTACTCTAAGTGGGAAGCTACCTCACATTCTCCATTTTCTATCAGGATACCGTTTATTGTTTTGTGACTTAACATCTCTGTGTAGGCTATACTTATTTGTGGTTCTAGTAGTGATATTGTATTTATTCACATGTAGGCTACTATTTATAACCTAAATTAAATAATTCCTAGACCAGTATTATTCTAGCGAATACTTATATTTATATTCCATTAATTGTGTTAGATCGCAAAGCTCATTTCCATGTATGAGCCTCGATCATATTTACATTTATCTGATCTATGAATTGTACCCTAGCTGTTAAGGAATAAACATGTGAACCTTGATTGTGTATTCTGTGTCCATTGATTATTATTGTCGTGTAAATTATAATATTAAAGTTCGTTATGTCCCAGTGAGAGAGTTGTGATTCTCGTTATTTCCTAAGGTGGAAAACGGAATTACCGTAAAGCACGTTGAATTATAACATCGCATAGCACTAAAAAACTGTTCTTCCGTGCTGACTCCCTGCCTGGGCAAACTCTTCCAGCTCTGTCTGTCCTATAACGTCTTTCCTTCATGCTGGAAGTTTGCTCTTATTGGACCTTACCCAAAAAAGGATGACCGCTCTCCAACTATCGCCCAATTGCTCTCATTTCTAGCATCACTAAAGTTTTTTAAACTATTCTTAATTCAAAATTTCTTGGGCATTTATCTTCCCATAATCCACTTTCAGATCGCCAGTACGGTTTCCATAAGGGCCACCCTACTAGTGATCTTCTTCCTTATCTTACTAACTCTTGGCCATCCTCCTTTCGGGACCTCGATGAGACTTTTTCTATTGCTCTAGATATATCGAAAGCCTTTGATAGAGTCTGGCACCAGTCTTTAATTTCCAAACTACCCTCCTACGGTTTCTATCCCTCTATCTGTGCCTTTGCCTCTAACTTAATTTCAGATTACTCCATAGCTGCAAGTGTGGACGACCATCGTTCACTTCCTCAACCTATCAACTCCAGTGTTCCTCAGGGTTCTGTTCTGTCTCCAATTCTCTTTCTTATATTTATCAACGATCTCCTCAACTGTACCTCTAGTCCTATCCACTCATATGCTGATGACTCAACCTTACACTATTCAACTATTATTTTGCACCAACCCAGCATGCAAGCACTCCAAAACAAATATAGCGGGGCCATAGAATGCCTATCTTCTGATCTTTCAATTATTTCTTTTTCATCTGACCTTTCTTAGAAAGATCATAATACCAATCTTGCTAAAACAGCTTCCCAAAAGTTATGTGTGCTCAACAGTCTCCATGGGTTCTTCACCCCCGCACAGCTTCTTGCTCTGTATCGGGGCACAGTGCCAAGGCCACCTAGAGTACCAGGCCGCACGGATGGGACCTTTAAATTCTGTGACGTCGACAAAAGGAGTGCTGAAACGGTCACTACCCTCGCAGGTCAGTATACATTTTAGTGAGGTAGGGGGAGGTTGTCGCTGTGTTTCCAAACTATTTCCCCCTCATATATACTTTATAAGTACATTATTCCCTGTGATAGCTTCTCCATGATCATCAACAATGCCTTACACGTGTTCAGTGCCGAATTGCAAGGGGAATTACAGATCGGGACCGAAAGTGCACGTGTTTAGGTTCCCAAGGAATGCTGACCTTTCCAGCAAATGGCTTACAGCCATTCGACGAGTAGATTACACTCCAAATGAAAACAGCAGGGTGAGTAAAAATTATTCTACAATGTTATTCACGTGTCTAAGTATTGAGTACGGTAAGCTTAAACATTACATGACTAAATTTACTCATTCCTTCAGCAAGTTGAAATAGAAATAATAATAATGTTAATATAAATAATAATAATAATAATATTGATAATACTAATAATAATAATTAATAATAATAATAATAGTAATACTAATAATAGTAATAATAATAATAATAATAATAATAATAATAATAGTAATAATACAGTACTGTAGTAATAATAATAATAATAATAATATTAATAATAGTAATAATAAGAATAATAGTAATTGAGTAGCTCAACAGTGGGAGTATATATATTTTCGAGAGTTTATTATGTGGTATATCGATGACTCCATTAATGATATAATAGATGTGTTACCTTTAATATAATTATTATTAATTTCATTATTGATATTATTATAATTACTAATATTAGTATTATTAGTATTAGTATTATTATCGACGAAGCAAGTTATCCATAACCACGGAGTAGAAGTTATTTTATTTTGTTTGTTGTGTATGTTTGACGACGACGCTGGCGGATGCATTGAATTGGATCCTCCTCCTGGATCAATGCTGCATAATGAAATAATTTTGTATTCCCAATTATGGAAAAAATATATATACAAAATTTAAGCCTACCCAGTACTGTAATTTAAGTGTGGTATATTGAATTGTATATAATATTCATAAGTCAAATTACACACTGCTCAAAATCAGTGTATTTACTCCTTCGTGAATGATTGAACTACCAAGCAATAATATCGCTCGCAATACAATTATGCAACGATTTATTTTTAGCTTAGCTATATCGGAGCGTTCATCTCTTACAGGTGTGTGAGCTCCATTTTAGACCTGATGAAATAAGGCGAGAGACTTCGTACTTTGACGAGAAGAGCGGAACTAAATTAGTGGCCAAGTTGACGTATCCTCAGCTCTGTGATGGTGTAATTCCATCACAATTGCCAAACTGCCCCTCTTACCTTTCTGGCCCATCACATGGTAGAGAAGCCCCGGACAAGAAGAGGAAACGAATGCAAGAGTCTGCCATTCAAGCTGCGGTAGCAAAGAGTATTGCAGATAACAATAAGTACAAACAAGACATAACATTTCATTCCTTAGCTGAACTTAAAGACAAAATACAGTTCATTGATAAGAAATACTGGACAGTTATTGAAAACGAGGAAGATTTTCATATATGTCGAATTGTTCATTCCCCACAACCTAAAGTTATTTTGTCCTTAGTCATCAAATCAGACTGTAATGTTCAGGCTAGTGTACAGGCGGTGCAAATAAACCAAGAGGGGATTATAAGATTCCTTCAAAGGTCACTGACATTAATACACTTGAAGTGTTGCTTGATGCTTTGCGTAAGTGCGATATCAATAATCCTGCCTCAAACCCAATTAATGCAATTGTAATAATTCAACTTGTGATCTCCTTTTTGTCAACTATTGTACAGGATAATGGCTTCAAGTATCAGAATACACTCAAATTCGTTTGTGAACAGCTTCATTTAATGACTCTCACTAAATTTGATTACTCCTCAGAATTTTTGATATTCTCCTCTCTCTTGCATAATTGCTCACCTCAAGGTTACAGACTTCTGAGATATAAATATGCCTAATTCTACCTAGCTATTCAACTATAAGACGAATATTTTTGTCCAAAACGTTTAACCCAGCTATCGAACACCGTACCAGCCATTTTCTTATGTATATTAAGAACAAATTTAAGTCCCTGACAACCCGTGATAAAACGGTTACAATGATGGTTGATGAAATTCACCTGAAGCCTTACTTGGATTATCAAGCAGAAATATTGTTGGTTCAGCAATTGACAGTGATGCAATTGCAACAAGCACATATGTTTATGCTAAACAGTATTCGGTCAAAATACAGAGATGTTGTTCAAATAATTCCAGCAAAGATAATGAAGGCAGAGACATTATATAACATTATGAAGAAGATTATTTTAGGGCTTGAGAAGATAGGATTTAGTGTCATTAGCATTGTAACAGACAATAATGCAATCAATGGCAAAGCTGTATCATATTTTGCCAATCCACCAAAACTGTCCATTGTTTACCCACATCCAGCGCAAAGTACCAGACCTCTCTTTTTCCTATACGACGCTGTACATATTTTAAAATGCATCAGGAATAATTGGCTAGGACAGAAAGATGAAGAAAAAACTATGAAATTCCCACAGTTCCCAAGTAAAAATGTCCGTAATGAATCTAATAAGATAATGTATGCCCCTTTCACTACTCTCAAAAAACTGTATTTCTTAGAGGAAAATTTGCTCCTAAAGCAGGCCTATAGGCTAAGCCTGAAAGCATTATCCCCCTCCAACCTAGAGAGACAAAATGTGAAATTAGTTCTCCAAATTTTTAATGAGTATATAATTCAAGCCTTGCTCAATATTGGAAAACATAATGGCCTAACGTTATTTTCAGATGTTGCTAGGTACATCGAAGTGTTTCTTAATTGGTGGAATATAATGAATGTGAAATCCCCATTTAAAGGTCTTAGGCACAATAACAAGTTATCTTGTCCATTAACAAATAGTACAGATGATGACCGTTATCAGTTCTTGGATAGTTTCCTTAAGTG